>ML994707.1:0-387012 GCA_010093925.1 Zopfia rhizophila CBS 207.26
AGAGATTGCTTAATTACGAGGTGGCTCCAGCTTTTTTGCGTGCTGCGAGTCGCAACCCTGCTAAATCCCTAACAGCCAAACCCTAAACACAACAACTACACGGAATATTTCTATGCAACTGCACTAGATGGTGCATCTGAATAAACTGAATAATATATCCAAATTTGGTGCAGATCTGATATCGTTATCTAAATCGACCCTGCCTTTGAAAATAATATCGACCCGGCCCGTGTTCTGAAATAAACCCCGCTCCGCGTATTTTGTGTCCCTAAGAAAAAAAATCGACTCAGGGCTCGGTCGGTTTACCGCCATGGGATAGTACTATACCACTTTCTTTTTAAAAGCTTAGTAGAATATTAGAACTTCTTTTCTAATATATATTAAACTTTTTTTTATTACTAAGCTTTTTAAGACTTCGCTAGGTCTTATTAGAAGAACTCTATTATAGCTATTATATAATAACTATTTATTCTAGTATAATACTCTTAATAAGACGTTCTACTATACTTAGAATATAGTAAACTTTTATGAAAATTAGCTTACTATTATTTATATCTAATATTACTAGATAATAGCCTTCTTAGCTAATACATACGCTGAAAAGATTAAGGCACTTAAGAAAAAAAATTAGATAGAAAATAGAAACTAAAGTTATAATTATAATAGAAAAGAAAATTTATAAATAAAGGTAAAAAAAGCTCTACTATAGCTAGTTTATAAAAACGCTATAGATAAGAAAAAGAGTATCTTTAATAAGTATTTATAATAAGCTTATTATTAGTATAAAGCTACTAATATACTTAAGTAAGATAGTCTTTATCTAATACCTTATAATCTAATTAGTAATATATAAGTAGAGTAGATGCTTTATATTAAAGAGTAATATATCTAGCTTAAGGTTATTAAAAAAGTTAATTATAATACATATAATACTAACTAGACTTTTAATTCTTAGCTAGATTTTAAAAGTATTATAAGTAGCTTAATTAATAAAAAGAAGTTACTCCACATTAAAGCTAAGCTACCACTAACTATATATAAAATAAAGAAGGTTTAGAATAGTGAGAATAAAAAAGATAAGAAAAACTTTACGCTTATGTAGTCTTAAGTAATAGTATTAAGTACTAAGCTAGCTTAAGCATTACGTTAATTTACCTTATCTAAGCTATTTAAACCATAAAAATAGTTATTATTAAGCTAGTTTATATCTAGTATTTATAGTTAATTTATTCCTAAAAATATTCTCTAGAGTTACTATCTTTTTTAGTCTAAATTTGTTATGTACTTTTGTAGTCTGGTAATACGTATATTAAGACGTGCTATAATTTAGACACTATATTATAATTTTAGCTTAGGCGAAGAGACTACTTACGTAGTGCCTAACCCTAAATATAATAACTATATAAACTATTATTATATAACTATACTAAGATGATGTATCTAAATACACTTAAGTAAGAGATCTAATTTTAGTACAACTTAGAGTGCATAATTAATATTAACTCGACTTTTTAAAAATAAATATTAACCTGGTACCTGTACCTAGATAAACGCTTACTTGCGTATTCTATATCTATTATAGTTAAAGCGTTTTGGTTTGTGTATACCCTATTAAAATTATTTTAACCTCATTTTCGCACATGTGCATCCAACGCATTTCAAGATTTTTTTTTGCCATTTTAGAATCTTTTATTGCCACTATCATTCGCTATTGCTTGCTCAATTTTTAGCAAAATTCGCCTGCGGGAAGGGCAAATGAATCCACTTTGAAATTTCAAACGAATTCACTCGACTGTCCGTGCGTCTTGGCATTTCTTATGTGGCCAATTCAAACGAATCTACTCTATTCCTTCATATAATATTCTCAGTAATGCCACGTCCTGCTTTGCCGTTAACTGATATGGTGGCCTCTTCCCTTGAACGCCCCCTTCTTTGCCTTTCTTGCCTTCTTCCCCTTCTTAGCCCTCGTCGCCATCGGTACGGCCCTGATCTTTCTGGCTGACGACGTCTAACCGATGGGTTCGTAAAATGTATCGAATTACCTCCAACCACCGGCTGCTGTACCGCTCCATCGTCTTTCCCGTCTGCCGGGCATTGAACGGCTTCTCGTTCGTCTCGCTACCCATCTCGCGCCGGTTGATGTAATTCATGGCGGCTATCCTAACTACGCTGGACCTAGACGCCTGCTGCGCCTTCCACATGACCGTCTCGGCCGCAAAACACACCTTATCTAATGCCTTCTCTTTCTTCCTGGGTGCGTGGGTTAATTTCGTCAATCACCCACGGTCCAACCCCTTCAAATGCCTCGCCCATCCCACCCGGTTCAACCACTTGTGCACTTCGAACCGGTTGGTGTCGGCCCGGATCTCGTCGATGGCCTTCCTGTTAGCACGCTCTAGCGCCTCCGTCGCCTGCGTAAATACCATCTCTAACGACCGCTAGACGGCCTGGTCTTCGCTGCCTATCGCTGGGCGCCTCTCTTGGTCCTCGCCTGCCTTCCCGCTTACTTCAAACAATCGCCCCAACCTTCCTGCGCCCTGGAATTTCTGGCAATGCACGCCTTCCATCCACATCGTGCTGGGCAGCTCCTGGGGGCCATTTCGTGGTCTTCCTCTTATCCTGCTGTTTTCCCACCTATGCTCTTCGCGACAATGCTCTTGAATGTGTTTCAATCCACGTCGAATATACCCACACATTTTACCATTGTCTGACGCCGTACACTTGATTCCATCCGGTAAAACTGGCAAATGCGGCACTGGCCTTGATCCTGCCTCAGGAAACACCACCTCATCCTCACTCTCTGCCCATTGCCTAATGGCTGCTGCGGCCAAAACAATGTCGTTCCTTGTTCGCGACCTTAATACCTTGTGCTTGCTTGCTAAATGACCTCGCAACTCTAGCCGCAATAACCCTATGCGACACTCCTTACAAATGGTAATGCAGTACTGCGGCAAATGCTCAAAAATCCTGTTAAATTAATCCATACTAGAAACGTGATAATGGCTCTGCAAATTGCAATAATAGATGGACGAATACTATCGAATCTATTTCCCGCTACCTGGTGGATTTAAATGCTCTGGCCGTCCTCCCTATTCGGCACATTCTATTCTGCCTTGTTGGCCTATTTTACTTCTGTCACAACCTTATCACATCTATCACATCGATGGCTGTGTCGGCTAGCCGTCTGTTTTGGGGTTTGGGGGCTGCGCACGGCCGGGAACACCAAACCCCAATCTCAATGACTACCTATTAATTTCACGACAACGCAGCGGTCGGATGGGTAATCTGACATCGGGGATAAACTCAGCGGGCCTGAAAACCTAAAGTTCTAACTTTGCATCTAAATATTTTATATGTTTTGGGGTTTATGGGGTTTTTGCAAAATCAAAATTCCCTTAAGCCCCCTGTCTTCATTTCGCACAGACCAAAAAAAAACCCCTTAAGCCTTAAGGGAATTTACCATAATAAGTCAGGGAATTTACCATAATGATAGGAGCTTCATAATCTGCTCATGGCCTCTTGCTGAAGCCGCCCGGAGTGCGTTGCCGTAATATCCACCCTGCGCGTTAATATCGGCGCCCTTGTCCAGTAGTAGCTCTACAATCTGTTTATGGCCTCCTTCTGAAGCTGCCTGGAGTGCGTTGCCGTAATATCCACCCTGCGCGTTGACATCTGCGCCATTATCCAGTAGCAGCTTCACAATCTGCTTATGGTCTCTAAATGAGGCTATCTGGAGTGCGTTACCGTACTGTTCACTCTGCGCGTTGACGTCAGCGCCCTTGCCTAACAATAGCTTCACAATCTGTTCGTGGCCTGTTGCTGAAGCCGCCTGGAGTGCGTTGCCCCATATACCATGTGTATTAACGTCAGCGCCCTTGTCTAGCAGCAGCTTTACAGTCCGCTCATGACCTGTTACTAAAGCCGCCTGGAGTGCGTTGCCGTAATATCCACCCTGCGCGTTAATGGCGGCGCCTTTGTTTAGCAGCAGCTCCACAATCTGTTTATGGCCTCCTTCTGAAGCTGCCTGGAGTGCGTTGCCGTAATGTCCACCTTGAGCGTTGACATCTGTACCTTTGTCCAGCAGCAGCTTCACAGTCTGCTCGTGGCCGCCAAATGAAGCTGCATAGAGTGCGTTGTCGTAATATCCACCTTGCGCGTTGATGTCGGCGCCCTTGTCTAGCAGCAGCTTTATAATCTGCTCTTCGCCTCTTGCTGAAGCCGCCTGGAGTGCGTTGCCGTATCTTCCACCTTGAACGTTAATGTCGACGCCTTTGTCCAGCAGCAGCTTCACAATCTGCTCGTGGCCTCTAAATGAAGCCGCCTGAAGTGCGTTGCCGTACTCTCCACCTTGCGCGTTGACATCAGCGCCCTTGTCTACTAGCAGCTTCACAATTTGTACGTAGCCTTCTTCTGATGCTGCCTGGAGTGCGCTGACGTACTCTACACCCTGCACGTTAATGTTTGCGCCCTCGTCTAGCAGCAGCTTCACAACCTGCTCGTGGCCTCTTGCTGAAGCCGCCTGGAGTGCGTTGCCGTAATCTCCACCCTGTGCGTTGACGTTGGCGCCCTTGTCTAGCAGCAGTTCCACAATCTGCTCTTGGCCTCTAAATGAAGCTGCCTGGAGTGCGTTGCCGTACTCTCCACTCTGCGCGTTGACGTTAGCGCCTTTGTTCAGCAACAGCTTCACAATCTGCTCTTGGCCTCTAAATGAAGCCGCCTGAAGTGCGTTGCCGTACTCTCTACCTTGCGCGTTGACATCAGCGCCCTTGTCTACTAGCAGCTTCACAATTTGTACGTAGCCTTCTTCTGATGCTGCCTGGAGTGCGCTGACGTACTCTACACCCTGCACGTTAATGTTTGCGCCCTCGTCTAGCAGCAGCTTCACAACCTGCTCGTGGCCTCTTGCTGAAGCCGCCTGGAGTGCGTTGCCGTAATCTCCACCCTGTGCGTTGACGTTGGCGCCCTTGTCTAGCAGCAGTTCCACAATCTGCTCTTGGCCTCTAAATGAAGCTGCCTGGAGTGCGTTGCCGTACTCTCCACTCTGCGCGTTGACGTTAGCGCCTTTGTTCAGCAACAGCTTCACAATCTGCTCTTGGCCTCTAAATGAAGCCGCCTGGAGTGCGTTGCCGTATCTTCCACCTTGAACGTTAATGTCGGCGCCTTTGTCCAGCAGCAGCTTCACAATCTGCTCGTGGCCTCTTGCTGAAGCTGCCTGGAGTGCGTTGCCGTAATCTCCACCTTGTGCGTTAACGTCAGCGCCCTCGTCTAGCAGCAGCTCCACAATCTGCTTATGGCCTCCAAATGAAGCCGCATGGAGTGCGTCGCCGTAATATCCACCCTGAGCGTTGATGTTGGCGCCCTTGTCTAGCAGCAGCTTCACAATCTGTTCGTGGCCTCCAAATGAAGCCACCTGGAGTGCGTTATCGTTGACATCAACGCCTTTGCCTAGCAGCAGCTTCACAATCTGTTCGTGGCCTCCTTCTGAAGCCGCCTGGAGTGCGTTGCCGTACCCCCCACCCCGAGCGTTGACGTCGGCACCCCTGTCCAGCAGCAGCTCTACAATCCGCTCGTGGCCTTCTTTTGAAGCCGCCTGGAGTACGTTATCGTACCTTCCACCCTGTGAGTTGACGTCGGCGCCCTTGTCCAACAACAGCTTCACAATCTGTTCGTGGCCTCCAACTGAGGCTGCCTGGAGTGCGTTGCCCCGTATACCCTGTGTGTTGACGTCGGCGCCCTTGTCTAGTAGTAGCTTCACAATCTGCTCGTGGCCTCCTTCTGATGCTGCCTGGAGTGCGCTGACGTACTCTACACCCTGCGCGTTAATGTTTGCGCCCTCGTCTAGCAGCAGCTTCACAACCTGCTCGTGGCCTCCAAATGAAGCCGCCTGGAGTGCGTTACCGTACTGTTCATTCTGCGCGTTAATGTCGACGCCATTGTCTAGTAGCAGCTCTACTATCTTTTTATGCCCCTTCTTTGCCGCCACGCAGAGCGGTGCCCTGTAGCGGTCACTTGTGGCTTGGCCATCGACTCTTTCTTCTAGCAACCTTTGAGCCGTGGCCTCTTGGCCATGTTGGGCAGCCCACAATAACGCCGAGCTTCTAGACCGTCGTATGTTGTAACGGTAGAGATGGGTGTTTAACAGACGGTAAAGGCGGCGGTTGGCTTGTACAAAGGCGTTGATATCTCTCTCTAATTCTAGGTTTTCTGATATGCAACAAAGTACTTCGTTCGCTAAATGAAGAAGCGACATTGCCAAAATTAGCTTAATAACACGTGGTTAAGTACGCGCGATCAGAGCGGAATCGACAAGCGCTAAAAACGTTGACTCTTAATGCCGCCACTAGTAGTAGGGAGGCCGGCCAACCCGCTCCGGCCATACAAGTAGGGTTGTAAGGTGGCGAATCCTGTAGGTATTTTCAGAGAGTTGAGTTAGTTAACCGGAGGCATGGCCAAAGTTAAGTGGGGATTACGAAACTATGGGGCTAAAGGTCGGCCCGCTTACTAAGACTCCGCACAGCCACATACCTAACAGCCACTCTAAGTAAAATTAGAAGTAATCTATACTAAAGTCTAGTTATATTATAATAGCTTTTCTAAGCCGTATATTTACTATTCTTTTTTTTTATATTATTTCTAGATTAATACTAGGAACTGCTTATGGTATGTTCTATTTAATCTTAAAATTAAGCTCTACTATATAGTATATTACGGTAGTGCTATAAATAGAGAGTTAAGTACTTAATAAAAAGCATTAATTAATTACTAAGTATAGTATCAAGTAATAAGTTAAGACGTTACGTGAAGAAAGGAAGAATATAATAAGTTATAAGCTAAAATATTTAAAGCAAGAGCTTATACGCTAGCATAAGGCTAAAATATAAATATATAATATAAAAAAAAAGCTTATAAAAAGGCTTTCTTAAAAGATTCTTATATTATAAATAGTTATTATAATAGTACCCCTCTTTTAGGTCTAAGCTCTTGTAAGGGGTATTTATATTAAATATTAGGTCTAAATTAGTCTAGGTTTTTAAGATAGAATTCTTTTATAGTAGCTATATCTTAAAGGTTACTTATAGATTCCTATGTTAAGTTATTATATTTAGTTTATTTAATTAGGTATTTATAGCGTTTCCGCCTGTAATTCAGGCGTAGTTCTTTAATTTATTTAATATAATATTTAGTTTCTCTATTAACTTTAATAGGTTTAGATAGCGGGTTTTATTAACCTAAAAGGTATTTAGATTTAGGCGCGGCAGGCTGAAGTAATGATATATAAAAAACTAAGTATATATTTAAGAATTCAAGAAGTTTAAGTTAGTACGCGTATAAAGAAATTATCTAAAAGATATAGTATTTCCCTAAGGCCTTTAAGTCTAGCTTCTTAGAAAATTACTTTATTTAGATATTTTATATATTAAGCTAAACTATATCTCCTATCTAATAGTTAGGTGTAGGTGATTATTTTTGGTTTATATATTCTTTTTAAAGAGCTTAAGCCTAAATCATCTTTTCTTAAATTAGTTATTAGATATTAGCTATTTTCTCTACTATACGGTTAACTTCTAAAGCTTGTAACACTTAATAAAAACATTTTTAAATTCTTATAAAAGGTTTAAAACCCATTTAGGGATGTTAGCCTATATTAGCTAGAAATAATAAAACTTTTATAAATTTAGATATAGTATTATTAGCTTTAAATTATACTAAAGGGAGCTAGTTTACCTAGTCGTTTTACTAATAGTTTATATATATATATAGGACTTATTTTATTATACTATTAGCTCTTTCTATTTAGCTATTAGTTTCTAGGTAATATACAGAAGACAGTTAGAATTTAATTTATAGTTATTTATAGAGTTTATTATAGAAGGTAGAGATAAATTATGTTCTTTAGTTTAATATAATTATTTCTAAAAAACTATAGTCTATTTATATATACTAGTAGAAGAGATAGGTAACATCTATAGTAGTTATCTTACTATAAGAAATTAGATATCTATATTTTATAAAGTAATTAACTATAACCATAATATTAATACAGCCTTTAGATTTTAAGAGGTTAGTAATAAAGTCTATAGAAATATCCTTCTATCTCCTTTTAAAGATAAGAAGAGGTTTTAAGAGGCTATAATACTTTTTATAAAAAGCCTTAAATTTTCAGCAGGTATAATAATAAGATATATATTAATATATTATTTTAAATATCTAAAGCTAGTAGTATTTACGTTGTAGGATTTTAAAAGTTTTTCTATAACTAGAGTAGCCGCCAGCGGGAGAATCGTGCATAATTTAAAGAAATTTAATTTTAAGTTTATTATTATTTAATATTACTAGCTAGTTGTAATAGTATAACTAGCTTTTTTAATTTTTATATTTACTTAAAGAAAATTTCTTAAAGTGTTAGGTTTTATCCCATATTAGCAACAGAATTTCCTAAATAAACTTATTATTTAGATATTTGTTATTAATAATCTATTAAATTAACCTATCTGTCTTAGTTAAGTTTAATTCTAGAATATTATTAAATAGTTTAGAGCGGAAAAGTGTTTGTTATTAAGCTCTTTAAACTTCTTTTTAAACTAAAGTATTTTATATATAGTAAGTAAGAGTATCTAGTTTTCCAATCTACTTACCTAGTTAGTACGTAATAATAAAGTTAAATTAAAACAGGTATTTAATCTAGCAAGCTTATTAATAACTAAGTTACTTTATTATAGTAAAGTACTAAAGATTTTTATAGTTACTTAGTACTTAAATTAGAAATATAGTACCTTCTAATTTAGGTTTTTATTATTTAAAATAATATACAATAGCTAGCAGTTCCTTATCGTATATTTTATAATTATATTTAGTAGAATTTAGTCTCTTAAAAAAGTAGACTATAGGTCTTAGTTTACTTTATTTATTTTTCTAAAAAAGAATTCTAATAATTACGTAGTCTGAAGAGTCAGCTTCTATAATAATTAATAACTTAAAATTAAAGTATTAGAAAACTAAGATAGTTATAAATATATATTTTAAGTATTTAAATACCTCTTAATAAGTATTATTAAATTTAAATTAAATATCTTTTTTTATTAGGGCTATAAGCAGGGACGTAATACAAAAAAAGTTATTAATAAATTATTAATAGAAATTAGTAAATTCTAGGAATACTCTTATATCCTTTACGTTCTTAAATAATTTCTAGTTAAGAATATTTTTTATTTTATTTAGGTTTATACTAATTCCTCTTGTTAAAATTATATACTTAAGATAAGTAACTTATTCTTAGTAGAACTTATATTTATTAATATTAAGTTACAGGCCAGCTTCATCTAGGGCTTTTAAAACTTATTTTATATATTATTAGTATTTATATAAAAAGTTACTGTAAATTAGAATATCATTAAGATAAACCATATAAAATATATTAAGAAATAATTAAAGGATATTATTTATATAGTATTAGAACATGCTTAGTGCGTTAGCTAGTCTAAATAATATAATAAAATATTTAAATAAACTATATTAAGTTTAAAAAATAGTTAACTATTTATCTCTTTCTATTATATAAAGGTAGTTAAAAGCTGAGATAATATTTAGCTTTATAAAGTACTTTATCTTACTAAGACAGGATAAAGTTTCTTAGATTAATAGAATTAAATAATAATTTTTAATAGTAATAGCGTTTAGAGCTTAATAGTCTATATAAAATTAAAAATCTTTATTAAGTTTCTTTATAAAGATAACTGGTATAACTATAAGAAACAAATTTACTCTAATAAATCCTTTAGTAAGATAGTTATTAAAATACTTTCTAAAAACTTTTAGTTTATTTTAGAATATTTTATAAAGAGATCTAAATCCGGGTTACTTTCCTTTCTTAAGAATAATCTTATAGTTATATAAATAATGTCTAGGTAGTCTATCAGCTTTCTTACGTAAGAATATTTAAAAAGTATTATAGTACTTTTTTAAAACCTTAGTAGTTAAATTAATATAGGTTTTTAGAGCTAAAGCTTTATTAATATTAGCTATTAAAATAGCAAAAATTTAGTATTTATGTTTCTAGGCTATTTATATAAAGAAGGCTGCCCTAATTAGGCAGATATTTATACTTAGTTTAGAGTTCTTATAAAGGCCTTTTAGTAAAGCCTTTACTAAAAGATTTTTAAAGCCTTAAGAGAAAGACTTCCTTATAAAGTTCCTATTTAATTTAGTATTAGATTTAGGTATAAATTTAGATTCTAAATAGAAGCCTTTTAGAGAACAGTTTACCAGAAGGTCCTCTAAATAGGTATTAAGTTCTTATAATTAATAGTTTATTTTAGCTAACTAGTTATCACGTTAAGTTTAAGTAGTTAGTAATAACTTTAGAGAGCAAGTCTATAAACGCTATATATAAATAGTATTAAGATAAAAGTCTTTTAATAAAAGGTTTACTAGAAGGTCCCTTAGGTAGATAGTATTTTCTCTTAAATAAATAAGAAATTAAAAAAAGCATAGGCAATAGGCCTGGTAATAAAGAATATTAAAAAATAGCTTTTATAAGTTATAGTTAAAGTTAATTTTATGTTTTCTTATTTAAGATTAGCTAAGAATTAATTTATGGTTTCCTATAGCTATTATAAAGAGATAGATTTTCTTAACGTAATTTATATAGTAGAGAGTTATACTAGCAGTATATAAGATATAACTCTCTTTAAGATATTTACTATTAAAACTAGTAAGATATAAGACGTTTGGAAGTAGTAAGAGATAGAGTTTCTAAATACTAACTAAAGATCTACTAATATAACCTATATTAGTTACTCTAGTATTAATTAAAGTAGTAATAGAGTATAACGAGCTATTTTATTAGATAGTACATAAAATATTCACTTAATAGTTTTAAGAGTTAGTTACTAAATAAGAGGTCTAAAGGTTAATAAAAATCTAGTATTAAAAACGTCTTAAGAAGTGACTTAATACTAGAATAAAGCTTTTAATAGACTAGCTTAAGAAATTTAAAAGCATTCTTATCTATAAAAAAATTTAGATTTAAAAAAAGAACAGAAGCGGGTTACTTATTAGGGTTAGAATAAACTTATAGATTAGAATTCTAGCAGGAGAATAAAGTAGTTTTAGGAAATATAACTATATTTATTATACTTAAAATATTAGCTATTATGCTTTTAGGTTTCTCGTTTAGCTAATCTAACAAAAGCATAGTTAGAGATATTAATTTCTATAATATTAGAATCTCTTTATAATACAGGTTACAGCCTAGCAAGATATAGTAAAGAAAAATACTAAAAATTATTATTATACAAAGATATTAGATTAGCGTAGTTATTTAATATATTAGAAATTTTAATATCTATTATTACCTAGCGGAGATCGTCGTTTAATGATCTTTTTAACTAAGTAATTAAATTAATTTCATTTAGTCCAGTATTAACAGCTAGTCTACAGAATTTAGTAAAGTAAGTAATAAAACTTTTCTATTCTTAGTAAAATAAATTAAGCTTATTTAAGATAGTAAGTTTTCTATTTAGGTCTCCGTATATAGCTTATAAAAAAGTAATTAATTATTCTATTAAATATATATTCTTATTTATAAAAAGGTTTATAAGTGTTACTGGGTCCTTCTCTAGTTTTAAATATATATATAGAAATTAAGAGCGTTTAGTAGAGTATTAGTTAGTATTATCTTTAAGCTTATAATTAAGTTTCCTAATAAAGATACGTAGGTCCTTTTATTTTCTGGTAAACATTAAAGAGTTAAGTAAATAGTTAGATTTTATTATTAGTAGTAGTATAGTAAGTTCTAGCGTGATAGTTAATCTCACATTTCTAACCATAACTTAAGAAACTTAAAAATAGATACTAGTTATAGTTATAAATAGGGTTAAAATCATAGAACTTAAGCTACTTCTAGATAAACTAGTAATAAGAGCTAGACTTTCTTTAATAGGAGAGATAATAATAATAGAGGTTAAGCTAGTAGATACTTACTTTATCTTATTAAGCTTAATATAAAAAGCTTTTATACTCTCTTTATATTAGATTTCTTATTTTATTAAAGTGTCTATAAGTAATTTATTACTTACCTTTAGAGTCACAAGTTAAGAGATAAGGTCTCTAAGGATTTTAGTAAAATCCAAGTTATCTATTATAAGAAATTAGTAAAGACGTAATATAATATCACGGTAGTGCTATAAGTAGAGAGTTAAGTACTTAATAAGAAATATTAATTAATTACTAAGTATAGTACTAGATAATAAGTTAAGACATTACGTAAAGAAAAAAAGAACATAATAAGTTATAAGCTAAAATATTTAGGGTGAGGGCTTATGCGCTAGTATAAAACTAAAGTATAAACATATAATATTAAAAAAAAGCTTATAAAAAGGCTTCCTTAGAAGATCTTTATATTATAAATAGTTACTATAATATAGTATATATAGACCTGTTTATTATATAAGACTCTTAAAAGCCTTAGTAATTTTAAAATCATAATACTAGAATAGCGTATATAGATTTCTTTTATGCTTATAAATTTCTAAAATATTTATAACTAATAGCACGTAAGTAATATCTTATCCTTAAATTATTTAGCTATATTAATTTTAATCTATACAGTTAAGAAAAAAACTACTAAGAGGATAATAGTATAGGTCTATATATTACTAATAAAGTATATTTAGCTATTTATTAGAAATTAAAAGAAAGTATGAGTGAGCGTATTAGAGTAGAAAAGAAAAAACTAACTAAAATACATAAAAAGCTATTAGAACCTAAAAAGGAAACTATACCCATTTTCTATTTTTTAAAATATTTTTAATTAGAAGAGTAATATTATAAGTTACTAACTTACTAATATAAATTTATTAGTAATAAGCTGTTTAATTACTTATATAATACTTAATAATTCTCTTACTTCTAAATCAGATAGCTTATTAGACTTAGTAAAAGTTAGTTAACTTAGTAAAGAGTAAGAAGAAAGTAATATAATAAGTTAAGATTTAACAAAATAGTATTAAACTATTTCACTTAAGGTGTGAATCTTAATTTTAAAGTAATTATAAAGAATTAAAAGTAATTATAAACTGTTTAATGCCTTATACTTATAGTAGATCCTTCGTGCGTATATTATATACTAGTATTTAGTATATTAGATACTGCTAGAGGCTGCTAGAGATACTAGAGATTCTATCTTTCTCTATTTTCTCTATCTACTAAGCCTTATCTGCTTACGTGGATGATTGCTTCTAATTTACTAGTATAATTTTATATCTCTACTTTTACTTCTTAGCCTGTGCCTTAGCCTGTGCTAATATATTTTATATCTACTTATAATTCTTCCTTTTAAGCTTAAATATATATTTCTATTTTAAGGCTTTATTAGCTGTTGCTGCTAATTCCTTTAGTTTTTTAAGTATAGTTATTTTATTATTACTGTTTATAACATTATCCCCTTCTTCTAAGTCTTTGTCTTAGAAGATAGTTTTTTTCTTTTATAAGCAGTATAAAGGTAGCAGGTCTTTTATTCTGTGTTTTAGATTATAAGACTCTTAACTTTCTTTTTTTCCTGCCTAGCTTTTTTATGATAACATGTCTTAAGTCGTCTCTAATACATGCTTGCTGTTTAGCTTCTTAGATTTATAATAAATTCTATTATATGTTAACACCCTATTTGAACTGTTCCTACTAAGGTAATAATTACCTAGTAAACTTAAGTTCTAGTTATTATTTAGTCTATAATAATTATAGTGTAAAGTGTAACTTAGTAGTCTCTTAGCCAGAATAAGATTATTTTAATTATAATAAGAAAAAACTCTATTATTAACTTAATACTTTTAAGAATTAATGCTCTGAGCTTTATGCTTAAGAGTTATAACTTTATCATAAACTTATAAAAGTTAATTCTAAGGAGAAAGAGATGTTTAATTAAGAGATAACTTCTATTTATAAAATCCAGGCTCTTAAAAAGGCTAAAGCTTATTCTTAGGGTTAAGAAATTTATATATTATAACTTATAGTGCCGGTCTTCTCCTAACCTGCTTTACTTTTCCTTTTCTTTAGTTTAAATTAGAACTTACTATAGTCGTCCTTTCCGTAGAATATAGCTCTTATTAGTTTATCTAATAGTACTAGTTAATTAGCTTTAAATTATTTCTTAAGTTTCTAATTAGTTCTCACATATTATCTTTAGGTCTGTAACTTTTTTATTTAACTAAATATTTCCACTAACGCCTAAACTACTAGTAGTCTAAAATCTATTAGACTTTATACTTAGTAGTATCTTTCTTAAGTTTAAGTTATGTTTATAGTTTGGCATTTGATAGTGCTGGTTCTAATTTCAAAATATAGAAAACTAAGTAAATTCTTATATTCTTAGATAGTTATAGTTTATAGTTTACAGGTCCTATTTATCTTTTAACCTTAAATAGTCCTAATTTAATATAATCTAGTTTTTTTAATGGTTATTTTATCTCTAAATTTTTTTATAATAGGAAAACTCTATCTCCCTCTCTAAAGGTTAGTCTCTTAACTTTAGATTTATCTTTCTACTATTTACTAAGAACTCCTTTCTAAGTGATTTTTCCTACTATTTCTTAATAAAGTTATTGTAATTTATTGACTTTTATCCTTACTAATTCTAATATCTTGTTTAGAATCTGTGGTTCTTAATAAGCTATAGGCTTATAGCTGTAATTTATAAAGAATAATAATTTCCCTATAGTTAATAACTTTACAGAGTTGTATACAAACTCAGCTATTAGTAGTAAATTAATCTAATTATCTTATTATTCGTTAACGTATATTTATAGATATTATTCTAGTGTTTGATTTGTCCGTTCTATTTATCTATCTATCTATAAGTAAAATACTGTTAAGAGGCGATATTCAGCCCCTAGCTTTTCTATAAACGTTTTCTAGAATATTAATATAAATAATTTGTCTCTGTCTGTAATAAATTCTTATAGTAATCCATATCATGCTATTAATAGTTTAATAAGTATAGTTACTAATTCATCCGCTTTAATTTCTATATATGTTAGTTTAAAGTATACGTACTTTATAAGTTAGTTTATTATAACTAGTATTATATTATACTATTAGCCTCTAAAGGTGGTTGTTGTCGGTATTCCTGTAATAAAGTCTATTATAACTAATTCCTATAGTAGGTCTGGTAAAGGAATTAGTTATATAAGTCTATATTTTTTATATCTTAATACCTTATTCTTTCTGTATTTAATGTATTCTAAAAGAATATCTCTAACCTTTTTTTATATCCCAGGGATCCAAAAGTGTCTGTTAATTTATTCTATAGTTTTTTTAATTCCTTAATGTTTGTGCATTTTAGCTAAGTGTTAATCCTTAATAAGCTTAGTCTATAATATATCTAGTATATAAATTATTTCTTAATTCAGATTCTAATATAGCTATCTATTATTAAATTCCTTTATTTATTTTTTCTAAGTGTTTTTGATAATAACTACTGCCTTAACATCTATTTATAAGCTTCTTAGGGATCTATTTAGTCTTTACCTTAGTATTATATTATAAATTTCTAGTATATTTTTTATATAATCTGCTTATTAACTAAGCGCGTTAGCCGCTATATTTTCTCTTTCTAACTTATAAAGTATTTAAAAGTTAAATATAGAAACTAATTTCTACTATTTAACTTATTATTAATTTAACTTCTTTATTATTATAAATGCTGTTAGATTCTTGTGGTTTGAATATATAATAATTTAGTACTTAACTCCTTCTAAGTAATGTCTCTATTTCTTAAATACTTAAACTATTACCAGTAATTCCTTATCATGAATATTATAGTTTAATTTAGTAGTTATAAGTTTATAAGATAGAAAGTCTACTAAATACTTATATCTATTATTTTATATTTATAGTAAGATAGCTTTTATAGCTCCGTCTAATACATCCGCATGTATCTTTATTTAAAGTCATGAATTAAATATTTTTAATATTAGTAGTTATTAGAACATCTTTTTTAGTATTATAAAAGCATTCTCTTTGTGTTATTCTTATTTAAATTACTAATCTTTCTTTAGTAATTCTATTAAGAGCGCTGTGGTTTTTAAGTAGTTCCTAATAAATTATCTACAGAAACCCGTAAATCTAAGAAAAGAATAAACTTTTTTTGTGTTTATTAGTATTAGCTAAAATAGAATATCTTTAGCTTTATCTAAGTTAACTACTATTCTATCTTAGGATACTAAGTATTCTAAGAACTTAACTTTAGTTCTATAGAACACACATTTCTTTGTCTAAATATATAACTTATATTCCTTAAGCTTTTATAATACTATTTTAGTATACTTAATATATTTTTTTAGCGTTTCATTTATGTATATAAGCACGTTATTAAGATATGCTATTATAAATACGTCTAAGTATTCCCTTAGCATATAATTAATAATTATCTAAAATATTACTAGTGCGTTCGTGAGTCTTATTAGTATAACTAAATATTTAAATAGTCTATATCTTATTTTAAATACTATTATCTATTTATATCCTTTAGTTATTTATATCTAGTAATATCTATTCTTAATATTAAAAAGACTAAACTATTTAGCTCCTTTAAGTTTATTTATGAGTTTTAATATTAATAGTATTAGATAATAATTTTTTACTATAGCTTTATTCAGGTGTCTGTAGTTAATATATAACTATAATTTACTATTTTTTTTTAGTATAAAGAGTATTAGTAATGCTATCTTACTTTAACTAGTTTATATATATCTCTTTTATTAATTTTTTTACAAGAATTTCCGTAATTCTTCCTGTTGGTATATGGGTACTTGATATAATAGTCTTAGTTTTAAATCCATTCCTTCTTTAAGCGTAATCTTATAGTTTTAGTTCTAGTATTCTAGTAACTAGTTTTTAGCTTCCTTAAAGAACTATTCTCTAAATTCTTTTTAATATTTATCTGGTATAATAAACGTGGTATCGTGAAGTATTACTTTCTTTATTTATATTATAGCTCTTATTTATCACTATCTGTGGTAGTTATTTCTGATTTCTATAGTTTTTTTTCTCTAATTAATAGTTAGGTTTTATTATGCTAGCTAGTCCTATCCTAAGATAAAATCCTTACTATCTAGATCTATAATTTTAATATAGTAGTTATCTGTGTAACCTGCTACCCTAATAGTTATATTTCTTATTTTAAAATTAATTAGATTTTTTTTAAATACTGTTAGACTATTATTTATGTGTCTTACTCATATAGGTTTATCTAAAACTCTAGTTAATATCTAGTATCTTTATATCTACTTATTTAATATAAATATCTCGCTAGCCCTACTGTCTATAAGCGCTAGTATTTAATTATTATTAATATATATATTTATATATAGCTTATTTTTATAGTTTCTCTAGTTTAGTTATATATATATAATTAATATGTTATTTCTAATCTTTAGTTCTTAGCCCTTTAGTAGCTTAGTTATAGTTTACTAGTTTTTTAGTTTTTTATCTATAGTTAACTCCTAAGTAGCAGTTACTTCTTTAGTGTTTTTTTTTTAGGTCTGTGAATTAGATATCTCTAGAGTTAACATACTTCTTTATTAAGTATTTTATATATATTCTTAGTTTATTCTCTATAATCCTAATATTTCTATTTTAAGAAATATTCTTAATATGTGAGTTTTTTATGTGAGTCTGTAGCTAACTATTTTTTTTAATAGTATTCAGCCTAGTATTATCAGCATCCTATCTAGTATTTATCCTAAAATAGTTATTTATATTCATTTAAATTTAGGTCCTGTAATTCGTCTTCCGAATCTATATAAACTAGTTCTTATTATAGGTTAAGTTTTTTTTTATTTGCTAGTTATTATAACACTTTTCTTATTTTTAGTTTTTTAATATATATAACGTGTTTATTCCATTTACAGTTCTTTCCTATATAGTTAAAAGCTATATATATCTAGTATTTTTTTTTTATTATTTTGTTTACAGTGTTATTATTCTGTACCTATAGTATTAGTAAAAGATTTTCTTTTTTCTTTTTATTCTAATCCCATCCTACTTCCGGGTGTCTGACGGGGTGGTAGTATGTTATATTAATTATAACTAATATAAGTATTTATTATTAAATTTTATTTATCTATATAGCTAGTTCTTGTCTGTTTAGTTTTTTATACTATTTATTTTCTACTAACTATAGCACTTATTAGTATTTATATATCCTATCTCTTAAAGTAATTTTTTAGTATTTAGTAATATAGTATTTCCCTTAGTAGTATTTTAATTTATATATTTAACAGTATCCCCAGTATATGCGCTGTATAATTATTATAAATATTAATTTCTTATCTTTTATTATCTTTTAATCCTTTTTTTATCTGAATTTCTGATTTTCTTTATGGAATAATCTATCTCTCTTTTTTATAATTTTATAGAATTTTTGTTTTTCTTTCGCGGTTTCTGCGCTGTATTGTTGTACTATTACTTCTTATATTATAATAATTATATCTTTAGGTTATTCTGCTAGATAATCTCTAATTTTTTAATATAATAATTTATATTCCTAACTAAAGTATGTGTAATTTCTATAAACCTAGTATTACTTCTTCTAAATTCTTTTCTTAATTATTTCTTTAGTTACTATATCTTGTGTTTATTTTACTTAGATTATTACTACCTTAATTTTTTTTAATACTCTAGTCTAAATATAAGCTTTCTTGATATCTAATTATTGTTATTTATAATTTTTAATAAAGTATCCCTGTTTCCTGTATTCTAAATAGGCTTTATATATATAGTGTTTTATTTATTTTTTAGCCCACTTTTCTTACCTATTCCCTATAGATATTTCCTTAATATTAATGTTTATTAGGTTATAGGTTTAGTTATCTTTTTTATTTCTTTTAAGTATATAAATCACTAATCTCTCTTATGCCTTTTTTTTTTATTCTTATTAGTACTAATAGTTATTAATAGTTATTACTTGTTTAATAATTTCTAATAAGGTACTTAGCTGTTTTTCTCTAGAAATTTTATCCTTAATTCAGTCTTTTAGTCCTTTATAGTATATTATAACTAATAGTTAGTCTGCTTAATTAAGTTATAATTAGATTTATTTAAATTTTATAGTATAGTTAGCTATTAACGTACGTTACTTAAGTTATTAGAGTTTTTAAATTACTTTAGTTTCCTTATTAATTTTTCTAAAAATAATAATTATTTCTTACTTAAAATATTTATAATTCTTAAAAGCTTATTATATGTTATTATTATAGTTAGCTAATCCTACTACTCCTAAGTTTAAATCTCTATTAGTAAGATAGTTTTTTATTAGTAGTTTAAACTATTATATAGCTTTACCTATTATATTTATACCAGCTACTAGAATCTAATCCTAATTAGTTAGAAATAACTTTTAGTTAAATTAATAGTAGAGGTTTATTATTACTATAAAAGTCTTAAGTTTATCTTAATTACTATTAAACTTTTTAGGAGGTTATATCTTAACTATTTCTCCCTTTTAAATTACTATAGCATTTTATTTAGTCTTAATTTATTATTATAGGTTTACTAAAGTATCACGTAACTCTATAATAGCTGTTTTTTATTTCTAGATAACTTATTATACACTCTTTACTTTTTTAGATGTATTTTTAGTTATGGATAAAGATTTTACTATAACTTTCTCTTTACTACTACTCTCTAACAATAAGTAAAGTTCTTGTTTATTCTTATAATAAGTTATTATAAACTCTTAACAATTAGTTATTAGAATTCTATCTAACGATTCTTTTTAATTTCTTGAGGTGGTAGTTACACTATTATAAGTTACTAACTTACTAATATAAATTTACTAGTAATAAGCTGTTTAATTATTTATATAATATTTAGTAATTCCTTTACTTCTAGATTAGATAGCTTGTTAGACTTAGTAGAAATTAATTAACTTAGTAGAAAGTAAAAAGAAAGTAATATAGTAAGTTAAAATTTAACAGAATAGTATTAAACTATTTTACTTAAGGTATAAATCTTAATTTTAGAGTAACTATAAAGAATTAAAAATAATCGTGAACTGTTTAATGCTTTATACTTATAGTAGATCCTTTATATGTATATTATATATTAGTGTTTAGTATATTAAATACTACTAGAGACTACTAGAGATATTAGAGGTTTTATTTTCTTTTATTTTTTCTATTTATTAAGTCTTATTTACTTACGTGGATAATCGCTTCTAATCTACTAGTATAATTCTATATTTTTATTCTTATTTCTTAGCTTATGTCTTAGCCTGTGTTAATATATCTTATATCTACTTATAATTCTTTCTTTTAAACTTAAACATACGTTTTTATTTTAAGACTTTATTAGCTATTATTATTAATTTCTTTAGTTTCTTAAGTATAGTTACCTTACTGTTACCGTTTATAACAAGTAATAGGTAATATAAGACTAGAGATTATTTTAAACAGAAAATCCCCTACAGCATCTATTAAAGACTTTTAAGTATTATTAATAAAGTTTATACTAAAGAAACTAATAGGCTCTTCTCTTTATATGATTAAAAAAAAATCTTTATTAGTAGTTATATCCTAATAGTACTTAGCTTTACTTAGATAGTAGTATTTAATATCCTAAGTATATTCTTTATTCTTAGTTCTAATCTGCTTAATTACATTATTATATAAATTATATACTCTAGTTACTAACTTTTTAATATTCTTTATAGCTATCTTAGCTAGCGGGTAAAAGTTTAGAAGATAGATAGCTATTAACTTTTACTTATCTTTAAATTAATAGCCTTATTTATTATATTTATTTAAAATATTATTAATAACTAAACTTATGCTACTATTTTCTTTTAATTTACTTAAAGTAATCTGGTTTTAAATTTAACTGTATATATCAGAAATTTTTTTAAATATTTCTTTAGAGAAAATAAACTTATTATAAATTTTACTACCCTAGTATAAAGTTTTTCTATCTAGAGATAAGTTCTTCTCTAGCTTAAAGATAGTATTAATAATAAACTAAGAGTTAACTAATTTATTTTTATTAGGCTTATAAATAAGTACTTTCTTTTTAAGCTCTAGAGCTTACTCCTTATGCTTAGTATACTCTTTATTTTTTATAATATATTTCTTAACTTATTCTCCTATAAGCTTACCCTTAAAGGGAAACTTTAAAAAAAATTTTTAAATACACTTTATAAAACTAGAATATTAGAGATTTATGTGATTATTAATGTGGATAGAAATAGCTTTAACTACTATAATATCTAAAAAAATTATAGTAATAATAACAGTAATATAGTTATACCTTATTTTAAAATAAAATATTTAATAGTAGGTTTCGTGGGTAGTTAATGGAAAGTAGTTAGAATAAATTTAATATTTTTAATTATATATATCAAAGTAAAAATTATTGAGTTAAGTGTATTCTAAATAGTTTATAATAAAATACTACTAATATATTTTATATTTCTTTTATATATATAATAATATATTAAGTTTTATTTCTTACGTAATATTTTATAGGAAGAGGTGCTATAAGAATATGTCCTAAAAAGAACTTTATAATATCTTATAAAAAAAGATATTATTAGAATATATTATCTTAAAAAGAGCTTCGCTATGCCTTATAGAAAGAGATACTATTAAAATATATTATCTTAAAAAGAGCTTTATAGCGCCTTATAGAAAGAAATATTATTAAAATATATTATCTTAAAAAGAGCTTCGCAGCGCCTTATAGGAAGAAATATTATTAAAATATATTATCTTAAAAAGAGCTTCACAGCGCCTTATAGGAAGAAATACTATTAAAATATATTATCTTAAAAAAAGCTTTATAGTGTCTTATAGAAAGAGATACTATTAGAATATATATTAAAGTCTTAATAGAAATATTAAACGGACTCTATTTAACATTTAACGTACTAAAATAAATATTAAGAAGTATTATATATAAATAGCCGTATTAATTATCTAATTTAATACTGGAGAGGAGTTAGGAATAATAATTATTAAATTACATAACTAGTAATTACTTATAAGTAAATACTAAAATAAGAGATCCTTAAGAACCTATAGTTTAATAAAATAATAAGGGTTATAGTTATTTATATTCTATAGCACAGTTACGCTACCTATTTCTAGCTTTCTAATATTAGAAACTTTAGAGTTTTTATTACCTAGATGTTGATCCTTGCTCGTTATTTTAACTAATACTAAGAAAATAATTAAAGTTAAATATTCTTATAAGTGCTGTAGTACATACTATAAAAATAATTCTAATTCTAGAAAAAAGAAAAGGCTATGCTATAATATACTAAATAATTAAAGCTTATAGTAATACCTTATAAATTTATAAAAGTAAAATTAAATATTTTATATTATATTTAAAACTTACAGTACAGATTAGTTATTTATAACTTTTTTTAGATTTTTACTCTAAAAATAGTATTATCCCCTAAATCTACTAATCTGCTACTTAGTATAAACTCTAATAAAATATATAGTAATTATTTTTTTTTTCTATCTAAAGTGCTACTTTCTTCTCTTATCTACTATAACCTATTAGTTTAATATATATATAAATATAATAATATATTCTCTACTTATCTTTCTCTTTTCTAGAACGCTGTATATTTGTTCCTTTGCCTATTTTATTATCTTTTATTTTAGTGTTAAGTATACATATACTATTACTCATCTACTAAAAAGTTTTTAGTATATATAAGAGAGGAAAGAAGATTTTGTATAGATTTACTATTAAAATAAGTTAATACTAGAAATTTAGTTCAGCCTTTGCTATTATTATTATTTTATTAATAATCTTAATATATCACCTATTTTTTTTTAGAACTTCTTAAAGTTGGATATGCATTTAACTATACTATATTAAATCATATTAATTTCTTAAAATAATATATTTTTATAATGTATTTACTAGCCTTTACTATAATTACTAGTATTCTTACTATTAATTAATTATTTAGAGTATCTACTATACTAGTGTAAGATAATATAATATTTATAATACTATTTAAAAATAATAAATTAGATAAAAGAGCCCTTTCCCCTTTTATAATTTCTATAACTAATATTAATAAATAGAGATTATACTAGAGGTCTTTATTACCACTAAATAACTTCTAAATAGCTTTATTAAATAGATAAGTTAAGGACTATATAAAGGCTGTATTCCTTAAACTTAATAAGTCCAACCTATATAAAAACCTATTATTAGTTATTATTATATTTATACTAGCGTCTAGTATTACTATAGGGACTATATAATATAGTATAAATATTATATTTAAGTTCTAATATCTGCTCGGCGCACTAAGGACTTAAGATACTATTAAAAACTAGAGAGTTATTTAATAAGTAAATAACTTTAAATACTTCTCTTTAAAATAGTATACTAAGGTCATAGCTGCATAGAAAGTAGAGAAAGTATATAATAAAAAAATATAAAATAATAGTTAATAACTAGACCACACAAAAATCACCGTTTATAGAAAAAAGAAAAAGAATAATAGATATAATCTTTAGCTAGTTTATTTACCTAGTTATAATACTATATTAGTAATCTACTAAAACTTTTTAAAAACACTATATATAGCGGAAACTCCCGTATAGAGTGCAAATATCAAGAAAGGAGAAAGTTTTAAAGTATTTAAAAAAATTAAAAGTGCCAGAGAAAAGAGATTACACCTAACTTTAAATTAATAAATAAATAAATATAGAATAATTTTTAAATTCTATATTATACTAAGATTGCTATTATAGATATACTTATTATTATTTCTATTCTCCCTATTTCACAAGCTACTAACTAAACTATAAAAATATATATTAAGTTTTTATAATTCTGTAATGTTTTTTTAGCTTATACGTGCTTTTTTAGTTACGCGTGTAAATACTAAAAAGCTATTATAATCCTACTAGAGGTCTTAGTACTATATTAATAGTAATTAGTTTTTAGATAATAGCTTCTCTAATTCTATATATTACTCTTCTAGCTTTATAGCCTGTATTAAATAGGTAGAAATATACTTTAGTCTTATAAATAAAACTTTCTATCTTATAGACTTACTTATAGTAGAAAAAGTATATACTTCCTAGTATATAGGTTAAAGTACTATAGAGTAAGTATATTACCTCTAAAAACACTCTAGCACTAGTTTCCTTATATAATATAAATAGTCTTAAGTAAAACTATACTATAATAAAATAGTAAATCTCTATTATAAAAGCTTAAGATAATTTTTTATATATATTCTTTTAATATTACTACTTTTATTTTACTTCTCTAATATAACGTTTACTATCACTAATAAGAAAGGAGATTATAATAATTAGTAAAAGCTAATACCTCAGGCGAATAGAAACTAGCTAGTTTAATTTAGACTTAATAAAGTATTCTTCTGTCTCTAAAGAAGTTTAGTAGATTTATTAAGGCATATCAGCATCTTTACTATAAAACATATTTTATTTTTATATAAAAGTTAGTTTTTTAATTGCTTTAACTTAAAGCATATAAGCAGTACTATTTTTACAGGCATTATATATTCTTTTATTATCTAGACTTATATTATAAAAGTTAATTTAAGTATATAGGGAAGTAAACCTTACATACTATAAACACTAAACATAATACTAGATTTTAGGACTCTAATTTTCCTTCTACTTTTACTATTAGTCCTAGGAAGGTAAAAGTCTTGTTTTAGGAATAAAAAACGATACTGAATTATAAATAAGCCTATATAAGCGCAGCATTAGATAAATTACGTGAAGACTAAAAAAAAAATAAAAGTAATAAGTAGTATAATACTAAGTAAGTATTTTTTTATTAACTTAAGTATAACTCTCTTTATGTATATAAGAAACCACCAAGAGAGTATCTAACATAAGATTAGTTTATAGAAATAATATATACTAAAGACAATTAGTATATATTAGTATATTAAGGTCTAAAGAAAGCTAAAGTTTAGATAATATAAAATAATTAAATGTTATAACATATTTAGCTAGCTTTTTATACTTAGAAGAAATGATATATTTAGCTTACTTCTTACTAGCCTAGCTTTATTTTCATTCTAAACCTTTTATCTAGCTACTTTCTTAGGCTCTTATAAACTAACTCTATTCTCTTCTACTATACGTCTAGCTACTCCATGTAATTCTGGTCTTAAAAGGCTAGTAGAACTGTAATAGTATGCTTTAATATATTAATATATTAGCATAAACTATTTTTCCATCTTTAGAATACTTCTTTTATATATGTATTTTATTTTTTTTAGGAGTTACATTTCGCCTATAGCGCCTGGTAAAATAGTTATACTATAGATATATATAGCTAGAATAAAACTACTTCTAGTAACTATAAACTACTCTATATATACTAAAGCTATATTATATTTATAGTTAAACACTCTTCCTAACTATATTTCTTTACTATTTTCTTATAGGCTATGTAAATAATACACACCTAGCTTTAATACCTAAAGTATATCTAGAAAGGGCTCTATGTCTTAAGTTAATTTTGGAAAATATAATATAATATAATCTAAAATAAAAGAGCGTAAGAGCTTAAGAGTATAATAAAAGAATACTTCTAATAAAATTACTCGTTAATAGTTTCCTGCTTTTTTTTTAGAATAGAAAATATTTTTAATAATAATTACTTAAGCTATGTATATCTTAATAAGAATATATTAGCATAAAAAAGTTCCTTTAGGAATGTGGCGCTGTTAGAAGGAATACAGCATAATATAATCCACTATTTTTAGTAATATTTACTTAGGCTATATATGTTTAAATAATAATATATAGCTAACTATACCTAGCCGCTTAGCTATAAATAGATAACCTTGATTTAGTTCTCTAAACCTAGAACTTATATATATCTCTTATTTCTATCATCCTCTATAGAAATAATGTGTGGTTACTTAACTTAATTTACTTTATACTATAACTAGCTATATTATTCACATCTAATCTCTCTCTCTTTTTACTATTTTCTAATATATATAATTTTCTACTTCTAATCTTAACTGGACTACTAGCTTAGTCTTAACGTTCCTACTAGACATATTAAAAATTAGTTATAACTATAGTTAAAATTAATATTACTACTATTCTTAGCCTACTAGGCTTCGTTAACTAAGCTACGGCTGTTATAGTTAAGATTATATCCTTTAAAGCTTCTATTATAAGCAAACTAGTATGTTACTATTTAAATATATATTTCTTTTATCCTTACTTAGTATGTTATATAGTTCTAAGGATATTCTTTACTTTATTTTAAGTATATACTAACTTCTATTATCTAAAGCTGCTAGCGCACTATTCTTTATAAAAAGCTTTAAAAAGCTAGTATTACTAATATTAACTTCATCAGTTCTAATAAGACACTAGACTATAGATTTCTATATAATAGCAAGAATAAAAGCTATACTAGTTTTCTTATAACTAATATTATTAGGGATAATCAGCTCTCAGGATAGCTCAATACCACAAAACCAGACGTAATTATAATATATCTTAGAACTAATAATACTATTTAGGTAAAGTTGACCTAAGATATTATTAAGGTGTACTTAATTCTTATAAATCAGATACACGCAAGCAAACCTAATATAAAGATTTTAATAAGTTAACTATTTATTAATCTTCTAAAGCGTTGTTAATTACGTGGTGGCATAAGCCAAATATTCATATTTATATAATACTAATATATAATACTAATAAATTTAGAAGGTATCTTAACTTATTTTTATTACTAAGAACAAGATACGCCCTCGTACGTCGTAATGTATTATTAATTTTAATAAAGCTATTATATCTTAAGCTCCCACTAAGTCTACTTAAGCTTCTCTAATTATAATTATAGATAATTTCTCTAGATTCAATACGAAAACCGACATAACGGATGGCGAATATTCTAATGATAAGGGGAATTAAAAATTAGCTAATAAATTCTACCCACCGCTAATAAAAGCCATCAAAAGTATATATTAGGTTTTTTTAATTTTTTTTTCAATTTTTTTTTTTAGGGTTAGGGTTTTTTATATTTTTATATTTTTATATTTTTATATTTTTATATTTTTATATTTTTATGTTTTTTTATTTTTAATTTTTTTTTTTTTTATATATTTTTATTTTCCTACTGTTTTTTTCTACTTTTTAATAAAAAAAATTTACTTTCCTTTTTTTTTCCTTTGTTTTTTTTCCTTTAACGTTTATTTTTACTTTTTTACATATGTTAAATAAATTTTTATATCTTTTTTTATATAGAATGTTAAGATATTACATTATTTAATAATAATTTTTAATAACTATTTTCGCCTTTCTGCATTCGTTTACTCTATTCTTTCTCTCGTAACTAAATTACTAATCTAGCTTATTTTCTTTATAATTAATGAGTATTACTTTACTTAAGCTTTATTATAGCTATAAAAAATTAGCCTAATAAAGCTATCTATATTCTTTTTTAGTAATAATAGTTTTTTTTATAAACTTACTAGCTTCTCCTCTGCCTGTAGTTTTACCTTATTATTTTAAAAACTATCTTAATTACCTATAACCTAAATTTATTTTAACTCTTATAGTATTTAATTATTAATGTTTTTATATTCTGTTTATATTTTATCTATATTAGCTACCACCCTAAAATTAGGCTAATAAGTTTACTTACTAATCTTTTTAGTTATCACTAGAATTACAAGTACTATTTTATTATCTGCTTTTTATAGAAATGCTTTAGGCTTTAGAAACTAAAGTATTTATATTATAAGGTTTACTATAAACAGCTCTAGGTCTCTCTTCAGATTTTTATTAAAACTACGTGTATTTAGCGGCACGTAAGAAGTAACTAATAATATACTAATAGTTAGTACTATTATTAATATTATATTATATAATAAATTCTCTAGGTACTATATAAGGTAATTTTGTGCTACTTAATAGTGCTCTAAGATCTTCTAGTTACTTCCTTTCTTAAATATCTCTTCTTACTTTATAAACTTTTACTTAATAATGGCTGAGATTATAGTAAATAAAATAAAGTACCTAAAATTAATCTTATGCTTTCTCTTTATATAGAACTTTATTTACTAATTAGCTTTAATCACGGCGCGCTTTATAATACTAAATCTTATTATTAATAGTAATTTTAATAATACAACACCTATAAACATAACTACTCTTTAATATATTAGCTTTAAATAATAGGACTTTAGAATCTACTTAATATTATTAGAAAGTATTGTTTTTGCTAGTTTATTTACCTATTACTCTTTTATAACTAAACTTATATCAGTATACTTAATTACAGCCTAAACTATTAAGAACTAGGTTAAATAGAGAGAGGAAAATGATTTCTTTATAAACTACTAGTTACTAAGATATGCTTAGTAAAGCTTCTTTATGAAATTATTTTATATCTTAATAAAAATAAAGCCTAAAGCAGAAGCAGTTTCTCTAGCTGTTAATATAAAAAAGGCTTTATAGTTTCTACAGTATATAAATTAGTACTCTAGCCTAAAGAAGAAAGTATTATATACTACTATAAGAAAGAATAATTAGATTATAATTACTTCTATAGCTTAACCCGTTAGCGCTAGGTAGATTCTAAGTTTTAACTTAATATACTATCTATCTACTAACTCCACGTGTCCTAACTAAGTTACTAGTGGAGTTAGTAGCTAATAAAAGCCTTTATTTTTAGTATTTATAAATTATAAAACAGCTCTTTAAGGAAGCGTGCTGTGTTTTTTAGTTTATAAATTAACTTTCTTCTAAGCTCTCTAAACTATAGCTAGTTATAATAACTAGTAGTAACTTTAGATTTATAATAGTATAAAAAAAAGGCTACATGTATTAGGATAAGCTAGCTATTTTCTATTTATAGCTACTTTATAATATTAAGCACTTTCTCTTCGTAACGGAGGTTAAGTATGCGTAGAGTAATATATAGTCATACTTCCTTCTAAATACTATTAATTATCTAAAAAAAGCCAAGTATAGAGCTTATTAGGACCTTTAGTAGTCTAGTAAAATAGTAGCTTTTAAGCTAGTTAATCGCAGTAACTTTTTTAAAGAGCGTTATTTTAAGTCTCTTATAACTATTCACGTAAAAGTGCTAATGTATTTTATTTATTATAAGCTTAAAAACTCTTACAAACAAGCTCAACACTTTAGGAAAGATAGAAGAATAAAAATACTATAAAAAATATATATATAGCTACTTCTCTTTTAAGAAGAACTGTGTAAGCTAGAAAATAGGTTAGAGAATAATATAGAATTAGTAGCGCTTATAGGCTAGATAATAAGCATTAATAGATACTACTTATTTTATATAAAAAGTAAACTTCTTTTCTGTGATTATAGTCTCTATTTGCTGCCTCTTACAGGTGAATAGCTTTAATGTTTTTAGATTATCTAATATAAGTTCACCCTTTACGCGTTAAAGAAGATACTAATATCTAGCTTTAATCTTAGCAAATTTATTTATATTAGATATAGAAAGTGTAAGTACGGTTATTATAAAGCTTTTATCTATAAATAAATTATCTAAATAATAACAGATTAAACGCTTAATATTAGAATATATTTAGAAATAGCTAAAGGAAAGAACGTTAGTATCTTTATTTTAAAAGTTTATATTATTCTTTATAATCATAAGCAGATTATCCGTTAGGAATGATAATAGATAAAAAAAAGAAAAGTTCCCATATACTAAATAAAACACTAATAAGTAGAATATAAAGTCTTAAGCTTATTTATACTTATAAGTAATAGTATTACGATTCGTAAGAAAACAGTAAGCAGGTTTATACTCTAGATTAAATAATATAGTATTAAAACAGTATATATCAACAGCTAACGCATATAAGATGTATTTAATATAATTAAGGTTATATTTATATTCTAGCTTAGTCTGTAGCTGATAAAGACTTTTAGTGTATAAGACCTAGTAATTATCTTTAATAGTTAAATCTATATCTATTTCTAAACTTAGTTATAAACTTAATCTATTATATTATTCTTCTTTCTTATTCTTTTATTCTTTCTTGGATTTAGAATTATTATTAGATTGTAAGCGTGTCTCTCTAGGAAGTGTTTATAGCTATTTATTAACTTAAATCTTAATATTAGCTCTATAATTATAAGCATAGAAGGCTGGCTAATTTTTAGACTAGAAGATATTATAAGAATAGTATTCCGTAAAGTTAACTTAGCCCTCTATAAATAATATCTAGAACATAGTCTATTTATTAGAAGTAATTATTTATAAGACTGAATTATTAAAAGCCTATAAAAGCTTAACTCCTTCCCTAAGAAGATTACTAATAAGGAAAATATCCTTAATATATAATGCTAGTAACTATATATAATAGGTTTATAGAGTACTAGATTAAAATAATTTCTCTTACTATTATAGTTATTCTTATCAGGAAAAAGAAAGTCTAGTAGTAGTTATATAAACTAGATATATTATAATAAACTAAGTCTCTCTTATCACTGCTATTATTATCCGGAAGGTTTAGTATTCTAACTTAAATAGTAGTCTATAGAGGTGCTTTCCGCTATATAGAGTTCACTAATTCTAAAATATAATAATAATATTATTAAAAAACTAGTTAGTTAATTAAGTAATAGGTCTAAGTAGATAGCTAATAATACTAATATAATTAAGAAAAAAAACTAGATAGTATTTATTTTTTACTTTAGCAGCTTTTAAACCCGTCTAGCTGTTTTTATAATCTATTATATAAAGTCTATATAGTATTTTAAGTGCCTACGTGGCGTTAAATTCAGGCACTTTAGTATTTATAATAAGGTGCTAAACTAATTAATAAGTTAACTCTTTTTATATATAAATATTAGAATAACTATTATACGTCTTAGCCTGTAGTTACTACTTAAGTAATTAATTCTCTATAAATATTTCTTAGCTACTACAGCGGTGCTGTTTCTATTACTAAAATTCTTACTACTAATATCATTATCTAACCCGGAGAATCCGTATAAACTATCTTTGTTATTTAAGTTAGTATTAATGTTGCTATAATACCCTAGACTAAAGTACTAGTCTTATTACTAAACATTTCTACTACCGGCATACGCTCCGTCCTAGTCTGTATTAGATAGTTAATTAAAGTCAAAAAAGTCTTAATTAAACATATAATCATTTAAGTTACTGTTATTAAATAAATTATTGAAAAATTCAGCCATAGTTAAGAAGCAGAATTAGAATAGGTTTTTGTGGTTAAAGTTTCTAAGATAACTACTAGGTGTCACAAAGCATTTCACTTCCTGAAGTTAAACTACTAGTACCTTCTGTAACTTTTAACCCCTAGGGGTGAAATAAGGGGCTGGTGTGGAGATTACCTTACCTTAGCATGAAACAAAAAAAAATAAAACGGTAATTCTGAGACTGGGGAGCTGGTCGGAGATTATAATATAGCACGCCACGCTTTCATATTAGCCTACATCTTTTTAAGATATAGTGAAGGAGATTATCTAATTTATTCATGCTAACTTAAAGGAAACTATATATATCCTGTTTCTACACTATAGCATGAGACTGAGCTGCGGGACCATGCCTTTAAGAAGAACCCGCTCTATAGGTAGTTCGCCATACCTATCTCTTATTAGGTATATTAGATAAACGGCTACACTTATCTTTCCTAGTCTTTAGTTTGTCGTGCTTGTCTTCACGGTGGTCATGGAGAGTCAGGCGGAGAGGCGAGCGGAGAGGCGGGCGGAAGGGCATGGAATAGGATCTAGAGCTTTAACAATATAATTTCCTCATTCCTTGCAGATCTCTAGCCGTGATTTCGGTAAGGTTGGTAGCTTGCTAATGGTTGGAGTGGCCACTATTATTAGCAGGGACCTTTTCGCCATCCTCTTTCTCTTGCCTCTGGGACTTTTCTTGACGCTCGTTGATGCAACCCTGGCCGCTCTTATCCGCATCTTCCCGGGGTCCATCTGGAGTAACATCTGTTTCGACGGCAGTAACAGGGGGGGGTGTACATGGAGCGATGGTGGGCGATCCATTACCATTCTCCTAGTCTAAACGTGGCGTCTCTGGGGATGCTTTTGTGGCATTTTCATATTTATCACGCGCTACCTCTATCTACTGAACTGTGAATGGTGACCATGCCCTTGTGCCCACGTTTGATTGCGCCTGTAACGCGTCTCGATATTGCTGAGCAGCCTAATTTATTACTAAAGGATTAAGCCTAGAACACAGCGCTTCAAGAGCCTGCTTGCTGTTGAGTACCGGATTCTGTGCTACTTCGGAAATACGATCTATAAACGTACATATGGCTTTGGCAATGCCAGATGTAGTCTTAGGGGCCCTTTTATTATAATTCTGAGAGCTAGGGGAGAAGATCGCCTTATTTAGGAAACTCGGGCCTATGGCGTCGCGCATAATCCCTAGTACGCTCTTCCAAGGCTTATTAATGAACCGCTCGGAATAGGAATCACTGCTGTCTGTCAGGAACTGGTTGAGGTAGGCTTTAGATGCCGGATTCTTAAATTCAGTAATATGTCTTCTTATAAAGTCTAATACTCTGCGTTTAAGAATAAGCGATTGCTCTTCCGCTTTATTACCCTAATGTTCCCTTAAAGCCGGAAGGAAATCTCTCTGAAGTGGAGGCTTATTATTCTCGCGATTGCTAATCTTAGTAAGGTTGGGGTTTAACTACTATACTATATAAGAAATGACCCGCATCATGGTCCTTTCTTTGTCTTTGGTGGTCTTGAGAAGTCCATGGACGTCTGGAAAGGAAATTTCTGTAGTAGTAACGACAAGATCGTAAGCGCGTTGATAAGCCTCGTTATTAAGAGCAGTTAAGAAGCCTTCTCTCCGGATTGCTGACTGAGTGCTGTTCTCTTAGCTGGAATAGAATAGCTCATGTATATCTTCAGCTGTATAGATCTGTGGCAGGCCTGCTAGCTTAATCCAGTCTACTGGTTATACATTTTCCGGAGAATTGTGGGATAGGCGCGAAATGGCGTGGAGTACAGTCTTAAAGGTACCAAACCAATACTATATATTCTACGCTTAGTACTATGCATAAACTTGCGTATTTTCTGTAGACTTATATTATCCATTCTATAGCTTGCTATCTATTTCTATGTTGAGATCTTAAATGTGACTTGGCTAACTGCAGTTTCGCACCAGCGTATGATCATAGACCTCTAATTACCATTCTTCTAGAGCGTAACTAGTTAACGGACGGGAAATTTAATAGGACTGCTAAGCTTAAGAACCTCCAGCATCTCACTTTCCACCATAGTATTAGTGCCTTAAAAGAGAGTGCTATTTATGGCTAATATCGTGGCTAATTATCGCTATATCTAGCTGTAGGTATCTTATAGTGTCGTATTACGTTAGTTACCTCATAGCTTGACATTAAGGTTAAGAGGTAAGGTATCTACTTTATATTATTTATTTACTTAAGTAGTAGAGCGCGTTAAAGGAAATATATACCTTTATTATAGATTTTATAAATTCACTATAATTTATTATCTCTGGACCTGGTCTGGTGTATATATTCTTTTAAAGCGTTAATATAATACTACCCGGCTATAAGCTTAGTCTATACTCTATTTATAGTAATCTAGTTATTAAATAAAAGCTATTCTAATAATTCTAGATTTACTCTAACTGTATAATAATTATCTATATTTGGCTTGCCTGCTTTAAGGTAGTTTATTATTCTCTTAACATCCTCTTACATGTAAAGAACAAGAAGGTAGTTCTTTTATAATCTTTATTTAAGTCTATTTTAAGTAAATATACGACACAACGTTTGAACGTGCTTATAGTTTATAAATCTATTTTTATTAATACTCTAGGTAAGTGTGAGTGCGTTAGTAAAAAATTTTATTATTATTATTTAATATAACTTAACTTACACACGCGTAGATTTAACATCCCTAAAAGTAGATAATAACTAGTCTAATACTTTTATATTTTTACTAATAGTTTAAGGTTATTTTGCTAGCTAGGTAGTCACAAGATTAGATTTACACTTTATTATTATTAAATATATTTAGTAGAAGGCTAAAGTTAGAGTGAGTAGACTTTAAATAAGTTAATAATATTTTCTTACCCCTAAATACAAAGGATAGAGTAGAGGCTTAATATTAAATTTTAGTTAAGTAGCTAATTTTCGCCCTTAAGTATAGTAAATAAGAATATTAGATATAAATTAAATATATCACACAAATTAGCTATAATCTCTATAAGGACTATATAAAGTACTATTTTACTTCTTTTTTCTTTTAGTTAGATCTCTGTAATTGGAGCATGTACGTAGTCTTTTTATTTGCGCTAGAAATTATAAATATTTTCTTTACTTTTAAATTAAAAAAGCCTTATCTTACTGTAGTCTTACTAAATATCTATTCTTAATAACATCTTATATTATATATTTTATAGTTATTATTTAATGTTATTTAGCCTAAGCATGTGTAGATTTAATGTCTTTAAAAGTTAGTTAATAAACTATAGTTATGCTTCTACACACCTACCGTAGATTAAAAACATTAAAAGCTAGTTATTATTATATTATATATAAATTAGTTATGACTATAACTAGCCCTTAGAAGACTATAACTATTATTCCCATAGTTATATTACATTAATTATATAGTTATAGAAGTTAAGAATTGTTTTTAGTGTTAAAACCCGCCTTCTATATTAAAAATTATAGAATTACTAGGTAATTTGTTGGATGCGCCTAAAATATACCCATATACTTATATTTAAACATCTAGAAATAAACTAACCTAAAAACTAAATATACTATTTATAGTTAGAACTGTATTTTGCGTAGAACTATGTGTTATATAAAACCGTGTATTATATAATTAAACTTTATAAGCTATATTCTCTTTTTTTAACTATCTATATAAATATACTCTAAATTTTTATTATTATATAAATTTTTGTTTTCTACTACTATATAAGTAAAGTTGCTATGTAAGTAACTTATAATATATTTATAAAAAACTTAAGATATTACGTAAGAGAGCTATAGTAATACTTCTTACTTTTAAAAATAAAAAGGCTTTTTATTTAAGCTATAATAACACTTCTTACCTTTAGAAACTATTTATATAAATTTTTATTACTAGATATAACTAGGTCTCTTGCCTCTAGAGGTAGTCTAAATCTCTATTTTTAAACTTAACTTAAATTCTTACTATTTTTATTTAAGTCTAATTTATTTTCTTATCCCTAAAGGCAACAACACTTTCTATTTAAGCTATAAAAGAAAGTTTTAAGGTAACTAGTAAACTATAGAGTTTACTTATATTATAATCTATTTATTCTGTTTATTTCTAGGGGCGAAAATTTATACCTCTAATCTAAACTCTAAACTCCTAATTTTATTCTATAATAGTGCTGAATAGCTAGTTTCTAATAATCTAACTAAGTATAATCTTATTTTTATAATTAATTTTATATTATTAGCTATCTAGCTGCTACGCGAGATGTTTTTTAAAATTATACTTTTAAATATATACTAAAAGGCACTAGCTTATATAGTATTTTTATTTATAAAAAATATTAATAAATTTTTTTCTATATAAAGGCTGCCGGACTCTTTTTTATATTCTACTAAATATTTTATTATAATTAGTTAGACACTAGGTGCTACACGTACTAGAATAGTAAATTTAAAAATATTAAGTAAATAAAATAACTTAAGTAAGCTAAATAAATTATATTTTATAAGTTTATAAAAATTAAAACCAAGCTAGCCTAGTGCCCTTACTAAAGAAGTAAATATATTATTAAAAAAAGAACTAGTTTTAAAAACTACTTTTATAAACAACACTTTTCGCGCTAAGTAGAGGCGTGTTAAGAGATAAAAGCTATAAACTTTAAAAAAAAAATAGTTTTTTAATTTAATAGTATTTTATAAAGATACTTTTTTTATTAAGTATAGCACTTATACCTTTATCTTATATAAAAATAAAACTAATATTACCTAGATTATTAAATAACCTGTTATTAGAATTATTAATAAGTATATTATTAAGTCTTCTTTCTATAACGCTACTTATACTCTATATATAATAATTATTATTATATTTTAAAATATTTATACTCTAGGTAATCTAGCTGCTTGGTACTATACTACTTTCTTTTTAAAAACTTAGTAAAATATTAGAACTTTTTTTCTAATATATATTAAACTCTTTTTTATTATTAAGCCTATTAAGATTTTATTAGGCCTTATTAAAAGAACCCTACTATAGCTATTATATAATAACTATTTATTTTAGTATAATACCCTTAATAAGATATTTTACTATACTTAGGGTATAGTAAACTTTTACGAAAATTAGCTTACTATTATTTATATTTAATATTACTAGATAATAGCCTTTCTGGCTAATATATACGCTAAAAAGATTAAAGCACTTAAGAAAGAGAACTAGATAGAAAATAGAGACTAGAGTTATAGTTATAAAAGAAAAAGAAATTTATAAATAAAGATAAAAAGAGCTCTACTATAGCTAGTTTATAAAAACACTATAAATAAAGAAAAGAGCATTTTTAATAAGTGTTTATAGTAAATTTATTATTAGTATAAAATTACTAATATGCTTAAGTAAGATAGTTTCTATCTAATATCTTATAATCTAATTAGTAATATATAAGTAGAGTAGATGCTTTATATTAGAAAGTAATATATCTAGCTTAAGTTTATTAAAAAAGCTAGTTATAATATATATAATACTAGCTAAGCTTTTAATTTTTAGCTAAGTTCTAAAAGTATTATAGGTAACTTAATTAATAAAAAGAAGTTATTTTACATTAAAGCTAAGCTACCACTAACTATATATAAAGTAAAGAAGGTTTAGAATAGTAAGAATAAAGAAAATAAGAAGAACTTTACGCCCATATAGTCTGAAGTAATAGTATTAAATATTAAGTTAACTTAAATATTACGTTAATTTACCTTACTTAAACTATTCAAACCATGAAAATAGTTATACTGTTTATAGTTAATTTATTTTTAAATTTTTTTTTTTTTTAAAGTCACTATCTTTTTTTTTACCCTAAATTTATTATATACTTTTATAATCTAGTAATATGCATAACTATATTATAATTTTAGCTTAAATAAAGAGACTACTTATATAGTACTTAACTCTAAATATAATAACTATATAGAGTATTCTTATGTAACTATGCTAGATATTTAATTTTAGTATAACTTAAAGTACATAATTAATATTAACTTTATTTTTAAAAATAAAATATTAATTAAGTGCCTGTACTTAGATAAACGCTTATTTATATATTCTATATATTATAGTTAAAGTATTTTAGCTTATATATACTCTATTAAAATTATTTTTATTTTATTTTCGCATATATACATCCAACGCATTTTATGAATTTTTTTTATTATTTTAGAATCTTTTATTACCACTACTATCTGCTATTGCTTGCTTAATTTTTAGTAAAAACTATTTACAGAAAAAGTAAATAAATTTATTTTAAAATTTTAAATAAATTTACTTAACTGTTCATACGTCTTAGTATTTCTTATATAAAGAATTTAAATAAATTTACTTTATTTCTTTATATAATACTCTCATATTTATTCTCTTTTGTTTATTTAATATTTTTATATAATAATTATCTTACTAGCTGTTCTGTTTCTTTCTGCCTAGCTACTTTTTTACATATAATACTATATTTTTTAAATTTTATTAGTATATACTACTATCTAAATCATTAGCATATTTACTCTTAATATTAATATATTTATTACTATAAATATTTATTACTGTTTCTTAGTTAACTGCTTTACTAATTCATGCTTTTCTTTACTACTTTTTATGTTTTAATGGAAATAAACTACTTTTAATACTTTAGTAAACTATTTAGTTTTTTTTATACTATTATAATATATAATAACTTATCTAAATAGATATTTCTATTTTAATTTATTTATTAACTTAGTTAACGCTTCTTTTTCCTTTTCTATATTATATTAGAAAACCTAATATTAAATATTAGATCACGTTATTATTCTTTGAATTTATATATTTCTATTTTTACCTATAAATATACCTAGTAACTCTATATCTTTACTAGCTATTTTATTTAGTAACTTTATTAATTAAATAAACTCTTTCTTCTTGCTTTACTATAATATTGCTGTTAAATACACTATTTAAGTTTTTACTTTAAATAATTTCTGTAATACTAATATCTAGCTCTACTATTTTTTTATTAAGTTTAATATTATATAGTATTTATTAACTATAATCTGGTCTAACTACTTTATTATTTACTATTAATTAATAAAGTTATTAAATATTTTACCTACTACTGCTTTAAGCGTTACTAATATAATTTATATTTATTTATATAGTCTTTAGCTATCTTATTTAATATACTTAATTTTTATTTAATTATATTACTTCTTTATGCCCTGCTGTAATAATATTAATAGTATAATAATAATAATTACCTTTATTAAATATAACGCTAGTAATATAAATAATATGTTTTTATTTTTTTTTATATTTATAATAACTACTACTAGGCTTTTCTACTGTATAATAGCCTAAATTACTAGTTTCTATATACTATAAAACTATGCCCGTTTGCCTAATAATGTTTTTAATTACTTATTTATATTTATTATTAATAACTGCTTTTATTACTAGTACTTTTTGTTAATTACTTTTTTATATATAGTTTGTGTTATCTTAGTCTGCGTCTAATTCTTTACCTTTATTACTAACTTAAACTATAAAAACTAGTATTATATACTATTAATCTGTTAATATAAAGCTTACTTAACTTTATTATTAAATATAAACTTAGTAATAAGTTATTTATATATATTATCTACTAATATAAATTTATAGCCTATCTATAAATCTCTTAGGTTATTATTTTTATTATTTTTATTATTTTTATTATTTTTATTATTTTTATTATTTTTATTATTTTTATTATTTTATACTACCGTCTTGACTATAGCTCTATTATCTATATACTAATAATATATAGCCTTAGTATTATGTTTTATGTATTAATACTTAACTTAATCTCTATTTACTATAATAATGCTAACTGGATTGTGAATGTAATTTAGTTTAAATTTTATATTTTTACTAGATTAACTGTCCTCTAGCTGTATGCTATTAATATTTTATTAACTAATTCTATCTACTTTTTATATTAGCTTTATTTTCGTTTTTTATATTTTTTTCTAATATTTTTATTTCTACTCTCTGTCTCTTTTTCTAGCTTCTTTTCTTTTTTTTTCTTTTTTTTCTGCTTATACTTTAGCTTGGCTTATTCTATTTTCTATTTAAGTTTCTAAATAAATATACTATTTTTAACTAGCTATTTTTAGAATACTTCTACTAACTTCTTTTAGAACAGGACTATTAATTATAAATAATATATTATTAGCTTATTTATTTTATATAGTAAATATTAGTAAATAATCTTACCCTTATTACTAGCTCTAATATTCTTATACTACGTAGTTATGTATACTATTAATCTATTTTTAATAAATAATCTCTAGCTTTTACTGTTAATGCTGTTCTTATACTATAATAATACTAACTTAGTTTTTTATAATAGCTATTTATTTATTATATATACTAATATAGCTAACTATTATTAAAATAACTATATTATTTAGCTATATTTATAGATTTAGTTTATTTTCTATATAATGCTCTAGCCTCCTGTTATGCTAATATTACTAAACTTAATATTAATAAATATTTTTTATAATTACTTCTTCTAGGTAACCTGCTGGCTTAACTATGACTTAAGTTTTAAAATATTAATAGCTAACTTATTTTTTAGATTCTTTATAAAACTCTATCTTATCTATATCTTAGCTATATTATTAACTAACTAGTTTTAATAAATAACTAGTAATAACATTAAACTGTTAACTACCTGCCTTTTATTATTAATCTCTAATAATAATAATTTCTACTATAATACTATCTGCGCTGTAGGTATTATTCTATAGATTATTAACTATAATTATAATATACTAAACTAGATTTTACCTAATATTAACGTGTTATTTACCTATTTAATGACTTTATTTACTTTAGTAGTTTTATAAATAGCTAATCTAAACGCTTTCTATTATTATAATATATCTATAGAGTAAAGTATACCTCTATAATTAATTAATATTATAAATTAATTAGCTATTTTCTAGATGTAATTAAAATAGCTTTTAGTTATATTTATAGCGTTTTACTAGCCCTATCCTTTACTTTTCTTTAATTAGGCTATATACTTTTTATATATCTAAGTTACCTAATATAACACTAATATATATAATATATTAATAATACTAGTAATCTTAAGTGTATATGACAACGCGCTTATTTATTTATATTAGTAATTAATATTTATAATAGCTATACTACTAACTAACACGCTAGTATACTTATTATTTTTAGTAAAATAATCTAATAATATTATTATAAACGTTAATACTAACTCTTTTAACTTTGTTTTTTTTAATTTATTTATACTCTTTTTACTGCTGCTTTTATTACCTATAATACTAAATAAATTACTCTCTTTATTCTTATTATTATTCTTATTTTTATCTATTATTTACTGTATTCTCTGTAATGTTATGTTTTATTTTATTATTAACTAATATAATAGCCTTTTCTCTTAAACGTTTTTTTCTTTTCTTTTCTTATCTTTTTTCTTTTCTTAGCTTTTATTGCTATTAGTATGGCCCTAATTTTTCTAGCTAATAATATCTAACTAATAGGTTTATAAAATATATTAAATTATTTCTAACTAGTTACTATACCGCTCTATTGTTTTTTTTATTTATTAGATATTAAATAGTTTCTTATTTATCTTACTACTTATCTTGTACTAGTTAATATAATTTATAGCAGCTATTTTAACTATACTAGACTTAAATACTTATTATGCCTTTTATATAACTGTCTTAGCTATAAAATATATTTTATTTAATACATTCTCTTTCTTTCTAGGCGCGTGAGTTAATTTCGTTAATTATTTATAATTTAATTTTTTTTAAATATTTTACTTATTCTATCTAGTTTAATTACTTATGTACTTTAAACTAGTTAGTATTAACTTAGATTTTATTAATAGTCTTTTTATTAGTACGCTCTAGCATATCTGTTATTTATGTAAATATTATTTTTAATAATTACTAAATAGCTTAGTCTTTACTATCTATTACTATATATTTTTCTTAGTTCTTATTTATTTTTCTATTTACTTTAAATAATTACTCTAATCTTTCTGTGCTCTGGAATTTCTGGTAATATATATTTTTTATTTATATTATACTAGGTAGCTCTTAAAGGCTATTTTATAGTTTTTATTTTATTTTACTATTTTCTCACTTATACTCTTCGCGATAATACTTTTAAATATATTTTACTATTATCTAATACTATATACTTAATTCTATTTAGTAAAACTAGTAAATATAATACTAGCTTTAATTTTATTTTAGAAAATATTATTTTATTTTTGTTCTCTACATATTACCTAATAGCTATTAGTTAAAATAATATTATTTCTTATTTATAACCTTAATACTTTATATTTATTTACTAAATAATTTTATAACTTTAGCTATAATAACCTTATGTAATACTTCTTATAAATAGTAATATAATACTACAGTAAATACTTAAAAATTCTATTAAATTAATTTATACCAGAAACATAATAATAGCTTTATAAATTATAATAATAAATAAATAAATACTATTAAATTTATTTTCTGCTACTTAGTGGATTTAAATGCCCTAGTAATTTTTTTTATTTAGTATATTTTATTCTACCTTATTAGCCTATTTTATTTTTATTATAATTTTATTATATTTATTATATTAATAACTGCTTCGTTTACTCTGCTTGTATTAACTAGTTATTTATTTTAAAGTTTAAAAACTATATACAGCTAGGAATACTAAACTCTAATTTTAATAATTATTTATTAATTTTATAATAATACAGTAGTTGGATAGGTAATCTGATATTAGAGATAAACTTAATAGATTTAAAAACCTAAAGTTCTAACTTTACATCTAAATATTTTATATATTTTAGGGTTTATGGGGTTTTTGTAAAATTAAAATTCTTTTAAGCTTTTTATTTTTATTTTATATAAACTAAAAAAAAAACTCTTAAGCCTTAAGGGAATTTACTATAATAATAGGAAATTTATTATAATAATAAAAGTAGAATTTAAGGGTTTTTAGTGTATAATATTATATAAATACTTAACTTCCCTCTATCTTATATTATGTTTCTTATTACTTAAATATATTATATTTATTATTTTTATTATAAAAGTCATGCTGGGCGCGCTTACTTAGCTAGATTATATAATAATTAAATAATAATATTTAAAGCTTTATTATAACTAAACTAGACTTTTTATATAAGTATACTTATATTATATCTAATAAGTATTATTAGAAGCTTTTTTAAAAGGTAGTAGTGTTAAATTTAAAGAAAAATACTTTACCTAATAACTATAGTACCAGATAGCTGGTTTCTAATAATTTAATTAAGTATAATTTTATTTTTATTATTTACTTTACCCTCTTAGCTATCTAGTTACTACGTGAGACTTTTTTTAAAGATATTTTTTTAGATATTAACTAGAAGTATCTAGTGCGCGTAGCGTATCTAAAATTATCTATATAAAATACTAAATATAATTATCTTTTTCTACGTAAAGGCTGCGTAGCTTTTTTTTATTTAGTTTTTTTTTATTTAGTTTTTTTCTATCTTCTACTAAGCGTCTTACTGTAGACTATATAAATAGCTAGATACTAAATACTAAACATACTAAAATAGTTAAGTAAGAGGAGTTAAGTAAGTTAAGTTTTATAAATCTACTTAATTAAAAACCTTACTAGTTTAATAAACTTACTAGAGAAGTAGATATATTATCTGAAGACTACCTAACTCTAATAAAAACTATTACTAATAATAACTATTATACTAAGCTAAGGTGTAAGGAGTAAAAGAAGGTATATATTTTAAAAAAAAAATAGTCTCTTAGTTTTAAACTATTTAGTAAAGGTTTTTCTTATGCTAAGTATACCACCTATAATTCTATTTCATCTAATAATAAGACTATTATTAGCTAGATTATTAAGTGATTTATTAATAACTTTATTTTCTATAATATAGCTTATAGCTATAGCTGTAACTTATATATAACTATTACTACTATACTTTAAAATATTTACTTTTTAGAGAATTAAGTAGCCCGGTTCTATGCTATATTCTTTCTAGAAACTTAGTAATCTTTTAAAATACCTTTTTTAATAAGTACTATATTTTTATTTTTATTTAAATCTACCTAAATATCCTAGCGTAGTACTATTAATAATATATTCTTTTATATTTAGAATATAACTAGTCTCCTTAAAAAGTAGATTATTGTAGTTTATATTTAATATTATTAGGCTACAGCTTTCCTAGCCTATGCGTATATTAATAAGATTTTAATACTAAAGTAAAAAAATAAAAAAATAGATATAAACTAGTATTACAGTTATAATAAAAGAGGTAACCTATAAATAGAAATAAAAAATACTTTTTTATTTCTAGTTTTCTCTAATACCACTAAAAAGCAGCATAGTATCTTTTATAAGTGTTTAAAATAAGCTTAATATTAGTATAAACTAATTAATAGCTTTAACTAGTACAGTCTTTACCTAATACTCTATTATTAAGTTATTAATTTATAGGTAAAGTAAAAGCTTTTTATTAGAAAATAATATATCTAGCTTAAGCTTATTAAAAAAGTTAATTCTAATATTTATACTACAGGCAGGGCTTTTAATGCCTGGTTAGATTTAAAAAATATTATTAATTTAATTAATAGAAAATAGCGCCTGTGCATTAAAGCTGAGCTTTTAAAATTTATATATAAAATAAAGAGAGTTCTAAACAGTAAGAATAAAGCAAATAAGAATAAAGAGAACTTTATATCTATATAGTTTTAAGTAATATTAAGTACTAAGGTTATTTAACTATTACGTTAACTTACCTTACTTAAGCTATTTAAACTAAACTAATAGTTCTTATTAAGCTAATTTATATTTACTTATTAAATAAAGAATCTATTTTCTTCTTTATATAAGTATATTTAGTAGTAAATTACTAACTTAAAATAATACTTTTATATGCTCTACAGCCTTTAGCGGTACTAACTAATTATTTTATCTTTTAATTTATAAATATAACTATTTAGTTTCTAGCTAGAGAGCGCTTTAAGTGGTGAAGTTTAAAGCTATAAATATTAATAAAGATTTTATCTTAGCATGATTCTCTACAGGACCACGTATTAATTATAAAATAAATAGTTTTATATTATAAATAAAGTCTTAACATAACCCTTTATTAATATTTATATTATATATTTTAAGATTAGTATCTGATTATGGTATATAGTAATATTAGTAATAAGAAAATATAAACCTAAATTTAAAACTACTAATTTCTAATTAATTAACTTTTTTAGCTGTCTCTTTTCCTTCTCTGGGATTATATTATAATATCTAGTATAATACTTTTTATTAGTAGTTAATAACCTTTAGTAAGCCATCCTTACCACTAGTTTTTTTAATACTAAAGAATTAATATTTTTTAGGATTAGTATTAGAAACATAATTACTATGCTACTAATTATTTATATAAAAATTAAAAAGTATACACATATAAAGTGCATATGCATTCTATTTAACTTTATAGGAATATATACCTATTTATCTTTTTTTAAAGTATCTAATATTAATAATAGAGGCTAAAGTGACGGTAAATATAAAAATTAATAAAAGAAAGTATATAATAAAAGATTTTTAAAAAATGAAAATTAAGTTGCTAAAACAGCTCAGCAAGATAAAGAAAAGATAGAAAAAAAATAAATTAATATAATTTAGTTAAGAGAAAGCCTATTAATAATAGATTTTTAAATCTATAGGGTAATATATAACTAATATATATTATATAGTCTAAAAGAAATCTTAAAAGTAATATATTCATTTTTATTCCATTAGCTAAATTCTATATATATATTTTAATCTATATAATAATATTAGATGTTATAGAATAGTGTTAGGCGGTATAGCTAGATAAAATATAAATTAATATAGTACTAAACTAGAGCTAGTAAAAACTCGCTAGTATAAAAAAAAACTAAGTAAAGTATTAGAATAATTTTAATTAATTATAACTTTAGACTTATAGAAAAGTTAAGCTAAGAAGGTAAAAGGTAGTTATAGATAATAATAAAATAGCTATTAAATCTTATAATTTCCTAATAGGTTAGTTTATTAAAAAACTTAGAATTTTAGCCAAGCCTTTCTTAGTGCGTTACGTGTTATCTTATCTTTATATTAAATAATATATTTTATATTTAAGTCTTCTCTTATTAAGCACTAATATACGGTTTCTATGGTTTTATTTTTTTCTAATTAAATAAAGCTTTACTTAGTGAATTCTTTACTACACTATATATACTATAGTTTATATACTAATATTATTTTTAATTAACTCTAAGTGCTTTGCTGCTGTCTAGTAGCTAACTAAAAAATTATCTATAGTTTTAACTAATTAATTTTATTTTATAATACTAGGGGATGTAATAGGGTAATAAAATATAATTTTTAAAGTAATTCTTAAGTAATAGCTAAGTAGATACCCCTTTTAATATATTATCATCACAGTTAAATTAAAAAATATTATTAATATTTTTAATTTTATATTTAAAGAATATTTTTAATCTGACTTTTTTAACTTATATATTTAATAGCTTCTAATAGTAGCGGGTAGAACTTATTAGCTAGCTTTTAATTCTCTTTATTATTAAAATATTTACTATCTGTTATGTTAGTTATTGTATTAAATCTAGAGAAATTATTTATAATTATAATTAAAGAAGCTTAAGTAGACTTAGTAGAAGCCTAAAATATAATAGTTTTATTAAAATTAATAATACCTTACTTCGTATAATAGAACTTCTTATTTAAAGTAAATAGAATAAATTAAGATACTTTTTAAAATTATTAGTATTTATATATTTATAATAAATATCTAGCTTATATTTGGTAAGTAATTTATTAGAATCTTTATATTAAGCTTACTTACGCATATCTAATTCATAAGAGTTAAGTATATTTTAATAATATCTTAAGTTAACTTTTCTTAACTAATATTATTAGTTTTAAGATATATAATAATTATATTTAGTCTTGTAGTATTAAGCTATCCTGGGAGCTAATTATCCCTAATAATATTAGTTATAAGAAAACTAGTATAGTTTTTATTTTTACTATTATATAGAAATCCGCAGTCTAGTGTCTTGTTAGAACTAATAAAATTAGTATTAGTAATACTAACTTTCTAAAGCTTTTTATAAAGAATAGTATATTAATAACTCTAAATAAAAGTTAGCACGTACTAAGGCGAGGTAAAGTATAAAAAATATTAAATATAAAATAAAACTACATACCAGTGTGCCTATAATTAAAGCTTTAAAAAATATAATCTTAATTATAATAATAATAGCTTAGTTAACAAGACCTATTATGCTATGAGTAGTAGTAATATTAATTCTAACTATAGTTATAACTATTTCTTAGCATGTCTAGTAGGGATATAGATTAAAAAATTATATATAAATTATATTAAGTAAGTATACATTATTTTTATAGAAAAACTATAGAAATAAGCTATATATAAAGGTTTTAGGCCTAGAAAGAACTAAATTAAAGCTATCTATATATAACTAAGTAGCTAGGTATAGATAGCTATATTATTATTATTTAACCATACGTAGCCTAAAACGCTGCTAAAACAGTTAATTATATTATATTATATTCTTTTTAATAGTACTATTAGAAGGAATATGGCGCTGCATTCCTAAAGGAACTCTTCTATATTAATATATTTTCATTAAAAATATACGTAGCTTAAGTAAATGCTGCTGGAAAAGTTTTCTATTTTATAAAAAGAGCAGGAAACTATTAATAAGTAAGCTTATTAGGAGCGCTCTTTTATGCTCTTTTATTTCAAATTATACTGCGCCATATTTCCCAAGTTTAATTCGAGATATAGAGTTGATATTAGATCAAGATTTCTCAGAAACTTCTAAATAGGTTGGAAAATCCTACGGCTCTAAAATTCCTTCTATTTATATAAATAGAAGTAGTAAGAGTAATGTATGCTAACTTTAGAAATATTATTTAACACGTTAAGCTATAAAAGAGTACTAGAAAAATCTATTAACCGCCCAAACTATTATTAATAAGATTAATATTGATATTAGAATGGAAGTAGCTTCTAATCCTATCTACTCGCGTGAACCTGGATTAGGAACATTAAAGGTGATAATAACCCCATCATCCCTCTTTATAGCCGCTCTTCGTGTATCTACAGGATTAGGAATATTAAAAGTAGTAATAACTCTATCGTCCCCCCTCCTAGCCCGTTCTGGCGTAAGCTTTACTCCCCTTTGGTTATACTCATTAATATACTTAGTATCTATACATATATCAAGATTCGGATTGGCACTATAAAATTAAATATTAGCACGTCCTGAAACTAAGATGAGCAAGAACACACGTACTTAATCTCCTATCCGTTCTCATCACGTTTTCCACCGTACTCGCAGGCCGCCATTTCGCGCCTTAGAAGTCTAGCGATTTCGTCCTTTTCAATAAGGCCATCCGCGTTCTTCGAGCGTCTAACGGAGGAAAACTAACTATTACTATTTAGAGTATCTGAGACACAGGCACTACGCGTTTGTTTTCCGGCAAAGTTGCCTTGAAATACTTTCGCGACCTGATCTAAGTTATCATAACCTAGTTGCTTGTTGATTTTATTCAGACCAGACCTATGACACCCCGCGGAAGCAAGTGAGGATAGTAAAGAGTATATGACGATACTTTCGCTGAGACGCATCGTGATATGGTGAGGGGCAGTCAACGAAAAGTAAAAGAGATTAGTTTAGAAGATAACAGGTAAATGATAGTTAAAGGTGTGTAGGATTGCAATTTCCAGCGATAGAGAGAAAAGTTCTTGTATAAATACTACGTGAATACTACGTGATCCTTTCCAGACAACGTGGCATTTAGTAATCCATTATTGAAGGCGTAGAGTTGTAGGCCACTCTTTTGAAACGTATAACCTGTCATTCTACGCCTCTTCCTACACTAAGTGGGTGTTTCACGCCTCACCATTCCTACTGACTCTTAATCTATACGTAGCCAATGTGTCAATTCTGGTGTTACTTCGTCTAGGCGATCTGTCCAGTATACAGAGTTTTCGCTCACTAATAAATTACGGGACATGTATGTGATCTTTATTCTGACACCCACGCCTCCCCCTTTGGGGCAGAAGAGGCTTAAGCATACGGCCTGTCTTATGCAGGAGCGCCATATGCCTCTGGTGTCGCCGCAATCCTCTCTATGGTAGGAATCTTCTGGTGCCGTAATCCTCTCACGTCCCCACCGCCCTGCTGCATAGCTGCCATGTCTTGTGCCACAATCCTTCCACGTCTCTACCATAACATAGTTTTAATCTCCGAGTAAGGTCCTCTTCTGATGTCACCACTATGTCTGGATAAGGCCATACTCTTTCTATGTTGCTGTACTCCCTTCACGTGGCCGTAATCGTTCGTATGCCGCAATCCTTGGACATTGCCATGCCCCCTAACACAACGCCGTAATGTTTCTGTGCCGCATCTACAAATGGCCTACGTGTTCGATTCTTCCTAGTTGACAGTAACCATAACTGAACAGGATGACGTGGTTTTTGATAGAAAGCGTTTATCTGTTAGAGGGTATTAAAGAACGCTAACGCCATCGCATGTTGAAAGATACCACCACTAACTCTACCTCCCTTAGCAACGAGATGGGCTCATGTTTAACGCATTATTCTTAGCGTCATGAAATTCTTCGTCACGTTGCTCTGCGCCCTCGCGCTTCCTCAAGCTTTTGCTTACCCATCCCAGAACCACGTCGACAAAGGAGAAATCGGAGAGCTCGCTACCCGTGATGTACATGCGCTGGAACATGACACTCATCTCATGATGAAACGTGGTGTTCATCCTGCTTGTGTGAGTGCAGTCGTATTCTATTGATAAAAGGCTTTCTAACATCTACCATAGGTGAGCTGCATAGCGCTCTGCTTGGCAGGCATGGGCCATGGTTTCATTTTTAGGAAGACTTTCGTTTCCAAAAAGTGGGGAAATGCATGGGCAGTGTCAGTATTTACATTTATCATCTATTTGGCGTGAGAAAGTTCTGTGCTGACTGCATCTAGCTATGGAGTTGGCTGTCTCGCATCGGGCGGCTGCTTCGGAAGCAATACTGCTGTACTTCCTGAGTACGGCGTCATGTTGCAAGAAATTCGGAATCAAGGTCTAACAGACAACTAATGTGATGGTATTTCCTGCTCTATTAGCAATGACGAACCCTGCGAGTCTATGGGATGTGGCAACTGCTTTGTACCACCAGTACCACCTGGACTCATGCCGCCGCCTCCAGGACGACCCCGTTGTGCTGATTGAAAATCTTGGACTATTTAAAATTATGCGATGCTTGGAGATTATGTTTCACTTATAAGGAAATAGTGTTGAAGTTGTATTACAGATTCACTTGTTATGTAGTTATTCGATTTAGTCACTCCTTTTCAGAATATACGTGATTACATTATAGAATGGATTTGCATTAAAGACCGTGCAACGTAAAAATAAACCAAAGATAGCAAATCTAATCTATAGACCTTCCGCATCAATTATACTTCCGTTCCAAAGAGTAATCTGGTGCAGTCCATCTCTTACTTTTGACGAAACCGCCACCTTACCTTCTCCTCCAACGACGTTCCAAATGGCCGTATTACCAATATGATGCTCTGAAACGAGTATATTACGCTCCTTATCCCAGACTTTAAGAAGACCATCCCGAAAGCCACCGGTTATTATATAAAGATTCGTCCAGGCCATCCCGCGGACAGCATTAGTGAGGTTAGAAATGCCTTGGTGTGCAGGGTCTATGGCGTGACGGAGGGAACCATCTTCCCAGTTCCATGTCCGAATTGTCCCGTCTGCAGAAGCAGAAACAAGGTTGCCGTTACGGTTCTCGAGTTGTATTGCAACCCTGATGTGGCCCTGGCAAGTCGCAACACAAGTTCTGTCATAGTTAGCAACTCATACCGTCTCCGTATACAAGCATCACCAACCCATCTTCGATCCTCCAGATTTTGATATCGCCCGTGCTGCAAGCAGCTGCCATGAGTGTTTTATTGTCATTAAAGCCGAATATGGATGGATATCTGGCGTGACCTTCTAGTCGATGAAGTTCATTCCCCGTCACAAGATCCCAGATACGTACGGTCTGGTCGTAGGAGCCTGAGATAAGTCGGTTACCAATAGTTTCAAGCCTTATTATGCCTCTTGTGTGGCCATCAAACTTATGTGAGCATGAACCAGAGGCAACGTCCCAGACACGTATCGTATGCATATCGTCACCGGTTCCAGTAATCACAGTTGAATCTTTCGGCATCAGTACTGCTGTGATGCGATCGCTATGCTCGGGAAATTCTTTCAACTTAACCCTACATAAAGGTTAGTATAATAACTCTCACCAAGCAAGGTAAAAAATTACCCATTTTCGGCATTCCATAGCCTTGCTGTCCCATCAGCGTTTCCTGTAACTAAAAACGAATCATGCCAGTCTATATCCCATAATTCTCCCGCTTCAATTATCCTCTTGTGTGGATCGTTCTCAAGATTGTGATGTTCGCACGTGATTTCTAGAATAATAACAGTCCCAGGGTGGGTTGCGGCAATAACATGACGTGGCGTGATATATAGTTTAGTAATTGATGTGGGGCATGATATTTGATAAGACGCTTGGGGACTCATAATATCGTAAGAAAATAGTAGAAATGGAGAGAGTTGCAGATGTGTGCCTAGTAGTGTAAGGGTCTGGACCGAAGTGGACTGAGTGACGCTGTATCTACTAGTATCCTTACGAAGAAGAAGTAGAAGAAGAAGAAGGAGGAGGAGGAGGAGGAGGAGGAGGAGAAAGAGGAAGAGGAGAAAGCAGAAGAGTTTTCAAGAAGTTGCATCATGGCAAAGTAGCTGTGCCGCAATGTCGTCCATATTGGGTATAGACTTTGACTACGAGTCTTGACGGTCATGTGCACGCTAAGCATTTTCCCAGCCGCATACATGGCCCGTGCAAATACATGGGCCAACTGAATCTATTTAAATCGATTTATTTCTATTTAAATCGTAATATCTTAACAACAACGCAGTGGATTAAGCTTAAATTCAATTCAAGTATCCTTCTAAATTTATTGTAGCCTAATCTAAAAGCTTGAAGTCTTTAAGCTACTTTTAAAGGCCTATTTTGCGTTACAAACGCTAAGCACGTAATTTACTAACCTCTTTAGCTATACTCGATTCCTAAGTTAACGTAGCTTTATTTAAGCGTGTTACTTATGTAAAAGCCTTTTCTTTCCTCTTATTCATATTACTAGAGCTTGTAACTAATTACGACGCCTTCATATTTCAACTTTTTTAAAGCTATATTTATAATCTCTTTCTAAATCCGCTTTTGCTCTTTCTTTTTATTTGTCTTTGCACGCTTAATTTTCTTTCACACCCTGTTCTTGCGTACCGCATCTGGCACACCGCGTTTTACACACGTGGATTCCCAACATCATGTGCACGGGGAACAAAAAAAAAGGAAAAAAAAGGTCATGTTTGCGTCAGGTCACTAGACTTGGCGCAAGCTGTGAGTTCCGTCCCTACTAGGGACGGGGGTCGGGGAATTTCTTGGTGCACGACACTCTTTCTATCTCGTCTCACCAACCCAACCATTATTATATGAGCCATGAAATTGCATTACCACCACTACATTGCTCTTGCCGAAAATTGGGTTATTGATATATAACTTAATGTGCTGAATCACATACCCGAACTTGGGGCAATTCTAATGACTTTTCGCCAATCCAACGTACTTTGAATCCAATTACGCTATCCCTGGCAGACCTTGGGATATTGAACGAGTGGACCCCAGCTAAGAGAGAACTTTTGTTAGGGCATCGCGTTGATGGCGTTGATGACGCTGATGGCGTTAATGAGCATCGCCCCAATTGGCTATTCCGATGGGGTCCGTGCCAAAAAAACCCCTTTTCTATTCCACCTCACCAACACAACCACATTAAACATGCTATGGAATTGCACCACCACTACTGCATTGATCTTGCTAAAAATTGGTTTGGTGATATAACTTGATGTGCTGAATCATATACTTGAATTTGGGGCCATTCTGATAACTTTTCGCGAATCCAACGCACCTGAATCCAATGCACCCATGTACTGAAGTTTACTCATAACTACATATATCCTATCACTAACATCTGAATCCAATTCACCTACATTGGATTCACCGCCATGGGATAGAACTGGGCCATGTTGAAATGCAAACCCTTGTACAGCAACTCATCGTGGCCCTTCCATTCGACGTGGCCTCTTGATGTTGTGTTGTAATAGACCTTTAACCCGTACGTCCGCAAATCCAACATCCATTGCATTGGGCCATGGCTCCCTCGGACCATGAACCTATCCATCATGTCTTGGACAAATTGCAAACAACCCTTCCGCTGTGGCTGTGGTAAATCCGCGCTGTCCTCACTCTCGTATGCGCTGTCGCCGTCGAATTCGTCCTCTCGAAACGGCTCCGACAACTCCAATGCCTGCTGGACGACCATGAAACGGGCCACCTTGATCACGGCTGACAAAATGGGCGGATACTGCTCCGGTCCCTTCCATCCATCCTCTTTAACCCCTAAAACCGCCAATGCACATACCAACGGGCTATCGTACTCTTTGCGGGTTATTGATTGGTTCAACAGCTCAATGCAAAACCGTAAACACGCCTTTTGAATTCCCGTCAACCCTTCTGGTTCATTGCTGTTGTTCTCGGTCGTGCTTTCTTCGTCTTCCGCTTCGTCCTCTATCTCGTCTATCGCCATTTCATCTTCTATCTTATCTTCTATCTCATCTTCTTCGTCTATTTGATCCTCTCCTGTAACCTTTCGCTTCGCCTGCTCAACCAACGCCTCCCACGCCTCCCGTTACCGGCGGGTAAATCTATATTTGAGGCTCGTCCACTCGTGTTCCCTTTGTGTACGGGCGAAAAACATCAATATCTGCTTCCACGGCCGGCAATTTTCACCGATTGACTTCTCATCCATGTATGGCTGCAATGGCTGGTATCGTGTCTGGTGCTTTTCCGTTCGAATCGCCTCTATGTGAACAAACACACCGATCCGGTTGATGACCGACGCCTGGCTGAACCGGGCTAACCTATCCATCGCCTCCTAAATCGCTGCTTTGACGGGCTCTTCTTCTTTATTCGGGTCCGTATTAGGTTCCTCTATGCATGCTAACAAATCCGGCCTCTCTATTCCTACCAAATACGACAACCATTGCGTCCGCTCCAACCACGGGTTCACCTCATCCCTCTCGCCCTCTTGGATCCTTGTCTGGGCCCTCTTTTCAACATCTGCCCATGTGCTCATTATCCTGTCACGTAACTGGGCCCATAACGCCTCGTCATCTATAGGAATCGGTTCTGGCTCGTCTCGCTGTCCTTGAACGGGCTGTCGCACTTCGAAATACTGGGATCCATGACGGGTAATGAAAAACCGCTGGCACTGAACGTTTCTGGCCTCCTCCTGCATCTGCTGCTTAATCCTCGTACCTTTTACCGCACCTAAACCTCCACGCTTTATTGCCGTTAACTATTGATATACTTTCCGCCAATGCTCTTTTATACTCTTTCCTCCTCGGCATATGTAATGGCATTAGCCTGGGTTTAACTGGTATAACAACCCGTCGGCATACGTTGGTAACTGCTTGATTGGCCGGTTAACAGAACTCAGCATCTCTAACTCGCTAGGATAATGAATTACATATGGCTAACTTCAAACGCCTTCTCCTACTAACTCCGCCTCTTTACGTGATAATTTGTGGTTGCGATTTTGTAAATGGCTCTTAATTTAATCTAGCCATACCACATGTCTGCATTCTTTGCAAACAGCTAACCGGTACTTGACTAAATACTCAAAATACTCTTTCTTAATACGCTCTCCTGTTATTGCTTCTCTATTTCATAACTTTACTGGTTAACTAATAGACCACGCCTTTACGCTTAAACCCGTTACTAGTTCTCTTATTTTTATGTTTAGGTATCTATTTTTTATTTTTTCCTCCTTTTATGAAGATCTGCTGTGATATAATTGTTGGCTTTTTTTTAATTAGCCTCCTGATGTGATGTATGCGTTAGGTCACTTAAGTGGCGCTAGCCGTAACTTCTAGTGCTACCAGAACTAGAAGTTAGGAGTTTCTTAACATAACTACTATATAACGTGTAATATACTTCTTCTCTATCTTATAATATCCATCTCTTTAAATATGTCGCAGTCGTAGTTATCTGAGTCATACTGGGTACGCCTGCCTGGTTAGGCTGCGTAATAGTTTAATGATAGCGCCTAAAGCTTTACTACAGCTAAAGAGCAAGACTTTCTACCTAAATATACCTACACTCTACCTAACAAGGATTATGAAAGGCTCTTTTGGAAGGCAAAGAAGGTAAATCTAAAGGGATGTACTCTATCTAACGGTCACAGCGCTAAATAGCTGGTTCCTAACAACCTAACAGCCAAGTATAAACCGGTCTTCGTGGCTAATTCCATGCTGTTGGCTATTTAGCTGCTGCGCAAAATACTTCTCAAAACTACGCTTCTAGATATAAGCTAGGAGGCACTAGCCCACGCGGCATATTTGCTTACAGAAGACACCTAGGAACTTCTCTCTACGTAAAGACAACCTAGCTCTTCTCTACCCTCCGCTAAGCGTCCCACCACCGGCCAGACACCGACTCCAAAGCGTGCCAGGATAGAGCCGGATAAGTCAAACAACTAAAATACTTAAAACAGGCCGGATGTGCTAAGCTCCACGAGCGTAGAACAGCCGCCAGTACCCAGCCCGCCTAATGAACCCATTAAGGAAACAGACGTGCTGTCTGAAGCGGACGTCGAAGCAGGGCCACCGGCTCTAATTACTACTATTACAAACAATAACCGTCGCGCTGAGCGGAGTCGCTAGAAGAAGTAAGAGACACAAGCGTTAAAGAAAAAGCAGTCTCACGGTTTAATAGAGCCTTATGATAAGGCTCCTTGTGCCGAGCATATCGCCTATGCCGACATATTGCCCCATGACGAGCCGCACATTTCCTAGATCTTCAGGCAACCTATTAGTAATGGTACTTCTGACTTCTATAATACCGCTAACACTCCGTATACTACGGCCGCCGCTATGCTTAAGAGAGCCTATGCTCTAGGCAATCAGACTACCCAGCACCACACTATTTCCTTTCTGCACAGTTGGCAGTTGTGTGGATCTCCATTCCCAACACGTTCTATACCTGCCTCTTCCTTTCAACTCGCTGCAACTTCGTCCGAGCTCGCTAAAGCCTTACCATAGCCGGGTGAAGACAGACTTTCTAAGCGCAATGCCATCAATTGCGCCTTCTGCCACGCTTAGGATACAGTCAACTACTACAAGGCGCAGCTTGCTGCCGTCCACGTCCAGTATCACTAGGTAATGGCCTTTCTCGCTTACACATATACCGAAAAGATCACCGCGCTCGAGCAAGAAGACAAGAAGGCGGGAAGAGGCCAGAACCGTAATCGTAATAGATAAGGCAACCTACGGACACAAGCAAAGAATGCTCTCCTACGACTAATTTTCCCAAATGCTACTCGGAAAAAGCGTATCAGCTTTAACCAGCGGTTGAAGCGAGCCACATCTTGGTATACAGCCGCCAAGAGGCTCGGCTGGGGTAGTCTTTGCCTAATGCTTTCTGAACTAATTACTATTACGTGGGTGGAGCAGACGCTCCGTGTTAGAGAGTAGAACATCTAGCTTAATTTTATGGAAAGAGTTAATCCCCACGCATATGCTGCTAGCCAAGCTCTTGATTCATGGCTTAGTTCGGAATGTATTACGGGCGGTCTAATTCATGGAAAGGAGCCGCTTTATATCAAAGCCGAGCTTCCAAAAACCATACACGAAGTAGAGGAGGTTCCAGATAGCGAGAATGAAGAGGATTTTTCACCCACGTAGTCTTAAGTAACTATAGCAAGTATCAAGCCAACCTGATTATTGCGTTAGCTTACCTTGCCTGAACTATTCAAGCCGCAATGATAGTTCTCATTAAGCCAATCCGTATCTACCAGTTAGACAGTTATTGTACGGTTACGTTACTTTTATAGAATTTCTTTAATATATATACGAAATTATTTATATTAACTGTGTGAGACATACCTAAGCTATCTCTTCATTCACGCTAAAATTACAGTGTACTGTAGCTTTTTGTTGACCTGAAAACTATTCTCAAGGTTAAGCGAACGTACAACTACCTTAAATTTAGATTCTCTTTATCTACAAAAGAATAGTGATATGCCTAGACGCTAGATGGGGAAAAGGTGTATATTCTTTCAAGTAAAGAGACGTGGATTACACGAATTTATTATAAATCATCATTCGTTATAGCTAAAAGGCTCTAAAAGCTGGAAGTGAATCTATTAATCACTTTAAATATAAGTAAACCAATAGTATTATACTATCTCTAGTAGACTTTAAAGTTATAAAATAAGTAAAACCCTATATCTAAGCTTTAGCTAATAGAGAATTATCATTAAAGTATCACGTTAATAGAGTTAATGATACTAATAGTATTAATAAATATTACTTTAGTTAATAACTATAATAGGCCTGTGCTAAAACCTCCCTTTTCTATTCTACCTTATTAACCTAATTATATTAAATATATTATAGAATTATACTACCACTACTACCATCACGTTGTTTTTATTAAAAATTGGGTTATTAATATAACCTAATACAATAAATTATATAGTTAAATTTAAGGTAATTTTATTAACTTTTTATTAATTTAAATGTACCCACATCTAATGTATATAGGTACTTATAACTATATATATTTTTATTACTAATATCTAAATTTAATCTACCTACGTTGTATTCACCATCATGAGATAGTAATATAAGGTTTTAAAGAAAATAAAAATAAAAAATAAAATAAAATAAAATAAAATAAAATAAAAATAATATTCTTTTTTTGTTCCTTTTCTTCCCTGCGAGATAATTATTAGGTTGCGGCTGTAATAACTATATTTAGTAATAAAACTATAATTTATTAATATATTAAAAGTAAATATAGGTTTTTATAAATCAAATCTTATTATTAACTCTCTTAAATTAATTTTATTATAAGTTCCTAGGCAGAAATTCTCTTCGCAGGTTTAATATTATAGTATAATATAACTAAATTCTTTTATTAGTTTAGGGGTGTTTTAGTAGTCTTTTGTATATATAAACTATCTTATAGCTTTTTTATATACTTATAAAGTATTATTATATATTTTTTTTCAGTAGCATGCCCTACTATAGCTCTAATATACTTTTTAGAGTTAATTTTAAAAAGCCGCTATAAAATAATCTGTCTAATAGGGTATATATTATAAAATAGTAGTATTTTAATAGTCACAAAAAATCTGTACGCTTTAGGAAAATTATTAATATTAATAAATAACTCTAGAAAATAGTAATCTAGTAGCGTTATTAGTTAACTAATTTTATTAACTTTAAATATATTATTAAAGCTATAGAGTTAACTAAGCCGCTAAGATATTAAATACCATTATTATCTTCACGTTAGAAAACGAGAATGTGGCTAAAATTAATACTTATATAAATAACTTAATTTATAATATAAAAATAGTCTAAAGCGTTAACTATTTAGATTAATTAATTAAAATAATATAAGAACATGCTTATTTTTCTCTAGGCTACTAGTACTAAACCTTTAAATATTATTATATAAAGTAAGTTCTAGCTCTAGTTCTATCTCAGCCTTAATTTTAGAATTACAAAATTCTTTAATACGGATGATATAGTTATATAAGTATTAAGATAAGAAATTAGCCTTATAATAATATTATTATTTAATAGGACTTAGGCTATATGGTGTATGGAGAATATAAAAATTTCTAATACCCTTTTTAAAAAATAGAGTTTTATTATTAGTATCTAGAAAAAGTATTAACTACTAGGCTTATAAATAATATATGAGTTAAAAATAGATATCTTAATAGTAACTTACAGCCGTCAGGTATAAGAGATATAGAAACGTATTATTTAATAGTAAATATTATTATTTAAGCTAAGCCTTTTTTTATATATTTATTATACTATAAGAAGGAAAGATATAGTTATCTTTTTTTAAATATAATAAATATCTAGATTTATATAGCTACTACTACTATATATAGTATTAATTATATATCTATATAAATAGGCTGGATTATAATAGCATATAAAAGTATAAACATGTGTATAAGGGGTTTACTAGAATACTTTAAAGTAAATTCATAATACTAAAAGCACTTTATTTATACTAGTAAAGGGCTTAGAAAGCTTAATAAGGGAAAAAATATTACTATAAATAATATTACTAGAGATATTAGTAGTTTATACTATAGTATAAAAGCTTAGTTATTTATAAGTTTAACTTAACTATAAGGGTTCCTATTACATATAATTAGCTAGACTTTTTAGTAGTATAAGTTATTAAGCAGCTGATAAAATAATTACTATATACTATAAAGATAAAATAAAACTATATAAATTACTACTATACTATATAGTATATTTTCTTTCTAAATAGCCTAACTCTAGTACAAATTATATATTTTTGGAAATTCTATGTTAATATTTAGAAATAAAACATATTTTAAGTAACTTCTTATTAATTTCTTCTTTAGTTTAAAATCCTCCTTTTAAAAAATATATTAAAACGTTTAAGCTAAACGAGAGGATAGGTAATATATATAAATACTATTAATAAAATTTAGAACTAGCTTATTTTTATTTACTTTTCTTATTATCATTTTTTACTATCTCTTCTTATTACTTCTTTTTATTATCTTTTTTTACTACCTTTTTTTACTATTACTTTTTTTATTTATAGTTTAAACAAAGCCTGTCTGTATTTCTATTATTAATTAGAAAGTAATAAAAATATAGAATAGTAGCTATACACTCTAGTTAGCTTTCTTTATTACTTCTTTTTTTTTCTTTTTAGGGGGTTTTTCGGATTCGGTAATATTTATAAGAGATTATAGTATACTTATAATTAAGTATAACATTAAGGGCACTAATTATTAACACTTTTATTATTAATTAAGTTATTATAATAGTAACTATCTACCATCTCTAAAAAGATATAACTGTAGTAAGTATAGATTATATATAAAGTATATATAATAAAAGACTCCTTTTTCATCACGTGGAATAATATTAATTTTAGAATTAAAATATAAAAAATATTAATATCAGTAATAGTAGAATGTTAAATTAAATATTATAAAAAGAAATAACTATACTATTATAAAAACTAAGAAGATTTATTTAATAAATAGATTTACAAATTCTACCTTACTTATATTTATATTAGAATTTTTATATTAAATTACTATAAACTCCGTTAAAGAGCGCTTGCTTAGATAGAGACTATAAAAAATCATAATTATCTAAAATTAAAATAAAGTATAAATATATCTTTTCTATTATCTATTTTTTTCTCTAATTATTAAATATCATCTAATTAACCAGCATGCTAAATAGAAAATAGGTATATAATTAATATTATTTAAAATTATCTTATTTTATAATGCTATATTAATTGTGTGTGACGTAAAACCTATATTATTAATACTAGAATTAGAAATATCTTATAGTATAGTTTACTTAAAGTTAGTAAGGCTAATAGAAATATAATTTAAATCAAACTTATTAAGACTTATAGCATAAAAGTTAATAAATTTAATAATAAATTTAAAATATTATATTATAACTATTTTTTCTTTTCTCTGCTAGTTTAACTAGCTAGGAGCTTCTTACTAGTATTAAACTATTATTATAATAGTAATATTTAAAGTAGCTAGTATATTACTATCGCTAGGCTATAGTATAATACTTTTAAAAAAGAAGATATTTCACTTAAAATACGAATATAGATATAAGATAGTAGTTTTATTAAGATAGGAATTAAAAGAAAAGCTATAGCTACCCTATATTTTAAAATACTACTAATATAGAACTAAAGAATAGGCTAGTAAGGAGTAAGTATTATTAGAAAATAAATACTACTATCTTAAGTACTAAATTAGACTCTAAAAGATATTATCTTTTTTAGCTTTTTTTTTTTTTTTACTAGATAGTAGGCTTGTTCTCTTATAAAGTTAAATTATTATTTATTTATATTCTTTTATCTAATACTTTTTTTTTTAATGTTATTTTTACTTAGGTAGAAAAGACCTACCTAGTAAACACTAATTAACTAATAAAAATAAGTAATAAGAATTTATATAATCCTTATTAAAAAAGCGCCGCTAAATTTATATACTACTTTCTATTATTTTAAAAAGTTATTTAAGTAACCAACTATGACCTAGACTAAGAAATAAGGTAAGTTAATATAGAATAATAGATATAAAAGTTATACTTATAAGAACTAGAAAATATAAGCTGGCGTTCTTTTATCTATATTTTTATTTTATTACTTATTTTATTTTATTATATATTTCTTTATGATTTTGGTGCTTAAGCTTTAGGGCTAATATAGCCCTAAAATAATTATTATAACTAGATATCTTCTTAGGTTATAAAATATCTATCTTATTAAGCTTATTATCTCTAACCTTAGTTTAGTGAATGTTATAGATATTAGAGTAAAATACTTTAGTAATTTACGTTTTTTTCTATTATTATTTTTACTATTTTCCCTTGCTAAATACGCATAGGGCTATGTACTAAGGTTTTATTAAATCTAGTTTATTTCTTTTTATAAGGTATTATAGTATCTGCTTTAATATTAAAGCTTTAGCAGTATTCTGCTTAATTTCTAAATATTATAGATTTAAAGCTACTTATTTAATTTATTATAATATTTTAAAGTTATATATTCCCTTCTCTGCTGGCCGTGTTTAGTGTTGTTTTTAATCTTAAATTAATTTTATTTACGTCTCTAAAGCTTAATATCTGTAAAGGCTAATAAATAATTTAAGATATAGCTTAAAGTAGCCTACTAAACCTAGTTCTATAGTATATAAAGTAATATAAAAGTAGGCTATTTTTTTCTTTTAGATAGCTACTAGACTAGCGCTTATATTTATAGTTATTATAATATAAATAATAGTAGCTATTTAATTTATTATAATATAACCTATTTAATTTATTTTTACTCTTAATAGTACTAATATAGCTATTTCTAATACTAGTGATTTTTTAACTATTAGCTTTATAGTTAATCTGCTTATACTAATAATTATAGTAGAAAGAATATAGCTAATTTTATAATAGCCTATTATAATATACTTATTTATTTTCTTAGTAAGTATATTAGTTATACATAACTAACTATTTATTAAGAAAACTTATAATTCTTATTTTAGAGTAGAATGGTTATTATTTCTTAAGTTAAATAGCCTTAAGCTAGATAGCCTATAGTTAAGTAGCTTATAGCTAAGTAGTTTATAATTAAATAGTCTATTATTATTAGCACTAATAAAGTCTCTATTTTCTTTTATAACTACCTTTAGAATTACTATAAAATCTTAAAATTATTTAAGTTAGCTTTTTATTTTATTATTTTTATTATAATTAGCTTATTTCACGTACTACTTTAGCACCTACTCTAATTAGATCTATTTTATTATATTCCTTTAAAATATATTACAGGTTTCGTGAGACAGCTTAGAACTAATTATTAGTAGAAAAAAAAAATTTAATTCTTAACTAAAAATTTATATTTTTTATAATAATTTTCGCGTTCATGGCGTTAATGATATTGATATATTTATATATATTATCTTAATTAGCTATTTTAATAGAGTCTGTATTAATAAACCTTTTTTTCTATTTTACTTTATTAATTTAATTATATTAAATATACTATAGAATTGTACCATCACTACTACGTTGTTCTTACTAAAAATTTATTTATTAATATAACTTAATACACTAAATTACATAATCGAATTTAAGATAATTTTAATAACTTTTTATTAATTTAATATACCTGAATTTAATACACCTATGTGCTAAACTTTATCTGTAATTATATATATTTTATTATTAATATTTAAATTTAATTCACCTACCTTAGATTCACCGCTATAGGATAGAATAATACTTATTTTCTTTTTATTTTCTTTTTTTATTTAAATAAGAAAATACGCTAGTTATATACTAGCTATTCTAAAAAAACACTAACAGGCTTATTTATTTTATTATATTTAGTTATTAAATTATTTACTTTTTCTTTTAGCGTTTCTGTTTTACTTTTAGCTATTTACTTATTTATACTTTTTCTTATAGTAGCCTTAGATATCTTAAATAGTCCTATATATATACTAATACTACTTAAATAAATATATTATCCTATTTATATATATTAAAAGACCTTTAATTAGACTTTCTGTTTATTTTAGAATAAGAATATTCTTTAGCTTTTATATAAGAACTATTAATAACTTTATTATTTTTATAATTTCTTTCTATATAGACACCAGCACGCTTGGATGCTGCTTTTTTAAATATATAAAAAACTATAATAGTAGTATTATAATAGCATACTACTTATAGAGAGTTAATTAAAGCTTAGAAAGATATTAAAATAGTTAGCTAAATAATTCTATTAGCTTTAGTTAATATTTATTTTATTTTTTACTAATTTAGCTTTACTTTTATTTTTATTCTTTATTTCTCTTTTATTATTTTATTAGGATCTGCTACGGTTTAATTATCTGCTACTTTAATTAATTTATATAATATAATAAATATATTAAATTACTTAGATAGTACCGGCTGTAACTTCTAGTTCTACTAGAACTAAAATTTAGGGATTTTTTAGTATAACTATTATATAACGCGTGATATATTTCTTCTTTATTTTATAATATTTACTTTTTTATTATATATTATAAATATAGTTACTAGAATCGCACTAAGTATGCCTGCTTAATTAGGTTATATAATAATTTAATAGTAATATTTAAAGCTTTATTATAGCTAAAGAGTAAGATTTTTTACTCTAGTATACTTATATTCCGCCTAATAAAGATTACGAAAGACTTTTTTAGAAAGTAATAAGATTAAATTTAAAAGAATATACTCTTTTTAATAGCTATAGTACTAGATAGCTAGTTTCTAATAACCTAACTATTAAGTATAAATCTATCTTTATAGTTAATTTAATACTATTGGCTATCTAGCTACTACGTAAAATACTATTTAAAACTATACTTTTAGATATAAGCTAGAAAGTAATAGCTTATATGGTATATTTATTTATAAAATATACTAAAGAATCTCTCTCTATATAAAGATAATAAATCTTTTTTTTATTTTCTACTAAGTATTCTATTGCCAGCTAGATACTAACTTCTAAGCATTTTAAAACTAACTAGTATAAAATAAATAACTTAAATCTATTATATCTTTTAAGCTTATAAGAGGTGGAATTAAGCTAGTTTAATAAATTTACTAAGAAAATAAATATCCCATTTAAAGAAAAGCTAACTCTTATAAGAACTATTATAAATAATAACCTTTATACCTACAGAAAATACAAGGAAAAATAGAAGAGATAGGCTTTATAAAAAAATTAGTTTTTTAGCTTAATATAATTTTATAAAAAGGCTTCTTACGCTAAGCATATCACGTATACTATTATATTACCTAATAATAAGTAATATATTTCCTAGATTTTTAGGTAACCTTATAAGAAAATCTTTAACTTATATAGTTCTATTAACGCTTTATATAATATAGTTATTAATATACTTAAAAAAGTTTATACTATAAGTAATAAAACTGCCTAGCGCTATGCTATTTCCTTTTTATAAAATTAATAGCTATATAAATTATCTTTTCTAATATATACTATATTTACTTTTTTTTTTTAACTTACTATAACTTTATCTGGGCCTGTTAAAGTCTTATTATAGTTAGGTAATAATAGCTTTTTTTAGTATAATATTATAGATTATACACTCAGCTGCGCTTAGAACGTAGTTAATTATTATAAAATAAAGTTTACTACTATTTAAATCTAGTATTACTAGGTAATAGCTTTTTTAGTTTATATATATACTAAAAAGATTACCACACTTAAGTAAAAGAATACGGTAGTAGAGATAAACTAAAATAGTAATTATAATAAAAAAGGTAATCTTTAAGCTAAGGCTAAGAAAACTCTTTTAAAATTAATTTTCTCTAATACTACTTTAAGAGAGCATGATACCTTTAAGTAGTAGTTAAATTAATATTTAAAATAAGCTATATCTTAGTATATAGCTACTAAAAGACTTAGCTAAAGTAGTCTTTACTTAATATCTTATAATCTAATTTCTATTATATAGATAGAGTAAATACTCTATGTTAAAATATAAAATATCTAGCTTAATTTTATAAAAAAAGTTAATTTTAACATATATACTGCTAGCTAGGCTCTTAATATATAGCTTAGTATAAAATATATTATAAATAACTTAATTAATAAAAAAGAGCCACTCTGCATTAAAGCTAAGCTTCTAAAAAATATATGTAAAATAAAGAAAGTTTAGAATAATAAGAATAAAAAAGACTATATACTTATATAGTCTTAAGTAATAGTAGTAATAATAGTACGTGTTAAGTTAACTTAACTATTACGCTAGCTTACTTTATCTAAACTATTTAAACTATAAGAGTAGTTCTTATTAAGTTAATTTATATCTCCTAATTAAATAACTATTATAATTTTACTTTAATTCTTTTTTAACTCTATTATAAATTAAGTTAAAGGATGTTATTAAAAATTATAAGAGACAGCCTATAAGCCTTTTTTAAAAGTATATAAAAAAAGGTGCTTTATAGCCCTAGACTTTAGCTAAAAATAAAATAGTTTATATTTTATACTAATAGTATAAGCTATTAGCTTATATAGAAATATAAAAAAAATTTAAATATAAACCTTCTCTACTACACTCGAACCTTCTAGAAAATAGTAAAAAAAAATAAAAAGATAATATTAAGGCATAAACTATAAACTATTCTTTTTTTATATTATTTAGAGTTTATAGACTTAACATATCTACTATCTCTATCTAATGAAATTAATGAACGTAACTTATATATAATTAAAGTAAATATAAGTTAAATGCGAAGATATAATAATAATAGTAAAGAAAACTTTATGTTTATATAGTTTTAAATAATAGTAGTATTAAGCTAGCCTATTATATTCTTATACTTAAAAATATACTTACTTGTGTATTCTATATTTACTATAGTTAAAGTATTTTAGCTTATGTATACTCTATTAAAATAATTTTAATCTTATCTTTCTATATCTATATCTAATGTATTTCGTGATTTTTATTAGCTGTTTTATAGTCTTTTATTGCTATTATCTTTCTTTATAACTTACCTAATTTTTATACTAATCGGCTGTTGGAAAGGGTAAAGGAATTTATTCTAAACTTTTAAAGAAATCTATTTAAGTGTCTGTGTACCTTAGTATTATTTCTATACCTAATTTAAAAAAATTCACTCTATTCCTTCATATAATATACTTAGGCTTTAGAAATTAGTATTTTATTTAACTAATTAATTTCTAAAAAGATACTATTAGTTTTTTATAACTAGTATATTAATAATAAAGAAATAACGAATAAATAAAAACTACTAAAAGTAGATATATTAAGATCTAGATATCTAGTAGAAAATAGTATAAGTCTAAACCACTTTAGAATTAAAAACAGTATTAATAAGCATGTAAAGAAAGAATAGATATTAAATAACTATTTTTAAAAACTATAGCTATTTTTTATTAATAAGGACCTTTAGACTCTTTACTTAAATTCTATAGTTTAAAATTATAATCTATTTATTCTCTTTTATTCCTATTTACTAGAAAATAGACTATAAGTTAAATTTAATCTAAAGGCTGCTATTACTAGCTTATTACTAAAGCTACTACTACTAGACTTATTTTTACTATTAATAAGATACTTAGCTAGCTATATTAGCTACTACTTTAGTATTTTTTATATTATAATATTTTTAGAAATAACTATACTTTATTTTTACTTTAAATATAATTATAATATTTTTATATAAAAACAGCAAGAGATAGAAGGCAAAGAAAAAAAAATTATAAATATAATAATAGAAAAAAAAACCTAAAAGAAGTATAATAGTAGTGTAGTATAATAATATAATAATATAATTAAATATACACAAAACTATTATTAAGCTATATTAAGTAAAGTTATTATATAAATAAAATTACTATATAAGTAAAGTTACTATATAAATAAAATTACTACTTAAGTAGAGTTAATACATAAAGTAGTTATATAAATAATAATAATATATAAAGTCTTTATATAGGTAAAGTTATTATATAAATAAAGTTAATATATAACATTACTATATAAAGTTACTATATAAGTAAAGTTAATATATAGATAATATTAATATACTATTAAAGTTAATATATAAGTAAAATCACCATATAAGTAAAGTTATAATATAAAGTTATTATATAAGTAGAGTTACTATATAAGTAAAGTTATTAAATAAGTAAAGTTACTATATAAGTAAAGTTATTATATAAGTAAAGTTACTATATAAGTAAAGTTATTATATAAGTAAAATTACTATAGAAGTAAAGGCTATATAAGTAAAAGTTATATAAGTAAAAGCTATATAAGTAAAATTACTATATAAATAAAGTTACCATATAAAGAAAATTCGTTTTTAAACTAAATAAATTCTATTATTATATAGTAAGCTAAGTAAAAAGAGTTTATAAGTTACTATACTATTTTAATTTAAAATTTTATATTACTTATTTAACCAAATTTAATTTTCCATCTTATAATTTAATTTAATTTGATTTTTTATATTATATATTATTAACTCTACTAAAAATTAGGCTTACTATAACTTATTAAATTGTATTTATTTATATAAAATAATTTTATAGCTTTTTTTGTAATCTATTTTACTTTTATTATAACTTTTTTTTCTATTTATTTTATTCTTTTTGTTATGGTATTCCTTGCTTATTTCTAATTTTAATTATAATAATAAAGTTATCTATTTATAAATTCTAGTAATAATAGCTAATAGTTATAGGTTGTTATTAGCTATTAAAGTAGTAGAAATTAGTTAAAATAATTTACTTACTTATATAGTTCACGTACTTATAAAAAAAGTTATAATAATAAACTAATAACTATTTTATTTTATTATTACTCTTATATGTTTTTAATATATTAATATTTAGTTAAACTATTAAAATATACTTAAAAACTTAAATTAAGTAATAAGCTTCACTAAACTATTTAACTTTTTTTAAAAAACTAATCTTAAATATATTAATAGTATAAGAAACTTAGCTAAATAACTAAACTTTTTTTAAAAAAAAAAAATTTAAGCTTATAAGTTTTACTTTTTAACTAAATTTTTATATTAACTAAATTTTATAGTTTTAATACTAAGTATAATTTAGAGAAAAAACGTATATTTTTATTTAATAATATATAAGTATTACTTATTAAATTATAATAAGTTTATAATTTTATTAATACTAAAATAGTATTAATATAACTAATGTAATATTAATATTATAACTATTATATATTTATTATATAGTAGAAGTAAATATACTTATTACTAAATAACTTAAGTTTAAGTTAAATAGACTTTAATAAAAAAAGATTAAAATAATATAAATATAAAACTATAAATAGAAAATATTAGATTTTTATTTAAATAAACTAATTATAGTAATTATATTTAACTAGCTTTAACTTTATTAAATACTTAAAGTTAGGTAATAGTATAAATTACTTTAAATTTAGGTTTTTTTATTAAAAAAGAACATAGAAATATGCTTAAATACTAAATTAAAAAAAAGTATATTTTTTATTATAAAAAAATATATATTAAATAAAGTTATATATTACTAAATTAATATTTATTATAGCTAAAAGCTTTAAAAATTAAAAGTAAAATATTTATATAGTACTTAAATAAAAGTAAACTAATAATATTATATAAAATTTTAATTTAAATTTATTTTATATTAATAGACTTTTACTACTTTATATAAATGGTTTTACTAAAATTTTTAATATAATATATTTTAACTTGTATTATATTTAATAGTAGTTATATTAAAAACGTAAGTATAGTAATTAATTAAGTAAAATAACTTATAATATTTTAAACTAAAAATAAAAGTAAAAGTAACTTAATTTTATTTTCTAGTTTTTATTTTACATAAGGCACATAAAAATTTACTTTAGTAAAACTAAATATAAAATTATAATTAATTATTTAATATAATATTACGGACGGTAATAGTAAGATAGTTATATTTAAAGAGCTAAGAGAATTAGCCATAATAGCTAATAAAGCTTTAAAATAAAAACGTATATTTAAGCTAGAAAGAAAGAATTATAAATAAATATAGAATATATTAGCACAAGCTAAGATATAAGCTAAGAAGTAAGAATAGAAATATAGAATTATGCTATAGGATTAGAAGCAGTTGCATACATAACTAAGAAAGTCTTAATAAATAAAATAAATAAAAAAGATAATAAATTTATTTTTATTATCTTTTCTAGCAGTATTTAATATACTGCCGGTAGGTATACAATATACGCATAAAAAGTTTTCTATAAATATAAGATATAAAATAGCTTAGGGATATTTATGATTCTTTGTAGTTACTCTAAAATCAAAATCTTCTCTCTAAATCAAGACTTAAACTTAAGTGAAGTAGTTTAATAACTATTTTATTAAATCTATTATATACTCTCTCCTTACCTTGCGATAAGTATAAACTTTAGTCTATTAAATCTAAAGTTATTTATTCTAAATATAAAAAGAGCTAAGAGCTTATTAAGTAATCAGTTAGAGTAAAGTTACTAATATAAAACATACTATTAAGTTAAAGCAACTCGTAATATTATAACTACCCTTTTAAAGTATAGAAAAAGACGTTAGATTAATTCTAATAATAAATTTCTAATTATAGTCTATAATAACCTACTATAAGGATAAATAGGAACTTTATTCGTTAGAAAAAAGTAATAATAAAGAAGAAGTTATAGCAGGATTTTTATCTACTACTAGAAGTACATCAGGAAAAAGTAAAAGTATATAATAAATTATTTAAGAATAAGAAATAGCTATTATAAAGTTACGTGACGCCCTAATTAACCTATAATAGTAAGTAGTAATAGATAAAACTAGTAGAAAAAAAACAGCCAAAATATAACCTCTTATAAAGTTTAATAGTAATAGAGATAAACTAAAAATCTTTATAGCCATAATAGACCTTTACTATTAGTTTAATTAATTTTTATTTATAACTAACTAAGATCGGATCCTGGTAGCTGGTATGAATATAATAGAAAGAGTTATAAAATAGTTTAAACTACTTATAAAGAATTATCTAGTTAAAGAAGACTTTAATCTAGGATTAGCAGAACTTATAAACTATAATAATAATATTAAAAAAACCTTCAAAAACTATAAGAACTTTAAAAAGGAAATAATTATAGTCTTTAGAGAAATTAATAAAGAAATAAAGGTAATTTAAAAGCTTTAATAACTTAAATAATATACATCAGTAGCTAACTATATAGCAGAATTTAAGTAAATCTAATTTTAACTAGACTAAATAGATTAACCTCTGGTTATAATATACTACGTAGAACTAAAAAATAGAATTAAAAATAAAATTTCCTAAGGAAAACAACTTAGCATACTTCTAAAAATTATTAAATAAATAGTAATAATTAATAACTATTAGTATTAAAGAGAATAAGAAAAAAAATAACACTAAACTAATAATCCATGCACTATAAAAAAATGGAAAGGATAACTAAACCTATAATATAATAAAAATTAACTAAATATCAATTAAGAACGCATAAGTTAATAAATAAAAATAAAATAAGTAAATTAAAAAATAAATAAATTAGTATACATGTAGAGTATATCTTAGTTACGGAAAAAAAAAATACTTTATTAAAAACTATAAATAATAAAGAGTAGATATTAAATAGGCTTATGTCTAAACTAAAGTACTAATTAAAATTACTATAGTTTAAATAAAACCAGCTAAAGACCAGATAACTAATAAAACTATTATATAATAAATTTAGAAGGAGTAATATTAAATCTATAGAAAACACACATATCTTAAATAAGAATATAAAATACTATATTAGCAGATTAAAGATTATTTAGTAGAATAAGCTAATAATATAATTACTATTATATAAAAAGCTACTATTAAATAATACCAGACTAGCTTTATAAAAGAAGCTAACTAATTCTATAAGATAATCTAATAAAAGGAAGGACCCTTTAGAGTAAAGAATTAGAAATTCAGATAGTAACAGAATTAAGAGACAATAAAAGACAAAAAGCTAATATCTATAATAATTAGATAATAAGTAAGCTAGAAATACTACTAAATCTATAGATTAAATTACTATATAAAGGAATATTATATTATTAAGTATTAAGAAGTTACTCTAGGAGATAGGATATATAAATACTAATAAGCATTATAGACAGCTAGTAATAAGTAGTATAAAGAACTTAGTAAATAAAAACTAGCTATATAGATAAATAAGATTTATAGATAAGAACTAACGCTATTTATAAGTCATGTAACTTATTACCACCTTATTAGACATCTAGAGTTAAGATAAGACTAAAATAAGAAACCAGAGAAAAAACTTACTCTATTTATTTTATAAGTATAAGACAAAAAAGCCGCCAAGAGAACTATATAAAAGAAGTACTAGATATATAAAAAAAAGACATATACTAAATAAGAATATAAATAGGCAGCTTATACTATACGAGTTAAAAAACTAATAATAAAATAAGTACTAAAATAAATAACACAGAAATAAGAACTCAACATATAGTAAGAACTAATCTATACGGATTCCAAAGAAGAACCTTAGGACCTAAAGACTAAGAAATATAAATAGTTAGATTAAGATAAGTGCTAACTAGGATGCTAATATTACTAGACTAAATACTATTAAAATAAATAATTAGCTATAGAATTACATGCTAAACTAATAACTAAGGAATGTTTCTTAGAATAAAAGTACTAAGATTATAGAAAAAAAGTAAAAAGCGAGTATAAAATGCTACTAGAGGACTAATCATCAGGAAAAAAATTCGTGGCTAAGAATTTTATATTCCTGCTATTCTAGCATTTCCGGTATTTTTAAGTATTTAGTAGTATTTGGCTGCTAAATGTGATTCTACCCATAACTTTACTACAAACTATAGCTAATTACAACTTTATTTAAGTATTTAGTAGTATTTAGTTACTAAATGCTTTTCTACTTATAACTCTGCTATAAACTATAGCTAATTATAACTTTAACTTAAAGTTATAATTTACGGCTAAAGATTTTATATTCGCGCTATTCTAGCATTTCTAGTATTTTTAAGTATTTAGTAGTATTTGGCTGCTAAATGCTACTCTACTCATAACTTGGCAGTATTTAGCTGCTAAACGTGACTCCTTCTATAACTCTTCTACTAGAAAGTATAGCTAATTACGACTTTAACTATTAGTATACAGTAAGATGCTATAAAATGCTATTAAATACTATAATATACTATACTCTCCTCCTAAATTCTATACTATTTTACTTGTATAATAGTCTAGTTTTTGCTTATCTATTTTCTAAAATTTATTACTAATATCTATAGGCGCTGTAAGTCTGTAAAGTTACTATTTTCTATTTATACACACTAAGTTTTTTTGTATATAAAGAGTTAAACTTAGTCTTCTATTTAGCTCTAATAGAATTTTCTTCTTTCTATTCTCTTTCCTTTATATATTTATACTAAGCTAATATTTGAGTTTACTAAGCCTTTTATTAATCTATTTACTAACGTGTATCTAGACCTGTATTAAGCTGTCTCTAGAGCTCTATATTAAGCTATTTCTAGAGCTATATACTAAGCTACTTCTAGAGCTCTATATTAAGCTATTTTTAGAGCTATATACTAAGCTATCTCTAGAGCTCTATACTAAGCTGCCTTTAGAGCTATATACTAAGCTATCTCTAAAGCTTTATATTAAGCTATCTCTAGAGCTATATATTAAGCTACCTTTAGAGCTTTATATTAAGCTATTTCTAGAACTATATACTAAGCTACTTCTAGAGCTATATACTAAGCTATTTCTAGAGCTATATACTAAGCTGTTTTTAGAGCTTTATACTAAGCTATCTCTACTAAGCTATTTCTAAAACTGTATATTAAGTTACCTCTTAAGCTTTATATTAAGTTACTTTAAGAGCTTTATATTAAATTTAAATTAGGCTCCCTATAAAGGGAAGAAAGGTTTAAGAGGGTCTCTTCCTTAATATTCTAATTTAATATAAAAGTCAAATCCGATTTAATATAGAAGCTAATTCTATATTAATATTAGAGTAAACATAGAAAGTACTTTAGGCAAATTAAAAAGGAAAAAGTAAATAAAGCTTATACAATATTTTATTACCTTATATAGTAAATTACTAGTAGCTAGTAATTTAAAACTATGCTTTAAAATATACGTACTACGTATAAGAAATAAACTAAATATATAATATCTTAGAAAGCGTTAAATTTACAAAATGTGTATAATATACATAATATATATAATATATATAATATGTATAATATGCATAATGTGCATAATAAATAAATCATGTAAATATTATAAATAGTAATAAAAGCTTTAGAGAATATAATCACGCATTTTATAGTATCTTATAAGATAGTATTATATTTAGTAGCTTAATACTGCTTTAGAGTTAAGACTATAAGCTATAAAATATAGTATATAAAATGCATAAATAGCCGCTAAATGCAGCTAAATACTATAAAAATACTACTAATTTTTTTCCTAATAATACTAACTCTAGTAATACTCTATCTATAAACTAAAAAAGAAAACACTAAAGAAACAACTACTACTTAGGAGTTAATAATTAATAAAAAACTAGAAGACTAGTAAGTAATAACCATGCCGCTAGAGAGCTAATCTAAGGTTAAAATATAAGAATTATTACTTAACTATACATAACTTAAATAAAGATACGAAAATAAGCTATATATAAATATATGTATTAATAGCTTTTAGACGCAAGCACTTATAAATAGCAGGGCTAGTAAAACACTTATATTAAATAAATAAATATAGAGATACTATATCTTAACTAAAGTTCTAAAGAAACCTGTAAGAGTAGTATACATAGATAATAATCTAATAATATTTAAAAAAAATCTAATTAATCTTAAAATAGAGAATATAATTATTAAGGTAGTAAATTACACAAATAACCACCGCATTAAGATTATAAATCTAGATAGTGAGGATTTTATACTAGGATAGGACTAGCTAGTATAATAGAACTTACTAATTAACTAGAGAATAAAGTCTATAGAAACTAGAAAAGACTATTATAGATAAATATAAGTTATAATATAAATAAAGAAAATAACTCTTTATAATACTACGTTTATTATACTGAATGAATACTAGAGGGAATTTAGAAAATAGTTCTTTAAAAAAGCTAAAGACTAATTACTAGAATACTAAAACTAGAACTACAAGATTACACTTAAAGAGGGAACGGATCTAAAACTAGGACTATTATACTAACTATCTATTAATTAGTAAAAAGAGTTATAACGATATCTAAACAAGAACTTAAAAAAGGAATATATATAGAAAAGTGAAAATACTATAGTATTACTAACACTTTTCATACTAAAGAAAAATAGTAAATTAAGGCTATGTGTTAACTACAGACACCTTAATAAAGCTATAGTAAAAAATTATTACTCTATATTCTTAATATTAGAACTTATAGATAAACTCAGAGAAGCTAGATGGTTTAGCCTCTTTAATATTAAAAATAAATACTATAAAATATAAATAACTAAAAAACACGAATGAATGACTATACTAAAGATAAGATATGGATTATTTAAATATCTAGTTATACTATTTAGACTCACAAACGCACTAATAACATTCTAGATAATTATTAACTATATACTAAGAAAATATCTAGACGTATTTATAATAGCATATCTTAATAACGTGCTTATATACATGAATAGGACACTAAATAAATATATTAAGTATACTAGAAAGGTACTACAAAAGCTCAAGGAACACAACCTATATATTTAAATAGAGAAATATATGTTCTATAGAAAAGAAGTTAAATTCTTAGGATATCTAATATCCTGAAATGGAATAGTAGTTGACCTGGATAAGGCTAAGAACGTTTTATCATAGCCTATACCAATAAACATAAAAAAAGTTTATTCTTTTCTTGGATTTACGGGCTTCTGCTAATAATTTATTAAGAACTATTTAAAAATCACAGCACTCTTAACGGAATTACTTAAAAAGGACTAATAATTTAAGTAGGAAGCTAAAGAGAATAAAGCTTTTATAATTCTAAAGAAAATATTCCAGGAACTACTAATATTAAAGATATTTAACTTATAACTTTAAATAGAGATATATGCGGATGCATTAGATAAAGCTATAAAAGCTATCCTACTATAAGTATAAAATAATAGATATAAATATTTAGTAAACTTTCTATTTTATAAACTTATAACTACTAAGTTAAACTATGACATTCATGATAAAAAACTATTAGTAATAGTTTAAGTATTTAAAAAATAGAAATATTACTTAGAAGAAGCTAAGTACTAAATTGTTATATATTTAGATCACAAGAATCTAACAGCATTTACAATAACAAAGAAATTAAATTAATAATAAATTAGATAATGGGAATTAGTTTCTATATTTAATTTTTAAATACTTTATAAAGTAGGAAAAGAAAATATAGTAGCTAACACACTTAGCCAATAAGCAGACTATATAAGGGATATACTAGAAATCTATAATATAATATTCAAGTAAAAACAGGACGGATCTCTGGAAAGCTTATAAATAAATATTAAATCAGTAGTTATTATCAAAAACACCTAGAAAAAATAAATAAAGGAATTTAATAATAGACAACTACTCTGGAATCTAGACTAAGAAATAATTTATATACTAAATAAATTATAGATAGAGCTAATTAAAGACTAACATTTAGCTAAAATATATAGATATTAAGGAGTTAAGAAGACTATAGAATAGATTAACAAACACTTCTAGATTCCAGGAATTTAAAATAAGGTCAGGAAAATTCTTTTAGAATACATTAATTATAAAAAGAATAAGATATTAAGATATAAAGAGTACGGACTTATGTAACCTATACCTTTACTAAATTTACTATAGAAATTAGTTATAATAGATTTTATTACATGAATACTGATAATTACTATCTAAAGAGGTTAATAGTACGACATGATACTGGTTATTATTAATAAACTAATAAAGTATACTTACTTTAAACCAACCTATATAGAAATTAAAGCAGATAAACTGGTAATATTACTAATTAAAATTTTAATTACATGACATAGAATGCCACGAGAATTCATTATAAATAGAGATAAATTATTTATATTAATATTCTAAAAGACGTTTATAGAGCAGCTAGGAGCTAAGTATTATCTCTTAATAGTATTTCACCTATAAATAAATAGTTAGATAGAATAGATAAACCAAATATTAGAATAATACCTATAAATATATATTAATAAATTATAAGATAATTAGATTAACTTATTACTAATAGCTAAGTTTACATATAACTCTGTAAAGTCATTAATAATAGGAAAATTACTATTCTATATAAACTATAGTTATAAGCCTACGGCTTATTAAGAATTATAGAAACTAAATAAGATATCAGAACCTATAAAAAGAAAAGTTAAGAACTTATAACTACTTTATAAAAATATTATATAGAAAATCACCTATAAAGGTAATCTTAGTAAATAAATTAAGGATAAATCTAAGGTTAAGGGACTAACCTTTAAGGAGAGGAATAAAATTTTCTTAAAAAAAAAAAATTTAGAAATAAAACAACTATTACGAAAACTAGATCACGTTAAATTAGGACTATTTAAGGTTAAATAATAAATAGAATCTATAAATTACAAACTATAATTACCTAAAGATATAAGGATTTACTTAGTTTTTTATATCTTTAAACTAGAACCAGCACTACGGGATGCTAAACTATAGATAAAACTTAAACTTAAGAAAGACACTACTAAATACGAAGTTTAATAGATTTTAGACTACCAACAGTTTAGGTATTAGTAAAAATATTTAGTTAAATAAAAAAATTATGGACTTAAAAACGACACCTAAGAGCTAATTAGAAACTTAAAGAGTAGTTTAAAGCTAATTAACTAATATTACTAGAAGAAATAATAAAGGCTTACTCTAGAACTAAATCTAAGGCATAAAGAGAATACAGAACATTCTATTTAAAACTAGAGAAGGAAGTGATATTAGATACTGTAGATTATAATATACTAGATTAACTCTAATAAATTTACTTCTTTTTTATTACGTGAACTTTATTAATTGAGGTAAGTTTATACTAGAATATTTTCTTCTCCTAAGAATTTATTTAGGCTAACTAATGATAAAGACGTAACTCTTAAGAGCAGGTAGTAATTATCTCTTTCTAGGCCTAATAAAGTTAATTCTAAAGTTATTTCTTATTATGATTCAACTGATTCCATTTGGGTTATATTATAATAAGATTATACTTTATATTATAATTAATACATTCAGAGCAGCGGCTTAAGGTAGGATGGACTAAATAATAATAATTATTATTACAGCAGCAAGAACAAGGCGACGGCATATAATAGAGTTTATTATAAATCTAAGAAACTAAATAGTAAGCATGTATTAGAGATAACTTAGAATATATTATTATTAAAAAGCTAGGCAGGAAAGAAAAGGAGCTAAAGATCTTATAGTTTAGAATACTAAGTAAAAAACCTACTACCTTTATACTACTTATAGAAGGGAGAAACTATTTTCTAGAATAAAGACTTAAAAAAAAGGGATAGTATTATAGATAGTAATAGTAAAATAGCTATATCTAAAAAGCTAAAAGAATTAACTATAATAGCTAATAAAGCTCTAGAATAGAAACATATGTTTAAGTTAGAAAAGAAGAATTATAAATAAGCATAAGATATATTAGCACAAGCTAAAATACAAGCTAAGAAGTAAAAATAGAAATATAGAATTATGCTATAGAATTAGAAGTAGTTATATACATAACTAAAAAAGTCTTAGCAGATAAAGCAAATAAGAAAAATAATAGATTTATTTTTATTATTTTTTTTAGTAGTATTTAATATACTACTAGCAGATATATAATATACGTATGAAGAGTTTCCTATAAATATAAAACATAGAATAACTTAAGGATATTTATAATTCTTTATAGTTACTCTAAAATTAAGATCTTCTCTTTAAGTTGAGACTTGAACTTAAGTAAAATAGTTTAATAACTATCTTATTAAATCTATTATATACTCTCTTTCTACCTTGTGATAAGTATAAACTCTATTCTATTAAACCTAAGACTATTTATTCTAAATACAGAAAAAGCTAAGAGCTTATTAAGTAATTAGTTAGGGTAAAGTTACTAATATAAAATATACCATTAAGTTAAAGCAACTCATAACATATAAATACTTTATAAAACTTATAATTATTATTATATATATTAGTTTCTTAGTAAGTTTATTTGGTAAAGCTTTTAACTATTATTATATATTTTAGTTACTTAGTAAATTTACTTAGTAAGAGTTTTAACTATTATTATATATTTTAATTACTTAGTAAACTTACTTAGTAAGACTTTTAATTATTATTATTTATTTTAGTTAGTAAGCTTACCTAATAAGGTTTTTATTATTATATAATTTAGTTACCTAATAAGCTTATCTAATAAGGTTTTTATTATTATATAATTTAGTTACTTAATATAATTATTTAATAAGACTTTTAACTATTATTATACGTCTTAGTTACCCGGCATGATTATTTAATAAGGCTTTAAACTATTATTATATGTCTTAGTTACCTAGTAAGCTTATCTAGTAAGACTTTAAATTATTATTATATATCTTAATTACTTAGTAAGCTTACCTGATAAGGCTTTAACTATTATTATATATTTTAGTTACCTAGTAAGTTTACCCAGCACGCTTTTTAACTATGTTTTAATTATCTAGTATAATTACCTAATAAGGCTTTTAATTATTATTATATATCTTAGTTACCTAGTCTGCTTATCTAGTAAGATTTTAAACTATATCTTAGTTACCTAATAAGCTTATCTAATAAGGCTATTAATTATATTTTAGTTACCTAATATAATTACCTAGTATAGCTTTTAACTATTATTATATTTTAGTTATTTAGTAAGCTTACCTGACACGATTACCTAATTAGACTTTAAACTATTCTAATATATTATAATTATTTAATAAAGTTTATTAGTAAAACTTTTAAATATTTTCTTATATTATAATTACTTAATAAAATTAACTAAATTATAAAGTAAAACTTTTAACTATTATTATACATTATAACTACTTTATATTATTATTTAGTAAGACTTTAACTATTACTATATATATTAAATATATTAAATACTAAATTACTGTCTAATAAAATATGAATTGCTTTTATTTATTAAAATATTTCAAGTTTAATAAACATTAGTAAAAAGTAATTATTAATATAAGTAGTAATTTTTAATAATAAGTTTTAAAAAAATGTGGACTATTTTTATATAGTTATTTAATTAATATAGCTAAACTTTTAAAATATTTAAATATATTTAAATATTTAATATATATTTTAATTTAATTGAATAATTTTAAGATCATTAAATTTATTTTTAGCTAATTAATAATTTTTTAAATTATTATTAAGTTTATAAAAAATTATAAAAATGTACCTTATATAAAATAAAATTAAAGTAAAAGAGTAAAATAAAAAATAGTAAGTATACTAACTTTAGCTTTTAAATTACTTAGAAACTTAAATTTAGGTAAGTAATAGAAAACTTAGTAAAAGAGTTAAGTAGTAAGTTCTAATACTACTTTCTTTAAATAGAAGTATAGTCTTATTATAAAACTAATTTATAGGCCTTATATATATTTAAGTTAAAACACTAAGAAAATTAACTCTAGAATTTTTTTTTTTAATATCTTACTGCTAAATTGCTACTAACGTATCTAAATAAGGCTTTAGAGTATATAAGAGACTTTATTTTTTAATTAACGACCTACGTGAGGCGCTGATAAGTAGGTATCTAAAAAATAATATTATTAAATAAGCTACTATTAATAATAAGCTATTAGAAAATAGTACCGCTAAATAAACTATTAAAGAAATAATATTAATAATAAACTACTATTAATAATAGGCTATTAGAGGAATAGTATTATTAAGTAAATTATTTAAAAAATAGTATTAATAGTAGGCCGCTAGGAAGTAGTGTTGTTAAGTAGACTACTAAAAAAAAAAGTATTAATAATAAGCTATTAGAAAATAGTACTGTTAAGTAGGCTATTAAAGAGATAATATTAATAATAAACTACTATTAACAATAAGCTACTAAGAAGTAGTGCTATTAAATAGACTATTAAAAAAATAATATTAATAATAAACTACTAGAAAATAGTACTATTAAATAAACTACTATTAATAATAGAGTACTATAAATAGTAGGCTAATATAAATAATAAACTACTAAAACAATAATATTAATAATAGACTGTTAAAAAGGCGGTATTAATAATAGACTATTAGAAAATAGTACTATTAAGTAGGCTACTAGAAAATAGTACTATTAAGTAAACTATTAGAGATAAAGTATTAGTAATTAGACTTTTAAGAATAACACTAGTAAGTAGACTCTTAGAGATTAATATTAGTAAATCAGCTACTAAAAAAGAGTATTAATAAGTAGGCTTCTAGAGATTAAAGCTAGTAAATTAGCTACTAGAATATATGTATTACTAATTAGGCTTTTAAAAAGTAACACCAGTAAATTAACTACTAAAAAGTATATTAATAAGTAGACTTATAAAGGGTAAAGCTAATAAATTAGCTAAAAGAAAATATATATTAGTAAGTCAGCTACTAGTAAGTAATATTAGTAAATTAGCTATTAATAAATAATACTAGTAAATTAGCTGCTAGAGATAATACTAGTAAGTAAGCTTTTAAAAAGTAATGCTAATAAATAAGCTACTAAATATAAATACCAGCTAAGTAAAAGAAACCTAATAAAAAAGCTAGGTAATAAGAACTAACTCTACTTTCTTTCTCTAATAGACTAAAGCGTAGTCTCGCTCTAAAATTAACTTTATAGACTCTATATATATCTAAGAAAAAGTGTTAAGAAAATTGACTCTAGAATTTTTTTCTTAATATCTTACTAATAAATTGCTACTAACGTACTGAAACGAAGCTCTAGAATATATAAAAGGCCTTATTTCTTTAGCTAATAATAGTTAACAACTTACTAAAGGTATTAGTAAGGTGTGTGCTTACTAAAAAATAGGCTTATAAAAAATAACGCTAAGAAATAAGCTTTTAAAAGGTAATAGTAGTAAATAGACTTTTAAAAATTAATAGCAGTAAGTAAACTCCTAAGAGATAATATTAAGAAATAGGCTTCTAAAGAATATATAGTAATAAGTAGGCTTTTAAAAGGCAGTATTAATATATAAGCTCTTAAAGGGTATATATTAACGAGTAGGTTTTATAAGATAATATTAATAAATAGGCTTTCTAAAGGCGATGCTAATAAGTAGTTCTGCTAGAGATTATATATTACTAAGTAAACTATTAAGAAATAACGCTAACTAATTAGCTATTAAGAGATATATATATTAATAAGTAGGTACTTAAGAAGTAAGCTAATAAATAAGCTTTTAAAAAGTTTATATTAGTAAATAGGCTCCTATAAGGTAAACCCTAATATATAAGCTATTAGAAAATAATTAATAGCTAAGTAGAAGGTACTTAGTAGGAGAGTTAGATAATAATCCTAATATTACCTCTCTTTAATAAACTAAATACAGTTTTGCTTTAAAAATAATTATATAAAACTAGTATATACTTAAGTCAAAACACTAAGAAAATTAACTCTAGATTTTTTTTTTTTTAATACCTTACTATTAAATTGCTACCGACGTACCTAAATGAGGCTTTAGAATATATAAGAGGCTTTATTTTTTAGTTAATAACCTACGCGAGGCGCTAATAAGTAGGCTTCTAAAAAATAATACCTTTAAATAAGTTACTAAAGAGTGGTATTAACAGTAAGTGCTAAAAATAATATTAATAATAAACTTTTAAAAATAGTACCGTTAAGTAAGCTACTAAAGGGGTTAGTATTAATAGTAGGCTTTTAAAGCTAGTATTTTTAAGTAAGCTGCTAAAAGAATAATACTATAATATAAACCACTAAAGAAGTAGTATTAATAGTAAGTGCTAAGAATAGTATTAATAGTAAGCTTTTAAAGATAGTACTATTAAGTAAGCTACTAGAGAGATTAGTATTAATAATAGGCTTTTAAAAATAGTGCCTTTAAGTAAGCTGCTAGAGTATAATATTAATAAATAAACTTCTAGGAAATAGCGTTAATAAGTAGGCTTTTAATAGATAATATTTTTAAGTAGACTACTAGAGATTAGTACTAACAGTAAAATATTTAATAAATTATATTAACTATATTAATAAGTAGACTACTAGGGGCGGTTATATTAATAGTATTAATAAATAAACTACTAAAAAATAGTACTGCTAAGTAGGCTGCTAAAAAATAGTACTAATAAGTAAACTACTAAGAGTTAATATTTATAAGTAGGTTACTAGAGAGTAGTACTAATAAAGTAGACTATAAAAATTTAGTATTTATAAGTAAGCTACTAGAAAGTAGTGCTAAGAAATAGGCTACTAAAAATTAATATTAATAAATAAGCTACTAAGAGATAGTATTAATAAGTAGGTTACTAGAGATTAATATTAATAAATAAACTACTAAAAGGTAGTATTAATAAGTAGGCTGCTAAAGATTAGTATCTATAAGTAAACTATAAGAGATTAGTATTTATAAATAGGCTATAAATCAGATAGTGTCGTTAAATAAGCTATAAGTTAAATAGTATTATTAAGTAAACTATAAATTAAATAGTATTATAAAGTAGGCTAGCTATAAGTTAGATAATGCTATTAAGTAAGCGCCTAAGAGTTAGTATTAATAAAATAAACTACTAGTAATTAGTGCTAAGTAGTATGCTGTAGGAGGGTAATACTATTAAGTAAACTACTAAAAAAATAGTACTATTAAGTTCATTACTAGAAGAAAAGATACTAATAAGTTAGTTACTAAAAGCTATATGTCAACAATTATACTACTAGGCATTATAAAAAAGAAATTATTTTAAATTTATAAAAGCTTTTTTACTTACTACTTTAAATACTTTTATAGTATACTTAAGACCTCTTTAAAGAAGTTATAGAATAGAAAACAAGACCTTCTATATATCTCTTTTAAAATATTTAAGATTTTTATTAATTAGTTTTACTTAAAGAAGCTCTATGTTTACAGGCCTAATTTAGAGTTACTAGTAGTAAAATAGCTATTAGTTTATTAATTTATTAAAACCTATATATTAGCTAACGCTTATGGTATTTCTGAATATTAGTAAATTAAAATATACTCTAACCTCCCACGCGACTTTCTTATTAGCGTGATAATTCATTAAATAATAATAATAAAATAAATAGTTATAAAATAAATAGGCTTTTAGAGAGTGGTGTTAATAAATAGACTGTTAAAAAATAATATTAATAAAAAGCTACTAAAGCGCATAGCGTTAATAATTAGTATACTAGAAAATAATAGTAATAAATAAGCTTCTAGAAAATAGTACTAATAAGTAGGCTACTAGAAGGTAGTGCTAATAAGTAGACTACTAAAGAATAATACTAATAAATAAACTACTAAAAGTTAGTATTTATAAGTAGGTTACTAGGGGGTAGTACTAATAACTAGACTCCTAGAAAATAATATTAATAAATAAATTCCTAAAAAATAGTGCTAATAAGTAGACTTTTAGAAGATAATATTAATAAATAAACTATTTAAATAGTATAATAAGTAGGCCACTAGAGTGTAATATTAACTAGTAGACTACTAAAAAGTAGTATTAATAAATAGATCTTTAGAAAGTAGTACTAACAAGTAGACTACTAAAAAATAGCGTTAATAAGTAAACTATTAAAAGGTAGTACTAATAAGTAGACTTTTAAAAAATAGTACTAACTAGTAAGCTATTAAAAAATAGTATCTATAAGTAGACTCCTAAAAGATAGTATTAATAAATAAACTTTTAGAAGTTAGTATTAACTAAATAGGCTACTAAGTTATTATATTTTAATAAATAGACTTTTATAAGATAGTATTAATTAGTGAGCTTTTAGAGAATTACTTAAGCTAGTTTTTATAAAAAATATAACCTTTCTTTTTATAGAATAAAATCTGCGTCGTGTGCTGCGTTAATACGCTTAAATTATTTTTTCTATTTATTAAAAAATTAAGCTAGGTATATAACTACTTAAAAAGAGTTTAAATTAAAGTTCTTACACTCTAGTATTCTAAGGGCTACTTAAGACCCTGAAACCAAAAAAATAAATAAAAGCTATAAGGCTAAAGTAAAGTAATATAGCTAGACTAAATATAATACAGGTAGTTAGCTATTATATTAAAAGAATTTTATAAAAAAGCTAAGTAAGTAGCTCTAGTAAGATTTCTAGTTATATTTATTTAAATTAACTAGTAAATATTACCTAGTAAGATAATTAAATGTTTCCATCTTTTTTAGTTACCTAGTAAAGGTTATTATAGGTAATTTTTTTTTAGAAATATATATATTTAGAATTACCTAATAAAAGTTTCCTAGTAAGGTAAGTAGATATTATTACTATTTTTTAAAGTACCTAGTAATTATTAGTTCTTATAGTTATGAGTAGAATTAATTTCTGGTTTTATATTTTAATTTATCTTTACTATATAGACCTCTTAATAAGGGTGTTTCCTATTTTATGTTAGTAGCTTATAGAAAATTAGTTATAATTAACTAGCCTTTAAAGTTATATATTATATTATCTTATTTTTAGAATATTATTAGTTGAGTAGTACCCACGCTAAGTGACTCATCTTATATAATATATTTAAAAATAGTATATAAATTATAAGAATATTTTTTATAAAATATTAATATAAATAAGAAACCCCCTTATCAGGAGGTCCGTGTGGTGAAGATAAATTAAAATATAAAACTAAAAACTAATTCTACTCACGACTATAAAGTTTTTACATATAAAAGTTTTATAATTTTTTTTTAAAATATTTTAATATAATACATACTGGAATTATATACCTAATTATATATATAGTATATATTATTAAAATTTAACTTTTTTTATACCAGTATTTATTACAAGTACAGTTCTAATCTATTAATTATATAATAAAAGTTATATTATAAAATTTTAAAAATCCTTTATTTTTAGTTATGTAATAAAAGTTAGTATAAATTATAGTTACTAGTAAAACTAGCTTCCCCTTAAATATAGTTTATATATAGTTTATTTTGCTTTATAAATAGGGATCTAGGTGCTCTATCTTATATATTTAATAAAACATTAATCTATAATTCACGTGTTTAAATTATAAATACTAAGCTTTTATATACTATATCTTATATATAGTTAGATAAACGACTTTAGAATAATATATAATATTATTAATCTTAGCTATAGTACTAAGGCTTGCTTTAGAGAATTAATATTTAGTCTCTTAAGTTACTTTCACTATACTACACGCGTTTAATTTCTTAATTTATTAAGCTTTTTAATTCTCTTACTACTTATATACTAAGCGCTTATAATAATATTAGATCTTTATATACTATATATAAAGCTTAGCAATCCACTAATTTTAAAGTAGCTAAATTTCTAATTTAATTAGTATTTATAAAATATTATTACTCTTATTACTTCTTAAGTATAAACATGAATTAACTATAATAGAGGTAGATAAAAAAAGGTCTAGAGAATTCTAAAAGTAAACTCTAAAATTAATATATAATTAGATTCATTACTAAAAGCAATAACGCTCCTATAAATAGTAGTATAACTTTTCTAATATATACTAGAAAGCTAAAGTATATTCTCTATTCTTTAACTTATCTATTAATTTTTTATAAATATAGTTTGTAAGAAACTTAGTTGAGAAATATCTATATAATATAAAAGAGATATAGTATATAACACTCTCTTATTAGTTTAAAGAAATATTCTATTATTAGAGAATAATAGAGTCTAAATAGTATTAATATTAAGTATTTATAGCACTACTTTTAAACTAGTATTTTATAACTTAATTATTTTGTTTTATAAGGCTAACGCTAGCACCTTACTATCTAATAAGAAAACTATAGTTTAAATAGAATTTTTATAGCCCTTAAGCGTTTACTACACTGCTCTTAAGCTACTATTTTATAGCTTAATTATATTATTTTATAAGGCTAATACTAGTATCTTATTATCTAATAAAAAGGCTATAGCTTAAATAGGATTTTTATAGCTTTTAAATATCTACTATACTACTCTTAAGCTAATGTCCTATAGCTTAATTATACTATTACTTAAGACTAATATTAGTATCTTATTATCTAATAAGAAGACTATAGTCTAGATGTAACTTCTATAGCCTTTAAGTATCTATAGTAAAATATATTAAGCCTTTTTAACTTTAGGTAATTTTTATATTTATTAAGGCATCTAGCCTTTAAACCACTTTCTTATTATATATATTATTAAAATAAAGATAAGTATACTATAATATACTTATAAGAGAGCCTACTTAATTACTAACTAGTTATATAACGTAAATTATCTTATATTATAAATAAATGCGTATAAATGGGGACAGTTACTAGCCTAAATAATAGCTTAGTTAAATACTTTCTTATATACTATAGGTAGGCTTATAAGAGCTATTGACTTTAGGAGGGTAATTATATAAATTTCTTTAAAAACCTTCTGTATCTAGCTTAGTGTCTTAAGCTAATAAAGTAGCTATATTTTTAGAAACTAATAGATATTATTATTATTATAAAGCTAGCCTCTGCTTTTTTATAGATACTAAATTTAATAAAGATATATATATTAAGTCTCTAAAGGAAGATATTAATTTATTTAGCTACTTTTTATTTTAATAATACACACTTTAAAAGCGCTTATGCTATAAATATCTTACTTAAAAAAGTTTTCTATAAACTAAATATAGTTATAAGCTAATATTTAATGTGCTTACTTCTTATTTATCTAGAAATTTAAATCTTTATATCTTTCTTTATTAAGAAGAAAGTTGTGAAATAAAGGATAATATAAATAAAGTAGATAAGTTTAGTCTTTTAGAATATTAAGAATAGCATAAAGATTCTTTAGTATCTAATTTATTCTTTATTTCTTAATAAAGAGTAGCCTGCTTAAAGACTTGACGAAAAGAGAAAAAAATAAAGCTATAATACTTCTAAGAATATCTCTTAGCAAGCTATAAAATATTTCTTTTTTTTATTTAATAAAGTCTAGGCTAATAGAATCCTGTAAAATAGTAATATAAATACTATTAAGATATTCTTCTAGGATAGTAATAGCAGCAGAAATATTACCCTTAAAAAGTATATATAATCTCTTATTAGTAAATAGCCCTTTATAAATAAACTAATAGATAGTTACGGCCCAGACGAATAGGTTACTTATATTCTAAATTAGATATTTAATAATCTATTTACCTAGCTAGCTAGTATTTAGAGAGTGTTTTTATATAATAAGTTTAAAATTAGACTCTAGAAATATATAGATATTATAGTCTATAATTAATAACGATATACTATAGAGAATAAACTCTTGGTGTTTAGTCTCTAGTATTTAGTAGAAACTATATCTAATTAGAACTTTAGGTCTATTTATTAGAAAGACTTATAATTAAACTATTTTCAAAAATTAAACTTTAGCTAAAAGTTATAGAATAATTCTAATAATTTTATTACTATTATATTTATTAAGCGTATTAACTACTAGAATATATAAGAACTAAGGGCTATTACCGGCTAGCTTTAATAGTAAATAGAGAACAAGCTAGTGCTATTAGTTCTAAAGAGATAAGTTTATAATATTAATATACTTTAAAATAATACTATAAATATACTACTATAGAGTTAATATACTACTTATAAGCTATATAGTAATACTTATAATAAACTTATTAATATAACTAATATCTTTATTATCTCTTAAAATTAAGAAGCTAGCTTTAAGACGCTTTTACTTAAAATATATGTAGATAATAGTATATATAATTATAAACTTTCTTATACTAGCTAATCTATTTAACTAGAGAATATATTACTCTTTTTATTTATTAGTTTAGTTATATATCTCCCGGAAAAGGTAGACACGGGTGCTAGGGAAGTAAGTAAGTTTATATTATTATAAATATAAATTAAAGAGCACTTTTATAGTGGTGGGTAAAATCTTAAGTAAAGTATTTAAGCTTATATTACTAATTAGTATTTTATTATTTTATAGTCTTTAGTGCTAGTATATTAGAGCACTTACTTAACTAAGTCTTAAAATCTATAAATTATATAAATCTATAATTAATACTAGTAAAGATCTAGCCGCTATCTATTACACACATAGTATTAATTAAGAGTTAGTAAAGAAAATAACTGCTTAATATTAGCCTAATTATAATATTACTTACTATATAGTCTCTACATTTATAGCTAATTTAGTATATAATATTAGTATATAATATAAGTATTATAGTAAAGCATAAGTATAGTAGGATAAATGCTTATTATCTTACTAAACTTTTTTAAATAATTATATTAAGATCTACGTGGTAGCTATCTTAGCTTTTTAAGTATTATAAAAACTAAAGTTTAGTCTCTTAGCCTATTTAAGGCTAGTATTTTAAGGTATATATATTTATTTTTTATTTAACCATCTTTCTTGTTATTAAAGCGTATTAAATTTATTTATTTTTTAATTCTAAATATCTTTCTAACGTGGCTAATAGTCTTAGTATTATTATTTTAGTTATAAGTATTACTACCGTGACTTTTTAGAGTATCTAGTTTTTTTATAAGGCTATTAATAATATTAAAGAAGTTTCTAATACTATTTAAAGCATTTAAATTAACCTTTAAGTAGTTAATTTTATTTTTTATAATCTCTATATAATACTGTAAGGCAACGCCTTGTAAATTATTCTAAGTAACTAAATCCAGCCTACTATTAAAAACTATAATAGAGTATATATAGTATTTTAGTTATTACTAGATTATTAGATAAGGCGCTTAACTAAAGAAAAGATATTTTAAATAAATAAATAACAAGTTAGCTTATTTAGATAAGAGAGAATTAAAACTTTTAAAAAATAATTTAATATTTATAAGAGTATACTTACTATAGTACTATTAACAGCTACTATATATATCTACTTTTCTAAGCTTAGAATATACTATACTAATTATAGCTAGCTAATATATATTAATAGTATTACAATAACCCGGTAAGAGTATATGATAAAAGAAATAAAGAATATAATATTATAATATTATAAAGCCGTTCTTTAGCAAGAAATCGCTTAAGTAGATAGATAAATAATATAAATAAAATATAGCTTATACTAGCTCTTAGTTTATAACAGTATCTAGTTAAGTAAAGAGTTAAAATAGAGTAGATAAAAGCTCCTAAAGGAGATTCAGTTATAGTAGGCTATAAATAATATATTAAGAAAGATATATAAGAAAACACGCTTAAAAACAGTCTATAAGTATATAGAGTAGAATATTAAGGGTATTAAGGTAACTAACTATAGTTTAGTCCTAACTAAATTCATTAATACGTTAGGAGAAGAGTTTAAGATTAATTAAAATATTTTAAATATTACTACTAATAACTAAAGCATTATAGCTACTAGAGTTATTAAAAATATAAACTTTAAAAACTTATATTTAAATAAGCCCTACTAATAATATAGCTTACAGATAATAATAAAAAGTATATATAAAAAAAGTATTAACTAATTCTTTTAATGCTATACTATTTCTTGATAATAATCATCCTATTTTAATAAAAAGGTAATATAATTAATTATATTTAGCTATAGAAGTAACTTAGATAGTATCTATTATATAGATCCTAGTTTAAATTTTAACTAGGCTTAAAGAGATAAACTCTACTCCTATTACTATAAAACTTAGACTTTAGTATTATATAGTATAGCTTAATATAGATATGGATTAAAAATAATATAAGTTAGTAATAGAATTAACTTTATATTACTCCTTAAAAATAACTCTAGTAATAAATTTCTACTAATTAGTTTATACTAGCTAAGTTATTACTAAAGTTATTTTAAGTCTCACTTAAGATATTAGAGCAGCTAGTTATTAGCGGCTATAAATATAGATATAATATTAATTATAAGTTTACTAAAGATAATACCACTACCGCCTTAGTATAATATATTTATAAACATAATTTTATATATTAATAGTTTAATTAATTAATGCTTTTTAAGAGTGCTTTGTTAGGTAATATTTAAGTAAATAAATACCTATATTTATTAGTTAATTATAAGAGAATAAGTATAAAATAGCTATTTTATGCTCTTAATAATAATTCTGCTTAAACTATATATAATAAAGATAACTAGTTATTTACTTATTTATTTTAATCTCTTAATCATTATTATCACGTATGTTGTTTATTTAGTACCTTTATTATCTACTTTTCTAAGTATAAATTAGATACTAGAGGTACTAATAGCTGATATATAAATAGCTATAAGTATTTACATTATAACTTAAGATAAGTATACACGTGTTTAGAAGATCTTAAGGGAGAAGATTATAAAGCTAGTTAATATTATTACTTATTATCCAAATTTTATTATAGTGCCTGTTAAGACTATAAATAGTAATAATACTTAAATCACGTTAGCTACTAAGTAAAGTATAAACTATAAAAAAGTAAATATACTAATAGTTAGGTTAATACCCTTAACTACTACTTATAAGCCTTAGGGAATTTCAGAGGCTAATTTAGCTAATAGTAAGGATTCTAGAGACTCTATAGAAAAAAGTTAGTATAATATAAAGAAAGTAATCTTAAATACTATATTTATAATATACTATTTAATTAGAACTTACTAAGAATTTGTTATATTATAATATAAAGAAACACTCAGTATTAGTGTTTAGGAGGTGGAGAATTAGACTTAAAATATAGAAAAATTATACCTAGCTATATTATACTAGAAAGAGACTAGAGTTTGCTATTAAAAGAAACTATTAGTATAGTATATAATAGATATCTTAAGGCAGTTAAGAATACTAACTATAGTATACTAGTAATAAAATTTTAAGATATTATTATTATCTACTATTCTTCTGCCTACTGTATGGGCTATATTATTATTAATAATTAAAATATCTATTCTAGCTATAAATATGGCCAATAATACTTAGGCTATTAATTTTTATTAGTAAAAGCTATTTAAATACATTTCTAAAGCCTACCTTACTGTTAATATTACTATATTTTTTTTTATATATATTTAAGCTTTATAGATGTTTTTTAAGAGGATAAAGAGTATACTAAAAACGCCTACTGCTAAAGAGCTAAAGAGAGTAAGAATTCTATTCCTAATAATAGCTAAATAACTGTCTCTAAAGCTCTCAAAACGTAAGATATCTTAGTCTAATAAAGTAATAAAATAGCTTAATTTAACTATTAGTAAGATATTTATTACTTAGATAAAAACTTAAATGTTTATAAAGCCCTTCTCATACGTACTAGTACTATATATAGTTATTAATATTACTTTATATAATATAGAAATAGTTAAGATATTATATTATGACTTTACTTAGAGCTCTATAACTACTATGTATTATATATATTATAGTACTTAAAATATAATCTAATATATAAATAAAGTATTATTATATAAAAAAAGCTATATAAAAGCTTGGTATTAGTAGTTTAATTATATATATAATAGATTAATATTTTACTAAATATATAAGGTAGGGCTCTAGAGTCTCTATTTATATAGCTAAGTAAATTATATTAGAACTATAGATAAAAGAAAGCTAGTTTTATTAATAACTATACTAAAAAACTACTTTACTTTTAATACTATTTTACAAAGATTTTTAAATATAACTTTTAATTATTGTTATTAATAACTTTTAATTATTATTAATAACTTCTAATTATTATTTATTTATATAAATTTATATAAAATTTGCTCTAAAGCCTATTAGGTAAGTAATTATATTATAACTAATATATAAAAATATAGTTTTAGTTTAATATTTAATTTACTAGCTCTGCGTATGTCTAATGTATTTTACTAATAAAATTAACCTTTAAAAATTTTTTTCTAATATCTTAACCTAGAATTGCTGCAAACGTACCTAAAGCTGGCTATAGGGTATATAAAAGAGATAACTTTAAGCTACCACCTTAATCTCTTTACTCTTTTATAATTTTTTTACTAAGAAAGTAAGATATTCTAGAAAGCTACTTCCTCTCTAACGTAAAGCGTAGTTAGTAGAGAATAGACCTTAAATACAAACACACTATTTAAATAGAATAATACTAAGTATTAAAAAAGGTCTTAGGTAGTACCTAATACTTATATATTAAACACTTATTTTATTTTAGCTTAGATTATAATAGACTAGGTTATTTTAACTCTATAGCTAGAGAAAAAGTAGGCTATAGTAACCAGTACTAGCATGTCTATTTAAATCTTATAGAATAGCTAAAAACCGTATTATCTTAACTCTATAGCTAAGAAAGAAGTAGGCTACGGTAATTAGTGCTAGTATATTAACTTAAATCTTATAAAATAGTTAAGAACTGTATTATTTTAACCTTATAGCTAGAGAAAAAATAGGCTATAGTAATTAGTACTAGCGTATTAATTTAAATCTTATAAAGTAATTAAAAACTATATTATCTTAACTTTATAGCTACAGAATAAGTAGACTATAGTAACTAGTGCTAACATATCTACCTAAATATAATAAAAAACTATAATATCTAGTAACCACCTAGCTGTCTTAATTATAGTATTTAGTAATTAATACTAGTATATCCTTAGATCATCATTACACTCTTAGGTTTAGACTTAATATAAGGTATTTATTCCGTCTATAATACTAGCCTAGGCTTTTATTCTTACTTTATAGCTGAATTTCTTTAAAGTAGTGTTAAGTAAATATTTTATATCTATAATAGCTACTAGCTATATATAATACTAGTCAGCAAAAGTTACCTTAAGCTAATATAATAATTATTATATTAATATAGTAAGGAGCTGCTTGGGCTAGATTAATCTTAACTTTTCACTTTATATTTAATAATTCTATAATTACTTTAGTATTATTTTAGTATTTATATTATATTTAGCTAATCCGTAAATAGCTAGTGTACTCTTTAAGTTTTAATTTAGTATAAGACGTTTATCCCGTCTCTATATATATACTTAAATAGGTTTTTTATTCTAAATTTAGAGACTTACCAACCAGGTTTCTTCAGAATAGTAGTGTTAAATTAATATTTCGTGTTTAAAATAATAACTAGCTATATATATAACGCTAGTTAATAAGATTATCTTAAGTTAATATAATAATTATTATATTAATATAGTAAGAAGCTGTCTAAATTAAATACTAATTAACTTTAATCTATGTATTAGTTGATTCTAGAACTGCTTTTAGTATTACTTTAGTAGTTTATAATATGTTTAGTATATCTTTAGATAGCTAGGTACACTATCCAGGTTTCGACTTAGTATATAGTATTTTCTAATCTCTATATACTGGACGGCCTTTTTCTTTTATTTAAATATATAGCCTTATAAAGTCACATGGTTTCATAATAGTAGACTCTATTTTTAGGGTAATAGTAGACTATATTAACTCTAGTTAGCACGTTTACTAGAGTAGGGTTATTCCTTTCTACTTATTAACTATTAGGCTTATAGTAAGAGCTTAAGTCCTGTATCTTTTCTAAAGAAATAGGTATATTTAGAATCTATAGATAGATTAGCTACTGTCTAATATACTTTATAAATCCTTAAGGGATTAATTTAGTCTAATATCTGCTTTCTAGATATAACTAGACTAAGTTTTCTCTGTCTTAAGATCTAATATAGCTATTTAACAGTAGCTTTACGCCTACTTACGTTAGTTATAAAATAATTCTTAAGAAACCAAGTAGAAATACATCTTAGATAATAAAACTTTAAGGAAAACTATAAAGCTTTAAATTATTAGTTATTACTACTTATTTATACTATCTTTCTAACTTGTTTGGTTTTGTATCTATGATAATAGTAAGTACATTTCTGTTTTATTAGTTTAGATAGTAAGGTATCAGCTTACCATAACTCTAATAGGTAATAGAAATAAGAGTTAATTTCTAAAGTAACTAAAAGTTTATATAGATAACTATATCTAAGAAAGGTGACTTTTTAACTTGTATCTAGTACACCTAAATAGCTAAGGCTCTTACTTTTAATAGATTAAGTAAAACAGTATCTAAAGATTTAAACTTTAAGATAGTATAATATCTTTAGATAATATAAATTAGACTCTGCTTAAGTTATAACTTAGAGAAGCAAAGTACACTAAGTCTTTTAAATAGATTATATATTTATTAAATACCTAATAAATATAAGGCCTCTCCGTACCAGAGATTTAGTAGGCCTTTAATAAGGAGAATTATAGTAGCTTATTAGAATATAGTTTAGATTATAAATTAGTTAAATCTAGACGCTAAGTATAAACAGAGTAAATATTCAAGTAATAGATAATAACTTCCTTTTTATTAAAAGAGAATTAATAGTACGTAATTCTAATGTTACTTTATTATATACTTACTGATAATAATTATAGATCTATAAAAATCAGCATTAATTAGGTATAGTTAGGTATAAATAGGATTAATATACGTATAGTAGATAGTAGTTTACCTTTTTTAAAATAAACTATAAGTAATTCTATTAACTCTAAACAGGTAAACAAGCCTTTCTTTATTATATATATTTAGATTCTAAAATTAAAAAGAGGTGCCAAGTCTCCGTAGAGTCTGGTAATAGAACTAAAAAAAGGTATATATACGCTTTTTCGTCTACTTAACTCTTATATTTTATAAATACATAGGCTGACTTTTATTATATCTTTTTCTAATTCTATTAATAAATACTGCTCTAGCTGCATATAAGGGGAGCAGATTTAGCTATTTAGCTAATTATTAGGTATGTTCTTTTCCTGATATGTTTAGTAGTCTATTTAGATAGTTTAGCACATCATTTTAGTACAAAACGTGGCTGCCAGTTTAACTTATTCTAAGAGATGTTATCTTATATGTTTGGGTACATTTAGCCTATCTTAAAGCTATAAAAACGAATAGGTACGTAGTTTAGTCGTCTGCTATAATTTCACAGAAGCTCTGAAAGTTCACGAGAGGCGAAAGCGCTATTAACAACCCATAGTATCTCTCTATCAACAAGGTATATAGGTTAAACCTATACACAACTCTTAGAAATAGAGGTGTTAACCTTAACAGTAGTAGGAGATAACTAATAAGTAAGAGACTCCTATTAGTTTATCAGATTATTTGTATTCGCCATGCTGCGGAATTAAAGCGGACTTACTATTATTCCAATTCAGAATTAAGAAGAGGCTTTAGGCTTACTATTTTACTTTAACCTAGAAGATACAGCTAAACATCCACTCAAGTAACCCATATTTAAGTAAGGGTGATTCTGTGAAACTAGAAACCTCAGCCGTCAGGCTAACACTTCCTTAGATATGTACCTAAACTGTATAGCCGGAAACCAAGCTAAAAAAGAGGCGAGAAGGAGCTTAGGTGTAGACTACTAATTCCTAAGATAAACACCTCCTTTAACACTACTATAAAAACCTCACTAGGCCTTTACAGTGTGCCACGCTGATTAATAGCATAACTACTAATTATAAAAGTTAGATTAGGTGGAACCGGGAGTCCGTACAAACCCTATAATGTACGATACTTTTGAGTTTCATGGATTAGGCTTTATTCAGGCCGTGGTCAGGGGAAATAGAGTGCACCAGGTCTCCTAGATAGGTTATATATTTATTAAATATTTAACAAACGCGAGGTCTATCTCTATACTAGGGACTTAGTGGGCTCAAACCGGGTTAACGTTCAAGCAGTAAGTAGTAGCCAGCTCTTTTTATAAAGCTATAAACTAAGTTTCCCCTTTTTAATAGCTTGGTATGTGGACACTCATAAAAGGAAGTAACCCTCTAAAGGAACTAAGGCCGGCTAAAACTAGTAAGACCGGTAAGGTATAGTCACATTTTTAATTTTTCTCTATTAATACTTGGAGTATTGTTCAACCTAGAGCCTTCTCGTTACCAGATTCACCGTAAACATGACTAAGTCTTCTTTGGTCCGGCATCAAAATGTCGCGTATTAGGCGGCATGGTAGGAGTAACTAATGAGAAAGCTAGTGTTAATACCATTATTAACATTACGTCACAGCAGGGGTTGCTGAGGTATTCTATTAAGCATTACCAGAAGACCTAGTAGTGCTTGAACACGGTCTGGTCTTTACCACATCTTAGTTAATACAAAGAATTAATACGACTATTACATAGAGGGAAGAGCAGCTAAGGCTAAATTAGATAATATTTAGAGAAGACCCTGAACTTCCAGTACACGTTTAAGCGATTTTAACCCTCACTTGCAGACGGCACAAAAAGACTACCGCTGCTAACCGTTATAGACAAGCTAATAATACTATCACCCTATTATTTCCATCTCTATTAGCGCCAATGCTACGAGTAAATACCTCTCTTATATTCCTTCTAAACTTTCTAATAGGAGCATGCGGGCTATCGCCAATCTCATCTTCTTTCTTCTAGTTAACTGTATCAGTTCCAACCGTAATACCCGCTTCTTTATCGCTAGTATCATCACTAGTATTCTCGCTCTCTCCGCCTTGGTTACAGGTAAATTCCGCTATTAACTCGTCTAATTCATTGAGGCTCTTTTGTCTAATCTGCTCTGATATTTTTAGCTTTAGCGGCCGTGCCCGCTCCTATATCCAGCGTAAAACCCTTAGTCCCAATACTCTTCTTTTTAACTACCTAGTACTCTTTGGCGTTCTCTAGGCCATAGATGCGGACTCCTTACGCTGTGCATACAGATAGGAGTTAGGATATACCCTATACCTAGCTACTTCTACCATCTCCAAACGTCTGCCTGCGCGCATTCCAAAGGATATTATAAAAAGTATAAGGCATTAATTAGAACGGAAGTTGCACTTTATTTAGGTGAGCGTATATAGCTAAGAACTATATTATTCGTCCCTTCAAGCCTTACCTGTGACTGGTCTTTGTAGAGGCAATTAACGCAGTATTCAACAGGTAAGGGAGAATCCAATGCGTTAGACAGGACAAGTTAGAGAAATTTATCCAACTACCTTTTCGCCTTTTTGTACTCTAGCTGCCGTTCAATCAACTCGAAGCTCTTCTGTAAAATAGCTTGGTAAGGCTTATAACTTCATCCTAATCTCTCCTCTCTATTATTCTATAGGAACAAAAAGGTAAGCAGATCCGCCACCTTCTCGAATCGCATCTTGTTCCCTGTTACAAAATGGGGTGGGCTAATGACTCTATTAACTAGAAACAACTCTTTCATTCTTCAGTAGCAGAAGTTAATTTCACCATTCTGCCGGATCGCTTCCGGCGTGAGTTCTGGATAGCATTTATTGGCCTTAAGCATTACCTTCCAGACGTCCGTGTCAAACTGCTTAAGATTGAGAACATGGAGGTACTCAAGCCACCTACCTAGTAGCTTAGGGTTCTGCTGGACGTTGTACTGATTATACCAGGACTCAGCCTGATTAAAGCGTATATAGACGTCTTGAAGGTCCTTGATGGCTTGCCATCTCCGCTTATACTCCTCATGCATGAGCAGGTTCCTAACTAGAATGTTATCTCCGTAGGGTGGAGTCAGCTGCTATGTCGTCCAGTTAAACTTGGGTAGGAACCACCCAAGACCACTCCGTTCCATGGTCTCCTGCATACCAAGGCCCTCTTTGACCAGGATCTTCTGCCCATGGGTGTACTCCCAACGGTTTTTGTATAATAACAACTCTTTCTGGATTAAAGTGCTGCCGTAGCAGAATCGGAGCGCTCACAACGTGATAACCATAACGATTATCTCGGGCAACGAATACGTCATAGCCGTATGCCTAAGGATATGCTCGAAAAGAAAGCAGTACTTGTTAATCTAGGCGTAGAGAAAGCCAAGAAGCTCCTGGGTTGGAACGATATAATAAGGAAGCGGAGAGTTAACATCATCAATCGAGTCGTCATATAGGTCCCAATGGCGCCATTGCTCGCAGATTTCCTCCATTATTATGAGAGAGATGCGGTGTTCTTCCCTGATCCCATACGACTTCCATTAGTTGTCGATAAGATTTGCATGAGCTTGCTTTTTGCTGTGAAGGTAAGCAAACTCGCAGACAGCTTTAGAAAAGGTGATGCCGCCACCCTCTTGCTGTAGCGACCGGATATACCCAGGATCTAGTGCAAGGTTCTTAAGAGATTCGTTGTCGAAGACGTACACCTTTGATGTGTCGAATGGCGTCTTGATTAACCCATAGAATTGAGAGTAGATCAAGCCATCCGTACTCTCTTTTCCGTGCGGTGAGGTAAAGAGCGTTTGGCCTATCGTGTCTCACATTGTGGCCTAGGAATACGTGGTGCGTTTAGAGTTGCCCTTGGTCCAGCCACCGTCAGGATTAAGGATTTCCTGAGTCTGAGCATAGGTCTCAAGGCAATACTTCCTCCACAAAAAAACCTCTACCTCGTGGTGGTCTGGAATTTGGTCGTATGGAAGAGCGCTGTCTTTCGAGGTTACCTGTTTTGCGAGGTCGATAAAGGTACGACTCTTGTTATAGAACTAGAGGTCGGCCACTTTGGACCAGCACTCTTCCCAGCATCCATAGACTGAAGTCAGGCTAGCATCCATATGCTTTAGTTTAGTTTTCTTTGCATTCATGAAGAGGGTTGCGCCTGTAAATCGACTGAAGCCAGGATTTTCCGTGATGCGCTCGAGGATGCAGTCCCAAAGTAAGTCAAGATATTAGGGCTGTAGCGCATACCCCAAAAGCTGTTCCCTTGCAGACTCTTTTCGGGCAAGTCTCTCTGCAGACACTGCGGTTGAGTCTAGCTTAGCAACGTAGACGGAAGCGGGATAATGCTGCAAGATATTAGAGTATCTAATCGTCTTCTTTAAAGCAGGGCTTAGGACCGCGTCATACCAGAGCTGCTGATCTTGATGGCTAAGGTATGTAGAATGCTCATCATACCCGCTTTCTAAATTAAGTGTGGGGAAGAAGATATAGATAAAAAGTGACTCTATACCAAGTACTGAACTAAAGCAGTAGTGAGGAATTTTGTGAAGTGGAACATACTTCTCGGTCAGGTCCCCACGGCAATTGTATGTGGGCACTTTTAAGCCAAAATGTATGTTCGCACTAAGGTTCAACATGGAATAAGGTGTAGGGAACTAATTAATTCCTTGCTGAGTGACCCCTAGGCTATTAGGAAACGAGCAAATGCTGTCAATGTCGAATGTTATCTCAGCAGAACGGTTCTTCTTGCTAACAGAGTGGTGTTGTGACAAGCATAGATTCCTAGGTAAGTTCTCATCACGACTCCCGATACCCCTAGGAAAGGCTGATGTAGTTGTGTCTTCAAAGGCGCTTTGGCAGTTAAGACTGTGGAGATCCACCGGCTTCATTAACTTAGGGCTGCTAAGGACGTCTGGAAGAGGTGTTCCTCCATCATGTTCTCCACGAAGGATAGTGGTGATTTGTTGGACGGAAGAGCATTTAGAATGCACATCAGGGCGCTGGTGGTGCTCTTGATGTAATCTATCTGCCTCATCATGCTGTTTATGGGTATAACCTTGGAAACCTCTTAGCTGCTTGGCCAGCTTGAAAGCAGTCTGTTTTGACGGCGCTGGGGATGCTAGAGCAGATGTAGTATCGGCTTGCGTTGGAGATGTTACGGCTGAAATAGGCGTAGTATTAGGATGACCGGCAGCTGGGGTGGTATTGGTTGTGAATTGGGTAGGGTTGGTGGCCGCAGTGCGTGTAATTGAATGGGAGGGTGAAGAGGAAGTAGTGTTTGAAGGTTTCTGCATGGCCGATTGGGAGGGTGTGCTGCTAGTAGATAGCCTTTCTAGAAGGGGTGTCATCCAGGATAGAAGGTTATTTCTCTGGGCTGGGAATGAAGAGCCACGCCTGCTAGAGCCACGTCTGCTATTGCCTCGATGTAATGGCGGTACAGAAGGTGAGCTGTGCTGATCTAGTGTTTGTGGTGGAGATCTGCCTGCTGACCTGCCTGCTGACCTGCTGGAAGGATACGAATTACACATGCTGCTATTTCCCCACGTAATTGGTTCATCTATGGAAGCAATCGGTGGAAAACGAGAATGCTGTAACTCTTTATCGCTCTTCTACTCTCCTTCAGCAGCCTTCTTTACACCCTCCATCACCCGTATGTGTAATCCACCTGAATTATCCGACTTATCACCTGCGCTTGTGTCCTCTACTCTTCCACCTGATCGCATTTGTAGCAGAATCTCGGCGGTTCTTGTGTCCATTTTATCTAACCTCTGTGATAACTTGGCTTCATACTCGTCTCGCTCGTTATTGGACTCCTGCTCGTTTGCTTGAATCTGCCCGATTTGTCTGGCAATTTCTGCGCCTTCGTCGGTGGTATGGAGTTCAGCCGGCGGCGCACGATTCGGTCGCGGGGCTTGTAGGTTATTGCATCGTTGAGTTCTACCCTCTTGAGGGATTGAGACATCAACGCTCGTTCGAAGACCGATTTCGGGGGGTGTTTCGGTTGGAACGTCTGCGTGAAGTGGAGGTTCATATGCGATGAAGTCTGCTAGCCCCTGAGACTGGCACTGCTGTAGGGATCGTTGTTGATTGCTTTCCTTCTTGGCCTGGATCGCTGCTGCGGGGGTAGAGTGTTTCCTTGGCCGGCCACCGGGCTTTCTAGGAACTGTATTAGAGGCTATGGTATGATATGTATGTTGTTGTTGTAGCTCTTGGTAGCCTGAAGAACGCGGATTCTAAAAACAACCCTAATCTAGTTAGCGTGGTAAAGCCATATTACATCATCTCATCATAAATCACATCACAGCACAGCACAGTATTGAATACCACCATACACCTTCTACTAACCCTCTCCTAAACTAGATACTAGGCGTGGTGTCTTAGTAGTGTAAATACTATCCTATACTCTATCATCTTATCCTGCAAATGCTGCTTTTCGGCTGAATACGGTGCATGAGTATGGGGGTTTGGAAAATTCTGAAAAAACCTCAATCTGGTTTAGTGCATTGCCATGTTGACTACTATTATACGCTTTCCACCAGCTACCCCCCCACACCCTAAGCAGTGTGTCGTGATGGTGTAAATAGTATCCTGTGTCGCCTCTTCCTCCTGTAAAGCCATTTTTACGCCATATAGACCGTGTCTCATGGTGCATCTTTGGTGCATGCGAAATTCTGAAAAAACCTTAACTCGGCTTAGCGTGCTTCATAACTGAGCTTTGCTAAATTTGGGATTCTATTGCTACCATGACGCTCTTCAATCCGCCCTATCTCCCGCCACACTACCCGCATTGCTATGCGGTTAAATCTCCCTTGCTTTTTCTGCCGTTTTCCATTCTTTTCGCCCTAAATCTCCATGAATTCACTTTTAACCCTATCCCCGTTTTGTCCATTCCAGTAAAAGTAAATACTAAAAGATATTAAAAGTATAATTAAAAATAAAGTAAGTTCTAAAACTAGGTACTAAAAATAGAATTTATAGTAAAAGTTAAAATAAAACTTATTAAATTAGATATAGCTCTACTTTATATTAAGCTCTTTACTAAACAAAATAAAAAGGCCTTAAAAATTAGTAAATAAATTTTTAAAAAAGAGTAATGTTTTCACTAATATATATATTATTTATAAATTTCCTTATTTTTTGTTTTTCGTTTTAATAGGATATTGAGCTTAAAATATTAATATATTTTTCTTTTCTTTTCTTATTATACTTATTTACTTAACGTTTGGAAATTTTTTTTTTTATAAATATATTTAATAAAATATTATTACAAAACTTACTAACTTCTATTATTAATAAATAAAAATAGGTTTAAGTAGCTGGTTTTTTTTTATTAGAATTTAGCTTCTATAAACTAATTCTTTAAAGTTATACTTTTATTTTATTTTTTCTCTATTTTTATTAATTAAATATTATATTTTCTTTAACCAGGTATTTATTTTTTTTCTATTATTATATTTAATAAATATAAATAAGAGCTTTAACTTAAGATAATTATCTCTATTTATATAACTTAATAGAAATATTTATTTTATTTTATTTTTAGAGCGCATTTACTATACTATTTTCTATTTAAATTTAATATTATATTAGTTATAAATAGGTACTAGATTATAGTACAGCATGTAGCAATACTTTTTAATAATAAATAGTATATAAAAATTTTAGAAACTTTAATTTACTTTATTTTATTATAAGCTTTATTTAAGTTCTTTTATATATATACCTTTTTTATTTACTTTTTAATACTTTATATATTTTTAATTTTACTACTTCTTTTTAAGGCACTACTTAAAAATATTTGAAAATATTTTTTTAATAATATTTATATTTTTTCTTAAAAGCCAGCTTAACGATAGTAATAGTATAATTAATAATAAATTATAAATTATATAAATTATATATACTAGTATTCCTACTACTACCTGCTAAAATATAGTTTATTTTTTTTATAATTTTACTAGCTAGCTTTTTACTAGCTATAAGAACTATAGCTATAAATAATCTTATAGTAGATTTTAATATAGTAGATACTAGTAACTATATTATTATATAAAAAAAGTATATATTACTATTTATATTATATATAATAAAAAGACTTTAATACTTATGTCTTATAGCTACTGTTTTAGTAATAATAGTAGATATAAAGTAAATACTCTTAAAATTCTACTTTCTTTTTATATTTAATAAGGCTAAATTTAATTAATTCTTGTTATTTCTTTACTTTATATAATATTATAGATATAATGCTTATAAAACACGTGCAAAGTTACGTGTATATTAAAAAATAATAATTCTATTCTAAAATCCTATAATATTACCTTAATTATTATATCTAATAAAAAGATAAAATATAACTAGAATACACACACGATTTTCTGTTATAATTAGTAGCTGAATACTAAAATCTATTAATTAACTAACTTTATTAAATTCTTTATTAAAATCTTGATTTTTTTAATATTTTATAGTTTTATTAACTTAGCCTAATTGCACTCTAATAATCGCCTGTTAATTTTTATTAAATTACGTTATTTTATTAAAATAGTACTAAAGTAATAACTTACTAAAGCGTCTTTATTATAGCTAAAAGAAAAAGAAAAAGAAAATAAATACTTTTAAGAGAATATTAATAATATTTAAAATAAATTAGAAATTTTAAAAACTACCTAAAACACTTACACTTTAAAGCTTTGTAATATTAAGAATTAATAAGCTAAAATTCTCTTAATTCTTTGAAATTAGTAGTATTAAGTCTTTAAACTAATATTAACTTTTATTTTTATTTTTTTATTTACTAAACTACTATTATGTATTTAAATAAGCTTTATTAGAGATACTTAAGTAAAAAATATTAGCTACTTTAAGCCTAATAATAATAAAAAAATAGTATATAAAAATAGTAAATATTAAGTATACTTAAATATTACTCTATTTACACGTAAGCTTATATAAATTATAAAATACTAAAGCTAATATAAATGTTAGAGGACTTCGCTACGCTCAGCAACAAGTAGTGTAAGAAAAGCTACGTGAAAGGAGTAGTCATAGAGAAGTAGCGGGAGATGAGCAGCGTGAGAGAAGTAGTGTCAGAGAAGCAGTGGGAGAGAAGCAGCGGGAGAGAAGCAGCGGGAGAGAAGCAGCGGGAGAGAAGCAGCGGGAGAGAAGCGGGAGAGAAGCAGCGGGAGAGAAGCAGCGGGAGAGAAGCAGCGAGAGAGAAGTAGCGTAAGAGAAGCAGCGGGAGAGAGGTAGCGTAAGAGGAGCAGCGTGAGAGAAGAGCAGCGTCCAAGAAGTAGCGTAAGAGGAGCAGCGTCAGAGAGAAGAGCAGCGTCAGAGAGAAGAGCAGCGTCAGAGAGAAGAGCAGCGTCAGAGAGAAGAGCAGCGTCAGAGGGAAGAGCAGCGTCAGAGAAGTAGCGCCATAGAAGCCGCGCTAGAAAAATAGCGCCAGAAAAGCAGGGTAAGAGAAGCAGCGCCAGAAAAGCAGCGTTAGAGAAGCCGCGTTTCAGAAGCTGCGTTACAGAAGCCGCGTTAGAGGAACAGCGTCAGGGAAGCAGTTGCAGAGAGGCAGCACCATTAGAGAAGCCGCCGTTAGAGAAGCAGGGCCGTCAGAAAAGCAGGGCCGTCAGAAAAGCAGGGCCGTCAGAGAAGCGGCTGGAGGAGAGAAGCAGCAGGAGAGAAGCAGGGTGAGAGAAGCAGGATGAGAGGAAGCAGGGTGAGAGAAAGAGCATCAAAAGAGAAGCAGCGTGAGGAGAGAAGCAGCATCGAAAGAGAAGCAGCGTGACAGAAGTTACGTTAGAGAAGCGACTATCGAATCTGAATTGGCTCCTACTTTGAATCTGAATTGGCTTCTGCATCGAATTAGAATTGGCTCCTACTTTGAATCTGAATTGGCTTCTGCATCGAATTAGATTTGGCTCCTACATCGAATTAGATTTGGCTATCAAGGGGGAGACCCCCTTGAACCCCCCTTTCCCTTGCGGGGAACGCAATTTGAATTAAATTTAATGCATATCAAGGGGGACCCCCTTGGACCCCCTTTTCCCCTACAGGAAGCGTGATTTGAATTCAATGTATAGCTCTAGGGGCAGCTTGGTACAGAACTTTAAAAGGCAGCTCAGTGGCAGCATCTTTAGGGTTCCCACATTAGCTGCAAGGAGGAGGCAAATTCATTTAAAGTATACTAGTAAACTATGTATTGCATAAGAGAAGTTACGTAAAAGAGGTATTAGTCAAGGCATTGAAGTATTAGTTATATAAGAAAGTTTTAATGTTTTTCGCTTAGAGCTTAATCCCGTGACATAACTTTTTTTTGCTTAATAAGAATGTGAAAAACCTTAGTGCTATCTTAGTATAGTTTCTAACTAAAACTCTCTCTAAATTAAATAGAAGAAGCTTCGCTACGCTCAGCAATTAAAAAAAACTATATAGCTAAAAACTATAATAAATTACTTTTATAGCAAAGTAATTTTTTAGTTTAAAAGTCTTTTAATTTTAAAGTAAAAAAACTTACTAGTAGTTAGTATTAATACCTAGGTAAAAACGTTAAATAATTAATTTATAATAAAACAGCCTAATACTTTTACCAGGTTATAATTTACTAAATTTATAATTATAAATACTAAAAATTAAGTTTTTTTATTAACCTACCTTAATAAAATCCTTCACTTATGTAGGGCTTTAAACTGTAATAATATTTAATAATAAAATTACGTATAGTAAAGTATATATAGTAAAATACACACCTAATTTATTAACACTCTGTTAACTTTTATTAATAAATTTCGTTTAATTTTTAAAAAAACGACAGCAGCTTATTTAGTTTCTCTTTAAGTTTAAAAGTTTTTTTTAAATATTATTTTCTAGAAAATCTTAATTCTTGTAGTAGCTAAATAGTTAATAAAAGTATTTAACTTATTTATTTCTATTACTATAAACCTAAAAAAATACCAACACTGTATATATAATTAATTTAGTTTTTATAAAAAATAAAAATAAGAAAAAGAATTTTAAATTTTATATAGTCTTTACTTACTAGGCATGTATGAAAGTATTAACTAACTATAAATATTTTTACTATTTAAAAAGATTTTATAAAATAGAAGAGTATAAGCTTTATGTATATATAATATATAATTAGCTACTTCTTATAAATTACTTTTATTATAATATATATATAGGTAGCAAGAATGCTGCATAACACTTTCTTTTAGTTTAAAAAATATACTATAAATATAATACTCATAAAACACGTGTAAAGTTATATATATATTATAAAATAATAGTTTCATTCTAAAATCTTATAATATTACCTTAATTATTATATTTTATAAAAAGATAAAATATAATTAAAATACACACATAACTTTTTATTATATATAACTAAGTTTTATATCTTTTAACTAGCTAACTATGTTTACTAAAAAGATAGTATATAAGCTTATTAATTTAAATACGTCTTTTATACTAGCACTTTACGTTATAATATTATTAATTAAGAATATATTTATATTATACAGCTTTATATACGTTAGCTTCTTTTTAATATAATAAATAACTAACTTAAAAAACTACTAAAGTTATTAAAAAAGCTATAAATTAGTTTATATTTTATTATAAGTAACTTATATAACACTATAAGCTAAAAGGCTTTAAAAAAAGTGCTAAATAAGTTAAGAGATAGAAATTAATTAAGACTTAGTCTAAAAAAGCACGTAAAACTTAGAGTGCTAGGCTTAAGTTAATAAAACTAATAAATATTATAATAAACTTTAGTAATAATAATAAAAATAATAGTAAGTTATTATAAAAAATAGCTTTTACTTAAATCTTTATAGCTCTTATAGTATTTATAGTTATTTAAATTATATAATATAAAATTTTTTAGCGCTAGCGTTTCTTAAAAATAATAAAAATTTTAATAAGTAAATTTACTTATATATAAGTAGCTTAAAGAGCTAGTAAAAAAAAAGATAAAAGATTATTATAAATTTACTACTAAATTTAGTAATTAAAGAAATAATAGAATATAAAAGAAAAAGTAAATCTACACTAATATTATAAGAAATTAAATTATTTTTTTCTTAGAACTGTAACTAAAAACTTAGATTTACTAAAAAGAAATATATATTTAATACTTTAGTATTAAGTAATTACTAACTTTTTTAACTATAATATAGAATATTAATAGTATTATAAAAGGTATTATAAGTTTAATTAAGAAAAAACAGTGTTTATACATTAAAGCTAAGCTTTTAGTAATAAATAAAATATAAAGTAAAGATAAAGAAAGTTCTAGATAAGTAAAAATAATAAGTGTTAAGCTAGTCTAGCTATATTAGCTTATTTTACCTAAAATATTTTAGACTATAAATATAGTTCTTTTTAAGCTAATTTATATTTACCTATTAAATGGAGTGTATTTACTACTATATATAATATAGAAAATTTTTAATATATATATATATATTTTATATATAGGTTTTATACACTATATTTTTTATACTCTATTTTTATATATTATATTTAATATACTATATTTTATATACGTAAATTTCCGACATTATGTATACAGGAAAAAAAAAGGAAAAAAAAATTATATTTACATTAGATTACTAAACTTAGTGTAAGTTATAAGTTCTATTTTTACTAAGAACAGAAATTAGTAATTTTTTTAATATATAATACTTTTTCTATTTTATTTTACTAACCTAATTATTATTATATAAGCTATAAAATTGTATTATCACTACTATATTACTTTTACTAAAAATTAGGTTATTAATATATAACTTAATATACTAAATCACATACCTAAACTTAAGATAATTTTAATAACTTTTTATTAATTTAATATACTTTAAATTTAATACACTTATGTACTAAACTTTATTTATAACTATATATATATTTTATTACTATTATTTAAATTTAATATAGTTATGTTAAATTTATTGCCATAAAATAGCCTCTTATAAAGCAGTTTCTTAATAATAGTTAGTATTAATAAATTTCTATAAATAAAAAAATAAATAGTAGAAAAAATAAATAGTAGAAAAAATAAATAATAGTGTAAACTAAATAAAGAGAAATATAACTTATATTAATAAAATCTTAATAGGCTTAAGTATGCTACTGTAAAAGAAGACTAGAAAATACAAAAAAAAAAGCTAACACAATAGGCAAATATAGAAATATAAAAAAAAAAAAAACTAGTATAGTATAATAGTATACTATTACACGTGTTATACTATATATATATTAGAAAAAAAATTAGTAGTATTTTTACAGCACTTAATAGTAATTAGCTGCTATTTATATATTTTATATATTTTATTTTATAACTTATAATCTTGACTTTAAAGCAGCATTAAGCTGTTAAATGTAATATTATTTTATAAAATACTATAAAATACGTGATTATATTCTCTAAAGCTTTTATTATTATTTATAATATTTACATAATTTATTTCTTACGCGTATTTTGTAAATTTAATACTAAGTATATTATATATTTTATATCTAGTTTACTTTTTATATGTAGTATGTATATTTTAAACTATAATTTTAAATTACTAGCTACTACTAATTTACTATATAAAATAATAAAATACTATATAAGCTCTATTTACTTTCTTCTTTTTATATTAAATTAGAATTAGCTTTTATACTAAATTAAAATTAGCTTTTATACTAAATTAAAACTGGCTTCTATACTAAATTAAAATTAACTTTTATATTATATCTAGAGCTTTATGTAGAGCTTTAAAGGTAGTTTAATATATAGCTCTAAAAATAACTTAATATATAGCTCTAAAAGTAGTTTAGTATATAGCTTTAAAAATAGCTTAGTATAGAGCTTTAAAGGCAGTTTAGTATAAAGCTCTAAAAATAGCTTAATATAAAGCTTTAGAAATAACTTAATATAGAGTTCTAAAAGTAGCTTAGTATAGAGCTCTAAAAGTAGCTTAGTATAAAGCTTTAAAAATAGCTTAGTATAAAGCTCTAAAGGTAGTTTAGTATAAAACTTTAGAAATAGCTTAATATAAAGCTCTAAAGATAGCTAAGTATAAAGCTCTAAAAATAGCTTAGTATAAAGTTCTAAAAATAGCTTAGTATAGAGCTCTAGAAGTAGTTAAGTATAAAGCTCTAAAAGTAGTTTAGTATAGAGCTCTAGAAGTAGTTTAGTATAGGTCTAAATATATATTAGTAAATAAATTAGTAAAGAGCTTAATAGATTTAAATATTAGCTTAATATAAATATATAAAAAAAGAAGAATAAAAGAAAGAAATTTCTATTAAAGTTAAATAAAAGACTTTAAGTTTAGCTCTTTATATATAAAAAAACTTAGTATATATAAATAAAAAATAGTAACTTTACAGGCTTATAGCGCCTGTAGATATTAGTAATAAATTTTAGAAAATAGATAAACAAAAACTAGACTATTATACAAGTAAAATAGTATAGAATTTAGAAGAAGAGTATAGTATATTATAGTATTTAATAGCATTTTATAGCATCTTACTATATACTTATAGTTAAAGTCATAATTATCTATACTTTTTAGTAGAAAAGTTATTAAAAAAGTTGCATTTAGCAACTAAATACTATTAAATACTTATATAAAGTTATAATTAGCTGTACTTTATAGTAGAGTTATAAGAGGAATTACGTTTAGCAGTTAAATACTACTAAATACTTAAAAATGCTAGAAATGCTAAAATAGCATGAATATAAAATTCTTTACTATAAATTTTTTTCCTAATATATAGCTAGCTAGCTAACTTATATTAGTTATTAACTTTTATATTATTTATTTTCTTTATATAAGATTCTTTTTTTAGTAATTTCTCTTATAACTATCTAAGTTTTATACGTAGTAACTAATTTAACTTTATTATAAATTTAAATATTACTACTTATAGCTTTTTATAACACACAGTAGGCAAATACAAAAATATAGAAAATAAAAAAAAATAAGTAAATAGTAGTAATTACTATAAAATAATAGTAAGTTAAAATTAGATAATAGCATAAAATAAAGTAAGTAAGATATAAACTAAAAAATCTATAAATCTTATTTAAGTACTTAAGCTAGCTATGTACTATTTATATGGTTTATAAATATATATATATATATATATAATTAAAAAAATTATTTTACTACTAGCACATTACAGCTACAGTATATATAAAATAAAGTTTAATAGTTAAAAATAGTATTATTTTAGTTATATTTATAGTGTAACTTCTACTAAGTACTATAAACTATATATAATTTATAAACTATATATATATATATATATATATATATATATAAAGAATTTTAAAGAAAGAAAATTAGATTATACTAATATATTAATATATTAAATTATATTATTATAATACTACTAGCCTTTAAAAAACTTATTACTAGAAATAGTTAGAAGAAAAAAAGCTAAAAAAAAGCAAATTTATAGAAATAAAAAAAAATTGTTAATAAAATAGTTTAAAAAGAAAATAAAGCTAAATTAATAAAAAATAAATCAAATATATCTTTTTTTTATATAATAAAAAATTGAATTTAGTATAAAGTATTTACTACTTAACGCGTTTTTCTATTTAAAAGAAGAAATAAAAGTAAAAAAAAAAATAAAAAAAATAAAAATAAAAATAAAAATAAAATAAAATAAAATGAAATAAAATAAAATAAATCTAAAAATACTTGTAAATTACAAAAAAAAAAAATTTTTAAAAAAAATAAGGTAAATAGTTTACGTGTTACTAAAAAAGTAAAATAAAAATAAAAATATTAAAATAAAAACAAACTTAACTAAGCTAGTTAAGTGTTAGAAAAAAAGATAGAAAAAAAAAAAAAAAAAAAACTCTAGTTAAACCACTTAAGTATTACAAAAAAATTAATAAAAGTAAAAAAAAAAAAAAAAAATTTTTATTAAATAACCAAGGTGTTATAAAAAGAGATAAAATAAAATTTAAAAAAAAAAAAATTTTTAATTAAAAGAATGTAATAAATTAGCTCTAATTTATAGTACTTTTTTTTTTTATATCTAGGCATATTACTATTCTTTTAATAAAAAAAAATTAAATCTAAATTAATTATATTATTATTTAACTTTAAGTAATTAGTAAAATTAGAGCTAGCTAAACTTAAAAATAACTTTATATACTATATAAAGAGTATAAGCTATTAGCTTCTATAAATTTTACTTTAATTTTTAACTTAATATATAAAATATTCTAATAGTAATTCTTGTTCCTAAGTTCTAATAATTATTAAAAATTTTAAGATTTTTTAGTTTTTAGTTCTAGCTAATTTAAAAGTTTTTAATATAAAATATACTTAGCTTTATAAAAAGTGTATTACAGGTAGAAATATTAATAGTAGTTAATAAATAAAAAGCTTATATTTTCTTATCTTACTTTAGTTTATACACTAAGCTTAAATTTAAAACTAAGTTTATAATAATAACCTTAGAGTTTCTTTTTATGTTTTTTTTTCTTTTTTTTTTTTTTAGTTTAATATTATACTTACGTTTAAATTACTACCTATGCTTTGTATACTCTAAATTAGTATACTTTTTTTATAAATATTTTTTTATCTTATTTACATAAAAGTATTCTATACTATAGCTTTTTAGATATTTAGTAATAAAGTAGAGGTAAAGTTTTTATATAGTAAAAAACTAAAACTAATATAAATATTAAAAAATTAAGTATAGTAAAGTATTTATATTTGTTTTAAAATTTTAAGTTACTTATAGTTTACTTATTATAAAGCTATATTATGGATTTTTAATTATTTCTAAGCTTAAAGTAGTTACTAAACTTTTATTTAAAATAAAAATACTAAACTTTAAACTTAATACCAAATTCTATATTTAGTATTATTTCTTTATAATTAGCCTTTATTAAATATAGCCAGCTTAAGTAATGTAATCTAAATTTATATTATTAATAAAATTAATATAGTTAGCTAAATAGTAAATAATCTAAAAAAAAGTAATAAAGATTTTTAGCTTAAATTATAACTTATTTAGTATAAATAATAAATAAATTAATAGCTAAAGCTAATTAAACTAATATTAAAACTCATACCTAAAAATACTTATTTTTGAAAATATTAACTAAGAAAGCTTTTATAGCTTCTTGTAATATGTTAAAAGCTATAACCTAAAACTAAAAAAATTTTATTAAAATTTTTAGTAATCTTATAAACTAGTTACTAGAATAAAAAACACTTTAATAAATATTTTTAATATTATTAATAGTATTTAATCTTATATAGTATACTAGCTATAAATTGTTAACTTAATTTCAAAAATAAAAATAAAAATAAAAAAGAAAAGAAAAGAAAATGAAATAAAAACTAGAAAAATATACTACTAGCTTTATATCTATAATAATTACTAAAAGGCTTAAAATATAGAAGTAATAGAACTTAAAATTTATTACTAGTTAAAACTATAAAAGACTATTTAATACATGTTTAAAATAAAAAAAGTATAAAATATTAGTTATAATTAACTAATACTTACACTAATACTAAAAACTAATTTCTAAAAGTAATAGTCTTATATACTACTTTACTAGAAAGATTTTTATAAAACTTATTAAAACTAGTAGGTAAAGTATTACTTATAATTAATTAATACTTAAACTAATACTAAAAGCTAACCTGTAAAAAAAATTGTTTTATATAATACTTTACTAAAAAGATTTTTATAAAACTTATTAAAAGTAATAGTTTTATATACTACTTTATTAGAAATATTTTTATAAAGCTTACTAAAACTAGTAAATGTAATTTACTCTATATTTTTAAAAATTTTATAAAGCTTGTTAAAACTAGTAAACATAACTTATTTTATATTAAAAAAAATTTATAAGACTTATTAAAATTAGTAGCTATAGTTTATTTTTTATTAAAAAGATTTTTATAAGACTTACTAAAACTAATAATTGTAATCTATTTTATACTAAAAAGATTTTTATAAAGCTTATTAAAATTAATAGTTATAACCTACTTTATACTAGCTATAGTTAAAGTATTAGACAAGTATTAATTAAAGTAAAATAATTAATAATAGAAGAAAGTAATAAAGTAAGTGTAAAATTTATAAGGTAATAGAATTAAAAACACATAAAAATAAAAATAAAAGTAAATAAAAGAAAAGAAAAATTTTAGTAAAATATAAGTATTTAATTAGCTACTTAGTATATAAACTATTTATTTATTTAATTTACTTTATTATCTTACTAATACTAACTTACTAACCTTGCTAAAATAAACTTTGTAAGTTTCTACTTTATATAAACTAATACTTAAACTAATACTATATTTTAATAATATTTTGCTTATTAGCTATTTATTATATTTGTGATGGTGCTGCTTGCTCTGCTCGCTGCAGGCTACATGATATCGCGACTGGCTACGCCAGCTACGACCTAGCGCAGAGCTCGGAGCATGGCTAGCTCACGCTCAGGCCATGCACCGCCCTATTTAGGGGCGAGCCCCCTTTGTACCTCTTCTCTCCCCATCTTAGTGTAGCTAAAATAGAGCTAACTTATTCTGTCAACCTGTATCTATACTACGACGCGTGAAGACCGAGCCCGTTATCACATTACACTAAGATCACTCTGACTCAGCTGGAGACGGTAACACAATATCGAGGTCAAACCACATAATTAACCTGAGTGTTTGATTCGTTAATGACCGCTCCTGGAGGATCAATTGCACGACTACGCCGAGCCGTTAGTTCGTTAACTATACGATCTCCACCGGAAAGCCCTACAGCAGTAGGTAATTAAAACCCTGAGCGATAGCCTGTATATGCCCTGCGCGGTAGGCCTTGAGAGCGACTCAGCAAGTAACCGGAAGACCTACAGCGGTAGGCAACGTACCCATTAGATTAGAAGAGAGCTATAAGAGCTCTAGTGAACCCCCCCCTATTATCTTCTCCACGCTAGAGAAACCGACCCCCGTGAGCACTACCAGCTCATCTTCTCCACGCTAGAGAACTGACCCCTGTGAGCACCACCAGCTTATCTTCTCCCTGCTAGAGAAACCGACCCCTGTGAGCACTACTAGCTTATCTTCTCCACGTCAGAGAAACCGACCCCTGCGAGCACCACTAGCTCACCTTCTCCCTGCTAGAGAAACTGACCCCCATGAGCACCATCAGCTCATCTTCTCCCTGTTAGAGAATCAGCTAATCGCTTCACCCTGCTAGAGGCCAGAAGCTCTATATATATACAAGAACGGATAGGTTAGGACCATGGGAAAGCTCTCTACGCTAGAGATGAGGGTCGATCCTAAGACAACAGCCACTGGCAACGACTACACGCCTATCTCTAAGTCGCTTAGGTGTGCCGCCACGTATTACCCTAACAACGTAATTAGAGAAGACTACACTATCAAGAAGCTCCGCATCCAGGCACGACACGATAAGAAACCCTTCATGGCTACTACTAAGAGCACTACCTGAGGAACCGACACCTACGAGCCTCAGGAGATAGAGGTTACGCTTCCTACCCTGATGACCCTTAATTAAGTGATAATCGCTAGTGAGCTAGAGCGTAGCCATCTTAAAGTACTCACACATCACGACCATGCTGATACGCTAGGAAAAGCGCTCAACACGGCCGAAACTAAGCTTAACGAGGCTAGAGACGAGCTTGCTGAGCTTCGTCAGCTACTGAACAACACGCTCAAGCGCGTAGCTGATCAAGAGAACGAGATCAAGACACTAAGGGCACAGATAAAGAAACCCACGTATAATATACACTCCTTCCTCTCTGCAAAGGCCAGCCTAGCGCTATTGTCGACACCAGCGAAGAAGACGCGCTTCACAGCTCTGCCACAGACCCCTCAGAACCAGACTGGCTATGTCGCTGTAGGACCTGACGATGGTTCTGATACAGGAGATCTCAGTAACCAAACTCAAGCATTACCTTATCTACCCGCCACTCCACTAGCTACGCCTACTGTAGGCAGCCATCAAGGCAACAGCCGCTCAGCACGATTTCCCGACCCGCCAATGCTTAAGGACGGCAAGGACGTCACCTTTGATCAATAGAGGGATGTCCTAGAGGACAAGGTACGCGCCAACCGAGACTGGTTCGCTGGAGCCAGCGAGCAAGCTACCTAGGAGAACATCGTCTCTTACATGCGTACGCGTACGGAGGGTCCTGCCAACCAGTACCTCTCAACACTCATCCGTACAGTAAGAGAGAGTGAGCAGCTAGTCAGCTACCAGTACATGGTAGATCGCCTAGAGAGGACGTACAGCGACCCGCACAAGAGACTCAACGCCCGCCGCGACTTTCAGAAGCTCTGCCTCAGAGACCCCGCTAACTTCGCTGTATTCCAGGGCGACTTCTTCCGCCTAGCTCAAGAACGTAGCCTGCCTGCAGACTAATGGGTAGAAGAATTCCATGAGAAGCTCCCAGACGCTCTGCGTACGCAGATAGGCATCTATCGACGGCAGTATCGCGACCAGTACGATGAGTACATAGTCCTGGCCCAAGACTTCGCCAGAGAGCTAGCTCTCAGCGCCAGAAAAGCGTACGAAGCAGAGGAGGACCTAGAGGTAACAGAGGAGGACAACAAGGTAGCTTCAAAGACAAGAGTAGCATAGAGATTGGCAAGGAGGAGACTGTAGCCTAGAGACTCAGGGACGAGCCTCCCTTAGAGGGGGGTAATGTGACGGTGCTGCTCACTCTGCTCGCTGCAGGCTACATGATATTACGACTGGCTACGCCAGCCACGACCTAGCGCAGAGCTCGGAGCATGGGTAGCTCACGCTCAGGCCATGCACTGCCCTATTTAGAGGCGAGCCCCCTTTGTACCTCTTCTCTCCCCATCTTAGTGTAGCTGAAATAGAGCCAACTTATCCTATCAACCTGCATCTATGCTACGACGCGTGAAGACCGAGCCCGTCATTACAATATTTCTAAAATATACTATAAAACCTGCTTTTATAATATTACTAAATAAATATTAAAAAATAATAATAAATATTTAAATAATGCGCATGCTATTAAAGAGTGAAATAGATATAATAATTTAGAAAATAAAGAGCTAATATTAGCACGTGATAAAAACATAATAAATAAATTTATTTTAAAATATTAAATAAAATATATAAAGAATTATATAGCTAAAATTAATACTACTAAAAAGAAAAAGAAAAAGACTATAACTAAAAATTTAAAGCAAAAAATAAAAACTAAGGCTATTAAGAAACTATAAACAAATAATATATTAGTCTTAGTATTAGTTACTAACGTTAGTAGGTTTAAAGATAGTATTTATTAAACCTAGAAAGTAAAGCTATATAACTCTAATAAAAACTATTTTATTTAATCTTCTATTTTTAGTAATAATGAGGTAGGTAATAATAATAAAATAAAGCTAACTATTAATATAAAAACACAACTCTAAGTACTTAAGAATTTAGTTATAGTAAATTCTATAATATATAGTAGTATATAATATAATACTTTTAAGATAAAATATTAAAAAATATTATTAAGAAATTAGACAGCTCTTTACTTAAATAAATTTTAGATATATAATAAAGGTTATAAGCATATTATGATTTAAAATTAGTATCTATTTTCTTAATTTTAAACTAATACTAAGACTAATACCTGTTTAAAAATATCTAATATTAATAATATAAGCTAAGCGTTTAATTAAGTTAGCTAAGCATAAAAAAGCGTAAATCTTAAAGATATTTTTACTAAAAAGAAATTAACTATACTACTTAGCATTTACTATAAAGCAAAGTATTAGTTTAAGTATTAATATATTACTAATAGAATTTAAATTCTAGTTTCTTTTATAGTAGACTTTTTAGTTTCTATACTTTTATAGCTAGCTATAATAGCTATTATAAGCTAGCTTAAATTTTATAACTAGTAATAATTTAACTTCTAAACTTAGCTTCTTTTAGTATAAATATAAATTATATCTTAAAATAAACTAATATTATTTATAGAAAGTATTAATTAAATCCTAGTAGTAAATAACAGTTAGTTTTAAACTATAATTTTTTTAATATAAAAACAGTTTAGTATGTTATAAAATGCTTTTTAATTATAGCTTTATTATTATTTTATAATATTAAGAATAATTATTTTTTTAAACTACTAATATAGCTGCTACCTAAACGTTTTATTTATATTCTAAAATATATAAGTATTATATAAAAGTTTTGTATTTATAGATAAAAGTTAAAAGAAATTTTTAGCTAAAATAACACTTAAGCTATTAAAAAAGAAATAACTAGATAATAAAAAAATCTCTCTATACTATAAATTAACTTAAGTTAATATCTTTAAGCTAACTATAGATTTTTTATTTATAACTAGATATTAAATATTTTTAAATGTAGCCTAAAGAGTTTAAATAGTTTATAGTAAAAACTTAGTAAACTTTATACTCTTAATTAGAATATAAAATAGTGTGTTTAGTGTTTTACTAGAAATATTATAAACAGCACAATCTATAAATCCTACTTAAATTATTAGAAAATAATATTTATAAATAATAGCTAAGTTATTAAGGTTAGTAGAAATAAATTCTATAATATATATTTTTCTAGACTTTACTATTTTATCTAAGTTAACTAGTTACTACAGAGGATCTTTTTTTATTAAAATTAACTAATAATAGTTTATAATAAGCTTATTAAATAACTTTTATTTTTTAGTAAAAGTCTTATATGTTCTTCCAGCCTAGATAGTAAAGTTAGTAAAATAGTTAGTTTTTTATTAATTCTAGTATATAAAAGAATTAAGATTATAAATACTAATTTAAGTAAACTAATTTATTACGTGATTTTTAGGGTAATTTCCTAAGTTTTTTTTTATTAACTAAAATATCTATATACCTAGTTAATAAGTAGCTAATTTTCTTTAAAATAGATTAAAATCTTTCTCTTTTTTATTAATGTTTTTAAGATTAGAATTATTTTCTTTAATAAGTAGTTCTTTTTTCTTATATAAATTATTTTATAAGTAACTATAATAAAACTTATAGTACTAATAAGCCTCTTTATATATAATAAAGATTCTATTCTTAAATAAAAGAATTTTACTTATTTCTTAAAATAAATAATGTAATATAAGTTTAATATAAGCAAACTATATTAAGTTATAATTAAAATAATATTAGAGTATAAAGTTTAAAACTCTTAGCTTTACTTAAGACTTTTCTTTTATATTACTAGTATAATTATATTTAAAAAGGAAATTATAAAAATAAAATAAAATAAATTAGAATAATTCTTATACTTTTAGAGAAGACTTTTATTATAATAAAGAGTTTTATTATTTTTACTATTTTCTTCTTTAAAATAGTATATATTTAGCTAATTTTCTTTTAGTTGATAATTAACATTAAGTATCTAATATAAGTAATAAATTAAAAGTAGTTTAAAAAAAAGTAAGTAATTTCTTAAGTAAACTAGTTCTACTTACTAATAAACTAATTTATTATTTTTATAACAAAGAAGTATAGCAGCCTTTTAAAATTAAGTTTTAATAATATTTTAGTAATTATAGTTTTATAGTCTTTAGACTACCTTTTCTACTTAGTAGTATATTTCCTACTATATACTATTATACTAGCTGTATTTATATATAGTTAAATATTAATATTAGCAAGCCATCTTAATAAGAGTATATAATAATATAGATATAATTAAAAGTAGTTATATATAGAGTAAAACTAATAGTATAATTTACTTTTATTATAGTAAATAATAGGAAATTTAGCTAATGGCTAGAAAACAATAAATTAGTATTTAAACTATTTTATCTTTTTATTAAACTTTAAGCAATACACTATTATATAATAATGAATTTAAATTCTAGTTAAAATTAAAAGTAATTACTTAAAGTCTTAAGTTATATTAAAATTAATAAGTAAAAGAAATAACTCTTTATTAGTAATATTTTAAAGCTAAAGCTACAAATATATAGTAAAAACATATACTTTTTAAAACCTAGTAAATTTAGTAAAGGTACTATAATTATCTTTATTAAAAAGCTTTTTATTAGGATCTAGTACGTTTTTATAGTAATATATACTATAATTATAAATACTACCATAACTTTTCTACTTAAAATAATTTTAACTATTAATAATACTAAACTTAGGGGTGAGTATTTTATTCTTAAAAACGTAAAAATAATAGTAAAAGTAATAAGCAGTAATATAGAGATTGTCCTGAATATTATTACGTGTAATTTTAATTCTAGTAGTGGAAACAACATTCTTTTACTTATTTTATTATAAAAAATATTATATTAAGTTATCTTAATAGTAATTAGCTGTAAAAATAATAATAAATAAACTTAAACTCCTTAGTTACTATATTTAGAAAAATATTAGTCTTAGTATTAGTTTTAATATTAGTTCTAGTATTAGTCCTAGTATTAGTTCTAATATTATTTCTAGTAAATAGTAAAATAGAATTATATACTATAGTTTTAAGATTTTTATTTTTACCTACCTAAAAAGAGCGCCTTCTATAGAGGGCTTTAGGAAAACATATAACTAAATTTAATATAGCTATAAACTAGAAACTCTTATTCTTAATAGTATTTTAAAGGTTATTTATAGAAATACCTTTATTATTAGATATTTTTAATATAAAAAGCTAGACTTTAAGTTTACTTATTTTCTTATAATTATATTAAACACTACGTAATAAAAGCACGAATATTACACTATATAGCTATTTTTATATAGTAATATATACTTAATATAAGACTTATAGTTAACATGTTATTAGTAAAGCTTTATATATTCATTTATATTTATAAAAAAGTATATTAGAAAAACTTTACTTAGTAACATCTTACTACAATTAAACTCTAATAAAGAAGTATATTAAATAGATGTTATAAATAGTAAAACTAGAGCTTTAGCTTAACATTATAAAACTTCTAACTTTTATATATTAAGAAAAAGATTTAGGACTATAGTAACTTAAAAAGTAGAATTATTTTTACTATTATTCTTACTACTATTTTTATTACTATTTTTATTATTATTTTTACTATCGTTCTTGTAAGGCATATTTATATTAGTATTTAAACTTTTAGTAGCTAAATTATAGATAGAACCTTTTTACATAATATTTATAAACTATATTTATTAAATAAATATAGAAGATAGTTTATTTACTTTAATAATAGATAAATTATTATTAACATAATTATTATTAGAAAGGGTACTTAAGGCTTTATTATTAATAATAATAATTTTATAATTATTATAATTTTATTATAAAAAGTACAGCTAACACTAAACTATTTAACGCTATATATAATAATTATTCTAAAACTATTAGTTAATATATTTATAATTATTACTAAAAGAGTAGAGCAGCTTCAGGAGTATAATATTAAAATTCTAAAAAAAAAAAATAATAAACTAAAAATCTTCTTAATATTATATAAAAAGGAGTAAATATATTTTATATATTTATATTAGGTAACTTAATATTAGCAAACTTCTAAAAAATTTACACTTAAGTAATTAGTATTTTTTCTATAAAGAAAAGTTTTAGAAGCTTTTTAAGCTATAAGCTAGAGTTTATTTTATTATTATAACTAAATAGAAATATAAAATTAGGATTTTAAGAACTATTTTTAAGCTTTAAGTATTTAGCCTTAACTTTACAGTAAATAGAGCACTTTCTATTTATAAGCTTTATATTAAACTAACGTTTATTACAAGTACTACAAGTTTCTATTATAGGCTTATTAAAGTAGGTTTAAAATCTTTTAATTAGTTATTAATCTATAAAGCTAAAGTAAGAGTTATTTAAGAAAATATTACTTAAAATATCTATAAAAGAGTTAGGTAGTAGTAGGTTATAAAATGGACTTAAATTAGAAAATATAAATAGAATAGAAAAAGAAAACTTATTAAGTATAATATTCTAACATATAAATGTTAACTATAAAGGCTAATTTAGCTTAATATTTTAAAATATAGATATTAATTATAAAGACTAGTTCAGCTTAGTATTCTAGAATAGAGAAATTAACTAAGAAAACTAATTTAGCTTCTTTTAGCATTTTATTAATAATAAAATAAATAGTATAAATAATACTTTTTTTTTACTTAATATTTAATATAATATTATCTCTAAATTTCTACTTAAGTACAGTAAGCATTAGCTTGAACTAAAGTATTATTACTATTTAATTTATCTAGTAAATAATAAGAGAAACTATACTACTATTATAAAAGTAAAAGATTATATAACATATTTAAAGAACTTAGTAGTAAAAAAGGTAAAGAAAATAATATAAAGTATTAAATAAATATAACTACTTTTAGCAAAAGGTATTATATAGGTATAATTATATATAATAAGAGTACAAAATAGTAAGAAGTAAGAAATAAAAATAATATAGCTTATTAGCTATAGAGTTCTAAAAGTAATAAGTATAAATAAATATATATATAATATAATAATATTTCCATAACGTAGGCACGTAGCTTTTTAAGTACTATAATTTATTTTATTAGTAGTAATATTTTTAAAGTTACTATACTAGCGGCAAAAAAAGAAAGAGGTTTATTTAATAAAAAATAGTAAGTATACTAGTAAACTATATATTACATAAAAGATATTACGTAAAAGAGTATTAGTTAGAATAATTAAAATATTAGTTATATAAAAAAGTTTTAGTATTTTACTAGCGCAAAATAATTAGAATTTGGACACGTAATATATCTTTTTATAGTCAATAAGCTAGTAGACTTATTATAAGTTTTATTTTTATAATAGTTAGTATATATATAAATCTATTAAGAATTTATAAAGTTATTAAGGTATTATTTTTACTAAGAAATTTTCCGACGTTCAGTAGTTTCTTATACTTGGTAGTAGAATAAGTTAATACTTCTTTAATAATATAACTTCTTTTATAATACTTTAGAACTTTACCGTATTGAAACTTCCAAGAGTACTATACAATGAGGGGCATTCCGCCCTTGATTTTATCGTTGGAGCTGTAAAATCGTTGGCGTGGAATCAGCATACCTATAGGGATTACTTCAGAATTGTTCCATAATTGTATATGAGAGTCAGCGTGTTATTCCCATGTATGATATTTCTATTGTGGCTGTTATTTTCCGGTTTTTGTAATACCATTCAAGAGCTCCTCAACCTCCTCAATCTCCCTAGACAGTTCCTTCGCCTGTACTCCTACTGTGCTGTACAAGCCACCACTCCGTAGCACGGCCAACAAGTCTTCGCCGAACAATGCCGTCCTCGTCACATCGTTTTCTTCCAAGCTTGTCCTCCGATGTCTCTGAATTTTCGTGCCGAACGTAGAGGTGATTTTCACGTCAGGCGGCAGCCCCAGTGACTCTTCAATACAGCCCAACAAGCTGAGTAGCATAGAAACGGCCTTTTTGGTAGGATCCCATTTTGAACACAGACATATGTGCTGGAATTGGTTGACACGCAACCATCGATACGATCGAAAGTCCACTTCAGTGGACAATGGAATGTAACCTTTAGAGCTATGTGGAGAGCGCGTGTCCAAGACCTGCAAGAGCTGGTTGTTGCAATGTCTGAAGATTGATGAATAGATCCGTGTCAGGGTCATGAAACAATGAATGACAAGTAGTATCGTAGGCGTGCTTAATGGGGTGGCCGAGTGTCCACTAAGGAGGTCGCTGTGAGCCGAGAGAATCGTGTGGAAGCGGTGGGCGAGAAACAGAGCGTCTCCAACTGGATAGTTGCAGATTTCTACGTCAGACAATCTCGAAAGTTGTCTTTCGTACGGAGACATCTCAGCTAGGAGATTGGCGAGATTCATGAGGGGCGCGGAGCTCTCGGCACCCACGTCAAGGCCCATACCGCAGTCGACCAGGGGAATGCTTGGGGGTGAGGTGCCTTGAAATTCTGCTGGCGCAATGCCGCCGACCGAGTAGCCCATTGGCATGTTGGTTGTTGGGACGTGGCCCTGACCGTGAGCGTTCATGTTGTCTACGAGTGTTGATTCATTGGAAAGAAAGAAAGATTCCACGGCTGTTGTAAGAACGCGTCTGGGGATTCCCCTTCCCAGAACGTCGATATGCTGCTTGCCGTTGTGCTGCTTGCGGATATGCCGTCGTCCGAGCTGGGCATTGGAGAGTTGTGCTGAGTTGACGACGATCGACGAGAGTCCGGAGTTTCTGTTCCTGTATTGAGCGAGAAAGCCGAAGAAAGGGCAAATGCACCCGTTCCAGGGAACGCAGGTGCTATTATGTCCATGTCCTTATATAGGTCGACCGTTCCGGGCACTCCGCTACCGCGTGCGGCTCGTTGCGCTCGTGATTTAGAGCGAAAGACGCAAGAATCTAAGACCTTCGCCTTTACGCACCGTTGGCAGGGCGCGCCGGAGTCTGACTCAGCTGACGGAATGCATCGCAGCTTCTGGCCTCGACAACGCTCGCACGAAGCACGGAGCGGAGTGTTGTTGGCCATTATTTATCTTAGGCCAAACAACTCGTTGAGCAAAAGGCAGGATGAACGTGACCGCAGATTCCATAAATGAGATGGAATGAATTACACCAAGTAGCTAGCCAGCGAGGCAACACGAGTTTAACTCTGGAGCCGAATTGTGTAGAAACATATATAATAACAAACGCCGGGCGTATGCACACATGCAGATTTTGTTCGACAAATGGGATGCAATTGCGCTGGTTAGCTAGCCAGGGACGAGACGCGGGGGTAAGCTCTACGCCGTCCGGTTGCATGTTGGTTTGTGGTCCAATAGAATTCTTTAAAGCTGTCGCTCTGCCCCGTCTAGCAGCATGACGTTCATTGTAAACACAAAGTACAATTGCTAGCCTTCTCCATGCGGGTTAACATTCTGGCTTTGCAAAGCGTATAAGTATTTATAACTATAAATAAAGGGTCGAGCACTGTTTCTTTCGATCTCGGGAAAGCAAGCACGCAATTGTAGACCAATGTTAGTAGATCGGAAGCTTCGGGACATAGAACCGAAAGGAGATGACCCAGAAAGTTGGGTTCGGCGGTCCGACTTCAGTAGCACGTCAGTTGATGTTTACGCCTTTCGCCCTGCCAAGTTGTAGGCTTTGCGGCGTGGTTAGAAGCATTTCAGCGCCGTCCCCTTTACCTTTCCACCTCTCTACTTCTGCACCTTTGTACCTTCGCAGCTCTTCACCCTACCATGGCTGACCCTAGAGAAATCGCTGAGAAAGAGCTAGGCCCTGCACTAGTCGAACACCAAGTCGATCCAGATCTGGACGGATCGTGGCTGCCACCTGTTGACGGAGGTAAGGATGCGTGGTTGTTCTTAGCCGCTTGCTGGGTCGTCGAGCTCTTAATATTTGGTGAGTCCTTGTCAGCGCGTTTACACCAGAGGCATCTTTCGCAGCCTTCGAGCTTACCGAGTGGTCAGGTTTCGCGTTTTCCTACGGCGTCTTCCAGAATTTCTATAGCACCCATGAGCCATTCGCGGGCTCGGGAAACATTGCCGTCATCGGAGTCCTCACAACGGTAAGTGAAGGCGCTTGACAAGGAACTCGTATCGTCTGTCGTTACAGGGACTGAACTGCTATCAGGGACTTATCTTCCTGCCGTCACCATTTGTTCTTCACCTATGCCGGAACCACCCTCACTGGGCCCGATGGCTGTCACCCATTGGACTCTTTTGCGCTTGCTTATTCACGTTCGCAAGTTCCTTCTGCACCACCGTGCCTCAGCTTATCGGAGTACAAGGAATTCTCTTAGGCACTAGCGGCTGCTTCGCTTCCTGTCCCTGTGTCGTGTTTATCGACCAATGGTTTGATAAACGCAAAGGCATGGCATTTGGGGTCATGGCAGGCGCTGCTGGGCTAGGAGGTGCCGTCATCCCTCTTATTCTCGACAATCTCCTCATTAATCTTGGATTCGCAACGGCTATGAGAATCTGGGCTGGCATCTTCTTCGTTCTTGCAGCCCCATTAGCCTACTTCGTCAGGCCCCGACTACCTCCGCACTCAGCCGCAACCGAAAAAGAAAAATTCTGGAACTTTCGATCTGTCCGTTCCAGATATTTCCTTCTACATCAACTTGCGAATATCCTGCAAGGCAGTGGCTACTGTCTTCCAAGCATCTACCTACCAACTTACGCTCGCGTGGTATTTGGCACATCGACCTGGCTATCGACATTGACGCTTATACTGTTGAACACATCCGCGACGGTTGGCCTCGCCATTATGGGTGCACTAACAGACAGATTCCACTCCAGAACATGTGTGCTCATATCGGCAATCGGATCTTTTCTGTCTGTGTTCCTGTTCTGGGGCCTCTCAATTAACCTTCCGATGTTGTATCTATTTTGCGTCTTATTTGGGCTGTTCGCAGGTTGCTGGCCGTCGGTGTGGCCGGCTGTTATGAAAGAGGCCGCTGAGAGAGGCGAAACTAGAGGTCATGGTTACGTCGACACTTTGATGATATACGGTTTGCTGTGCGTGGGGAGGGGGCTCGGAAACATTATCTCTGGGCCTCTCAGTGAAACGCTCGAAGGGGGTCATCCGTGGAAAGGGCAGCTCATAGGGGGCTATGGCAGTGGATTTGGCGCGTTGATCATTTACACCGGTGCTAGCTCAATCTTGAGCGGGATGAATACCTTATGGGGACACCTACTGTAAGCCGCTGAATGCGTCGCTGCTTATCAACTCATTGCATTGCCCCATGGGTAACTAGCCCTCGTTTCTTTGGGGTATAGTAGAGTAAAGACTGCTTCCTATTGCTAGTAATTTTCTAGCTTCTCGAGGGTGCTCTTAACGCTAGTCATAACTGACATTACATGCTCATTTTGAGCCTTCTCCTCCCTCTTGTCTGGAGCAAAAATACTTCGTTCAATCAATCAATCAGTCAGTCAGTCAGTCAGTGAATCAATCAATGCCGAGTGATTTTCGTGTCAAAAAATCGTTTTCTATCTACTATTTGTGCCCATTGATCACGATCCGTTTCCCGAGAGCAATCCTAAAGAAATCACAAAGTCTCGCGAACACCTCATCAGTGATTTGATAATGAAACACTAGTCGCTGAGCAATCGGTCCCCCAAGCCTCAAATCGAACCTCTTCGCCATGGCATAGAACTCCTCAGCCTCCAGACCAGAAGCTTCAAGGTCAAGCCACACCATGTTAGTCTCCGTGGCAGCCTGCAGCTTACCGCCCAATACTTCCCACAGCGCCGATGCCCGTTTGGCCTTTTCTTGCGCCGCCTCCAGCTTCCCCCCAAACAGTACATCGTCAATGGCTACTCTGGCCGGAGCGGCAATCACGCCCGAAGCGCGAGTCCCGCCGCCGAGAAGCTTGCGGCTCCATTTCGCACGCTTTATGAACGTACAGCTCCCAACCACGATGCTACCCAACGGCGCACCGAGACCTTTCGTAAAACACATCTGAATGCTGTCGAAGCACTCCCCAATTTCATGGAGTGTACACGAACCAGCCGCCACTGACTCCCAGAGCCGCGCCCCGTCCAGGTGCATATGGATCGGGGGGTTCTGAACGCGGGCCCATTGGGAGATGGCGCGGATATCGGATAGGGGAAGGATCCTGCCCTCCAGAGGGTTCTCCAAGGCAATGACTCGTGTTGGGCAGTCGTACATTGAGTCTTTCAATGTACAGTGCTTTTTCACGTCGTCCAGTGTGAGATGGTGGCCGTTCTCGGGAACCACCATTCGGACCAGGGTGCCGCAGATACCGGATGGACCACCGCCTTCAAAATGGACAATATGCCCACGGTAGTCGACGAGGATGGAGTGTGGCGGGTTACCAAGCGCAGTGCGGAGGGACACTTGGTTACCCATTGTGCCTGTGGGCACGAGGAGAGCCGCTTCGTGGCCTAGCAGGCCAGCGACATAGTTTTGAAGGGAGTTTGTGGATGCGTCTTCGTCGTTGTCGCCATCCCCAAGGGTCGTGTTGATGATGGCTTCTAGCATGGGCAGCGTTGGTTTGGTGTAGAAATCCGATATGAAGTTGTTCGAACTCTCACGGCTATGTGCCCAGGCTAGGCTGGAAAGGTCCTGTGTTCCCTTTCTCGCATCGGTAGACTTGAAATCATACTGCCCGATTGCAGTCTCGATATCAGTTGGAATTGAGTTTTGCGTCAAGCGAGGCGTCTCCGATGCATAGGTCGTCATATTCGATGAAACGTCAGCGAGGCTTAGAAAGTGAATGTCTCGTCCACAATGCACTCTTTGCTAAGCAAGGTGGGGTTTATATTATAAGAGGACTATGTGTTATACCCCATGAACTTTCATTTCTCTGTTAACGGGCAGGAGCGTAACCGAATCCCGAAAATGAATTCTGACGGCGCAAAGAAATTCGGCTGTTTACACAGCTGCCTAATGCTCGCGATCCCGACATTTTGTTTGTAGTATTCGGCTTTCCAAATTAGACTACGGCCTTCCGAATTAGTATTCGGCATTCCGAATTCTCGGCTACCGTCCTATAAGAGCAAGTTATGCGCAGACGTGGGTCTGCTTCGAAATACCAAGCGCCAGCCCTAAGCGCTCTATACCAATCATATAGCTGCACTTGGTACGTGCCAGGCATATCGCTACTAGACAAAGAGATGTACGTGGTTATTTTGATATTAAGATCTAGCTAATGCAGTCTGTCAACATCGGTGTCTTGCCTAAAGAGACGACGAAGCCGAACTCGACATCCCTCTTAGTCTAACTAGGACAGATGAGGTGCTAGACAATTTCAACACGCCGAAATAGTGCACGAGATAAATATTTGAATGCCAAAGATATTCGGCTAGAACAATAGATCTAATTGAATATACTTACTAGATATTGGGCTCATCCTCAGTTCATGCATTGTAAAGCGTTCAAGGCCCATTCCAACTCCACAAACAGTGCCCTCAACCGACCAGTCTATAACAAAACATACCACTGAGCCCTTCATATTGTGAGTAGCATACTCGTCCTGTGAAACTGAATATCTAGCCGAATGTCAACTGATTTAGTACAGTCAAAAAAAATAACGGATTGGGGATTGCATCTAGCGAAGATGAGCAAAAGTATATCGACTGCAGACCGGCAGGCGGTGATAGAGCACTTCAATGCAACCGACGACTCTGCAACTCTGGGACACCGTCTCCATCATCTTTTCCAAGATGCGACCGAGAGGCATGGTAGCAAGACTGCCCTAATCTACGCCGACGTGAAGTTGACCTATGGAGAGCTCAACAGCCTCGCGAATCGCTTTGCTCGCGTTTTGTTGGAGCGAGGCGTTGAGCGTGGCGATTTTGTCGGCATTGCCCTCGACCGTTCTGTCGACCTCGTTGTGATGCTGCTGGCAGTGTTAAAGACAGGTTCCGCCTACTTGCCAATTGATCCAGCCTTCCCTGAAGATCGGATTCGCCACATGTTGAGCGATGCAGAACCCAAGATGGTCATCGTTGGAGCAAGTACACAGACTGCGCTGTCATTCTGGGACGGTGCTTGCCTAAACATTGATCAGGTGCGACACAGCACCCCAGACTCGCAGGCCGACAGGAGCAATCTAGATGTGTATGTGGAGCCAGACGACCTTGCATATATAATATACACATCCGGCTCTACCGGCACACCGAAGGGCGTAGAGATCAGGCACAGCGCCATGTGTAACCTGCTATTCGGAACGCAGAAAGAGCCAGGATGCAGCGCAACGGACCGACTGCTTGCTATATCGACCATCTCTTTCGATATTGCGATGCTGGAGCTTTTCTTGCCGCTGATCTGCGGTGCCACAACGGTCATGGCCCAGAAAAACGAGATTAGGGATCCGACCGCGCTTCTTGAGCTCCTGGAGCGCTACAGCATTACTATGATGCAGGGAACACCGGCAACCTGGCAAATGCTGCTCGACGCGGGCTGGCAAGCGGGAGCTCATCTCTCCAAAATCATTTGCACAGGTGAGGCGCTGCCCCGGCGGCTAGCCGATCGTCTACTTTTTTGCGCAGATTCAGTGTGGAACCTGTACGGGCCAACCGAAGCGACAATGTATTCGAGCATCTGGAGGGTATGCCGGGATCAGGCTGTCCTAATCGGAAAGCCCTTCATAAACTACCGGCTTTATGTTCTCGATGAGAACCTATCGCCCGTGCCGCTCAGGAGCGAAGGTGAACTGTACATAGGCGGCGCTGGCCTGGCCAGAGGCTACCTCAATAAGCCCGAGGACACTCGGTCCCGCTTCCTTCACAACCCCTTCCACGAGGGCCTGATGTATCGCACGGGCGATCTGGCACGCTTTGAAGATCCGGAAAGGCTCAGCGTGATAGGCCGCACAGATGGACAGGTGAAGATCCGTGGTTATAGGATCGAGTTGGGCGATATTGAAGCTACCATCACCGACCATGACGGCATCTCGGAGGCGGTTGTAGTCAGCAGAGATGACAGGCTCGTCGCGTACTGCGTGCGGTCTTCTTGTGCGCTCGTTCCTGGGAGCGAGGCGAGGAGTAAGCCGAAAATCGACAGTGTATTGCGTCCATGGCTGACGAAACGGCTGCCGGCGTTTATGATGCCTGCTTTCTTCGTTGAGCTGGACACCTTCCCCATAACGCCGAATAACAAGATCGACCGCAAAGCGTTGCCAGATCCGACGGAAACGATCGAGTATGCTTCGGCCAGGCCGCAGACGGCGATGGAAGGTAGCATCCGGCTCATCTGGTCGCAAGTGCTGGGCCACGGCCGCATTGGCCCCGGTGGTAACTTTTTTGGGATAGGCGGCGACTCGGTACGAGTTGTCAAAGTGCAAAGGGAGCTGGAGAAGCTTCTTGGCCGGCCGCTATCCCCTGCTATCTTGTTTGAGCACTACACGATCAAAAAACTAACGGTGTACCTGGACGGATCAGAATTCATCGACCCAGAACCTGTGCTTCCACGGCGCCGTGTGAGAAACAACGAGGACATCGCCATCGTGTCTATGGCATGCCGATTACCAGGCGGCGTCACAACTCCGGACGAGTACTGGCGTCTGCTCGAACGCGGGGCCGACGTGAATACCGAGGTCCCGAAAGACCGCTGGGACGCCGAAGCCCTCTACGACGCCGATGTAGATGCAGCGGGCAAGTCATACTGCCGGAAAGGTGGGTTCCTCGACTCTATCGATGAATTCGATGCTTCCTTCTTTGGTATCGCGCCACGAGAGGCACGTGCCATGGATCCAACACAGCGCATCAGTCCAGAGACGTGTTGGGAGGGAGTGGAGCGCGCAGGCTACACTCTCGAGCGGCTGCGCGGCAGCAACACAGGCGTGTACATGGGTGTGTGCACCATCGCAGCGCACAACGCGTTTGTTACACCCCTAGCAGATCTTGACGGGTATGCCATAACGGGCTCTGCCGGCAGCACCTTGTCCGGTCGCATGTCCTATGTGCTTGGCCTCGAGGGCCCGAATTTAACCGTAGACACGGCGTGCTCATCGTCGCTGGTCACTACACATCTGGCCTGTAATGCTCTGCGCCAGGGAGAGTGTGACATGGCCGTGTCTGGTGGTATCAGTCTGCTGCTCAGCCCTGCAATGCATGTCGAATTCAGCCGTCTTGGGGGTCTGTCTTCAGATGGACGGTGTCGGGCATTTGCGGCAGACAACCAGGGCACAGGCTGGGCCGAAGGTTGCACCGTCGTGGTGCTGAAGCGGCTTAGTGATGCTGTTCGTGATCATGATCGGGTTCATGCAATCCTACGTGGGACAGCGGTGAATCACGTGGGAAGAAGCGCCGCAGGACTGACGGTCCCAAGCGGGCGGGCGCAGCAGCGGCTGATCCGAACCGCGCTCGCGGCGTCGGAACTCAAACCTGGCCAAATCGATTACATTGAAGCGCACGGCACGGGAACGACGTTAGGCGACCCTATTGAGGGCGCAGCCCTGGCAGGGGTGTTTGGACGAAGCCGACCATATGAGGCAGAGCCGCTATGGCTCGGTGCGTCCAAGTCGAATCTTGGGCATACGCAAGCCGCAGCCGGTCTGGCAGGCTTGCTGAAAGTTGTGTTGGCCATGGCGAACAACAAGCTTCCCCCAACTCTACATGCCAAGAACCCTACACCGGCCGTAGACTGGCAAAGTGCTAACATGGCGCTCGTGCAGGAGTCGCAGCCCTGGTTTTCTCGAGTCGACCGGCCTCGACGGGCAGGTGTCAGTGCATTTGGAATTGGGGGGACTAGTGCCCATGTTATTCTTGAGGAGCCTCCGTCGCATGTGTCCATGTTGGTGCCACTCTCGGCCCCACTGCCAGCAGAGATACCTTTCTTGTTATCGGGCCACACTGATGCTGCGTTGTGCCAACAGGCCGAGAAGCTTGAACAGTACGTCCGGGAGATGGGCAAAGAAGGCCACGATCGTCTTGGCGAAGTCGCCTACTCGCTGGCTACCACTCGCAGCCACTTCCGACGACGATTAGTAATACTGGCCAAGGATAAGGCCGCGCTTTTGGAAAGACTGCAATCGGTCTCTCGGGCGTCATCGGCTAGTACCCACGACGTTCGGGAGCCACGCTTGGCCATGCTTTTTACCGGTCAGGGCAGTCAAGTCTGTGGCATGGGCAAGGACCTCTACCACGTCTACCCGGTGTTTCGCGACGCACTGGACGAGATCACAGCCCTCTTCACCGAACTCGAGACGCCCCTGATAGATGTAATGCATGCTGCTCCTGGAAGTGACGCCGCGGTGTTGCTGGAGCGCACTGACTTCGCGCAGCCCGCCCTCTTCGCTTTAGAGGTAGCCCTATGGCGTCTCTGGAGGAGCTGGAGCGTGCAGCCGGACATGCTTCTTGGCCATAGTGTGGGGGAGCTTGCGGTTGCGCATGTCGCTGGCGTGTTTGATCTGTCCGATGCCTGTCGCCTGGTTGCGGCACGCGGCCAGCTGATGCAGGCTGTATCTGATCACGGCAGCATGGTTTCGCTTGAGGCCAGCGCGGGAGAGGTAACAAGGGCAATTGAAGCACTCAGTCTTGCGGGCATGGCCGACGTCGCGGGCCACAACACACCAACGCAAACGGTCGCATCCGGGGACGCCGAGGCCATGGAGAAGTTGGCGTCTTATTTTGTTGGACACGGCCGCAGGACAAAGTTGCTTAATGTATCGCACGCGTTCCACTCGCACCATATGGACAGCATGTTGGCAAGTTTCCAAGCCGTGGCGGAGACGGTGCAATTCCACTCACCTCGACTACCCGTGGTCAGCAGCGTAACCGGGAGGCTTGCCGAAGCAGGCAAGCTCGAGACATGCCACTATTGGGTCCATCAAGCACGCAGAGCCGTTCGCTTTGCCGATGGCATTCAAACACTGCGTCAGCAGGGAGTTTCCACTTTTCTCGAGCTTGGTCCACAGCCCGTGTTAGCTGGCATGGGCGCAGCGTGCCTCGGGCTGGACGAGTCGATCACCTGGATGCCTTCACTCGTTCCTGGTAAGCCCGATGCCTGGACGATACAGCGCAGCCTCGCCGATCTGCATGTGAGGCACGTGCCGATCGATTGGAGGCGGTTACTTCAAACCATTCGACTGCTGCCGTCGCGTGGAACTGCCCACATATGCCTTCCAGAGGGAACGTTTCTCGCGGTTACGGAAGAACCGAAACCCATCCGAACCCGCTGCGGCTAATGCAGATCACTTGCAGCTCGAGATTCGCTGGCAGCAGGCTGACAGCGGTGCTATTGCCCCAAATGGCTCATGGGGTCTGCTGTGCCCCGCCGGCGTGAATGTGGCGTGGGCAGGCCGCATACAGAAGACGCTGGCGCGGGCGGGCATGCGAGTGGTGCAGGTCGAGAAGCTGGAAGATGCTGGCGAGCTAGGTATCCTAGATGGTGTCCCTGTGCTTGTGGGCATCGGGCGCGGACGACGATAGAGATGCCGCACAAGAGGCATACGATGTGACGATGAAGGCGCTGGCACAACTGCAGACAGCAGCGCAGATGCAGTTTGCGCCATCGATGTCGCTGGTGTGGGTCGCCTGCAGCGGTTGTGCAGGCGGCGTAGCGCGAGCCGGGCCGTCACCGGCTGCACCCCTGTGGGGCCTTGTGCGCACCGCTCGCTACGAGCACCCGGAGCTGCGCCTGCGCCTGATCGACCTGGACATGGACAGTGGCATCGAAAGCCTTGCCGCCGCACTCAGGCTAAGCGACGAGTCCGAGTGCACCGTGCGCCAGGCGCGGGTCCTGGTGCCGCGGATGCGGCACGTCGCCGAACCGAACCCAGAGACGCAGCGTGAAGGTGAGAAGAAGACACTCGTCCGGCCCGACGGGGCCATCCTTGTTACCGGAGGTCTCGGCGGTCTCGGCGGCCATGTAGCCAAATGGCTGGCGGGCGAACTCAGCATCCGCGAGCTGGTCCTGACGTCACGTCGCGGCAAGGAAGCTCCCGGTGTGGACCCGCTGCTCGAAGAGCTTGCTGGCCTGGGGGCCAAAGCTACCGTGGTCGCCTGCGACGTGGCCGACCGAAAGAGCGTCGAGGCCGTAATGGCCATGTTTTCCCAGGCGCGGCCGCTGCGGGGCGTGATCCATGCGGCGGGTGCGGTGCATCATGGCGTCCTTCGCGCCATGACGCCACAGCAATGCGCCACAGTCTTTGCACCCAAAGTGAATGGCGCTTGGCATTTGCACCAGCTGACACGGGACATGGACCTGGACGTCTTTATCATGTTCTCCTCAATTGCCGGTCTCGTTGGCATGGGAGGACAGGGCAACTACGCGGCTGCCAACACCTTTCTCGATGTACTCGCGCACCTACGTCACGCCCAAGGCCTGCCGGCCTCCTCGGTGGCCTATGGTCCTTGGGGTGGTAATGGGATGGCAAGTAGGTTGAGCGGGACAAGTCTTGCTCGCCTCACCCAAATGGGCGTCAACATGCTTCGAGCGCAACACACCCTGACGCTGACTGAGAAAGCCGTACGCAGCGGCCGTGCACTTACCGTCGTCGCCGCATTGGATCTGGAACGGCTCCAGAGCTACTTCTATGATCAAGAGCAGGACGCTATTCCGCCTCTATTCCGCTCCATACTAGACCAGAGCAGCCAGGATGGCCAGAGCCGCAGCCCTGTCCCCCAAGACCAGAATCCACGTCGACTTCTAGCACAAGCCGCCCCCGAGCAGCGCCCTGAAATTGTGCTACGCATGGTTCGGGCAACGGTAGCAAAGACTTTGGGGTTCGCGTTGCCAGACCATGTGGATGTGAACCAGCCCTTGCAGGACATTGGCATTGACTCGCTGACCGCAGTGCTAATGCGGAATCAGCTGGCCAAATTAACTGGCCTGGAGTTGACTGCTAGGTTTGCGTTCCAGTATCCCAATCTCAGAGCACTCAGTCAATTCTTAGTCTCCAGCTTGCAAGATGACATGTCGCATTCGGGTGATTCATACACCACTTCTCCGTCGTCAGTATCATCAAAGACGCCTTGGCTCAATATGGATGCCATCACGAAGGGTTATCTAGACCCCAGTATCACGTTCAGAGCCGCGCAAAGCGCCGCACCTCCTGCCTCTGTTTTCGTCACCGGCGCCACAGGTTTTGTCGGCGCCTTCATTGTCCACAAACTACTCGAGCTAGGCATCTCCGTATATTGTTTGGTCCGTGCCGACTCTATTGAACAGGCCACGCAGCGCTTGCTATCCGCATTCGCTAGTCATGACCTCTGGAAGTCGGACTATGAGCCGCTGCTCCATCCCATCGTTGGTGACATGGCACAGCCACTCCTTGGTTTGTCTGAAGAAATGTTTGATGGTTTGGCGGACCGCGTGGATGCCATCTGCCATTCGGGCGCTCTTGTCGACTGGGTGCGCCCGCTAGAACACTACATCGGCCCAAATATCGTTAGCACCCACGAGGTTCTGCGTCTGGCTTCGCAAGGTCGAGGCAAAGCCGTACACATCATCTCGACCATGTCCACGCTACCCAAGTACATGGGCTACGAGCTCACCGAGGGAGACGGTGAGTACGGCTACGCCACTTCGAAATATACCGCCGAACAGATGGTGGCAGCAGCACGTTGGCGCGGCGCGAGGGCATCCGTCTATCGCTTGCCCTTTGTCACTGCCTCCTCCACTACTGGACACTTCCGACTAGACCGCGGCGACTTTCTGCACAATTTTATCTCGGGATGTCTTGAACTGGGCGCTTTCCCATCGGTGGACACGGATCTGGCGGCTGTGCTGCCCGTCGACTATCTGTCTGAGACCATTGCTAATTTGATGACGCGGGATCTGGATCGGGGTTTCAGAGATTACGACTTCTCAAATGCGTCTCCACTGACCTTCCACCAATTCTTCAAGCTGATAGGTGCTGCCAGCACTGGGCAAGAAATCGTACCCTTCGTCACATGGCGCGAACGGGCACTGGCCTATGCTGCCGCCCATGGGAAAAGTCCGTTGGCCCGCATCATCGCATTAATCGACGGTGTTGTCGATGCAAAAGGCGCAGCTGCTATGTTTACTGGTCCAAAGGTCGGAGAATGCGTTCTTGGGGGGGACAATTATCCCGTGCCTGCCGTGAACGAGCAATCAGTGCGCATTTATGTGAGCCGTATTGAGGCTACGCGAGGAAACGGATTCGTTGTGTAGTTTCACTTCCTGTTTTCCAGGTGTTCTTGACGAAATCCTGTATTTTCGATAGTTAGGAATGGTTTGGTTTCCCAGCCCCAAAAGACATCTCCGTTTTCTTTCTCTAGGACACTGTTCTACGCCCACGTTCGTATACTACTTTGGCATCGCATTAAACGCAAGTCCTATCATCTTCAACCTATATTAGACGCTTATCTTTCTTATAACGTAGAGTTGGTATATCTGATCTCCGGGTTTCGGTGTATACTCATGGAGGTTATATTTGGCAACATGAAGTTCTCATAAATATTGTCTTCAAAGGAAATGATTGCATTGATTCTTACATTACTGAAGGTAATGACTGATTAAATACATAATAATCAAATAGGCAGTAACGACATTACGAATCCCTGGTGATTTATAATGCCGTGGTGGCGTTCATGGTGGCAAAGTGGCAAAGTGGCAAGGTTGCCTATTCCAGTTTTACCAACACTCCCTCTCAAGCTTGCGTACGATGCTTTTGGAGATGTCTTAATCATGCCTCTTCTTTGTTTTGTCAGGGTCGAGCCTGCAGTGATTGATAAATCGAAGATGCAATTCTGGACTGACAGCTTTGGTTAAGCCGTCTGCTACCATTTGATTGGTTGGCAGGTAGGGCGTGGTGATTCGTCCGCTTTGTACCTGCTCTCGTACGTAATGGTATTGTACGTCGATGTGCTTGCTACGCTTATGGAATTCAGGGTTCTTGCCCAAAGCAATAGCGCTTTTATTGTCTGCGTGAATCTCGACAGACTCTTGATGAAGCCCCAATTCAGTAAGCAGTTGCCTGAGCCAGATGGCTTCTCTTGCGGCTTGACGCATGGCCATGTATTCTGCTTCTGTAGTCGACAAAGCGACTGTCAGCTGACGCTTTGAAGTCCAGCTGATAGGTCCTCCATTCAGGCTAAAAATGTAGGCTCCCGTTAAGCGTCTGGTTGCAGAATCTTCAGCAAAGCTGGCATCTGTATACCCAGCAATTTTGTCGTTGCTTTCTCCACCAAACGTGATACAGTAATCGATCGTACTGCGCAGGTAGAAGAAGATCCTTTTAAGTGCGTCCCAATGCTCGGGTCCAGGGTTATTTATGTGCTGTGCAAGAGATGAGACTGCAAATGCTACGTCTGGCCGAGTTGTAATCATGGCGTACATAATCAATCCCAGCTGGGCGGCAAATTCTTATCTTGAAGCTTCAGTGGCGATGCCGTCGAATGGGTTAAGGCGTTGACCTGTTACCATTGGTGTTTTTACCTTGCGTCCATGCTTGCTATATCCATATTTGTGAAGAATCTTTTCAATGTACGCTCGCTGGCTGAGCATGATTGTCCTTGTGCTACGGTCGCGTTTGATTTCCATTCCAAGGTAGTGCTTAATGCCTCCTAGATTGGTCGTCTTAAATTCCTTGCTTAGCTGATTGATGACCTGCTTCATGGCTGGCTTATTGCTGCCAATTAGCTTGACGTCGTCCACGTAGACTGTAACTGTAAGTCCCGTGCGGATGGTGCCTTTAACGAAGACATTGTTGTCTACCGTAAGTGGCTTAAATCCGATTTTGATGAGAAAGCTTGTAAGCCGTTTTGCCCATTCGCGTGCTGATTGCTTCAGTCCGTACAGGCCTTTCTTGACTCTGTAGACAAGGTGTTCCTTGCTCTTTTGAATGTAACCAGGTGCTTGCTTGACGTAGATTTCTTCGTTAAGGTCTAAATTGAGGTATGCCGTCACAAAGTCGAGCTGTACAATGTCGTGGTCAAACAGTGCTGCAAGTGCGAATATCGTTCGTACTGAAGATGCTCGTACGACTCCAGCATATGTCTGGTCGTAATCAATGCCAAATTGCTGCATAAATCCTTTTCCTACGAATCTAGCCTTGTACTTGGTAATTTGATTGTCGGCTCCTCTTTTGACTTTGAACACCCACTTTCCATCTAGCGCTGTACGCCCTGTGGGTGATTCGACGAGTTCAAATGTCCCATTCTCTTGATGCTGCTGCATCTCGATGTCTGTTGCTTCTTTCCATTTCGTGCTATCTGGCCGTTCCATTGCTGCAGCAAATGATTTCGGCTCTGGGTCATTCAGACCTGGCTCCTTGTAGATGCCTGTATTGGCTACGATCGAAGCGTGCTCTAAGGCGTCGTCAAGGTATGAGTAGAAGCTTTGATGGGCGTCGTTGATTTCGTCAAGTATTGCTGTGTACAGCGTGTAGAAAAGCTCGTCAGGGGCTCCGGTAAGTGCAATCGCCTTCTGTACGCTTGCTGAGGCTTCTGCTGTCACTGCTTTTGTTGAGGTTGCATACCCATACTCGTCATGGAATTTACGAGGTGGTTGCCCTCTATTATTGCGTGTCGATTGCCGTGGTGGTTCCGTTGAAGAGGGTGGCTCTTGGATCAGTAATTCTGTCTCAGGGCTTGTTGCAGCATCTTGTTGTGCTTCTCTTTCAGCGTTTTCGATCGTTCGCGGCCTGACATGAATCACACTTTGCGTGCGCTCTCTGCTGTATCGAGTGTCTCCCTCTGATGGTGCAGGGCTCGGCTCATGCGGCCTGTCCAGCTCCCTCTCATGAGATGGGCTCTGCTCGATGATTTCGACTGTGGGTTCGTACGCCCCTTGTCGAGTAACTATTTGACTGTTGATTGCTAGTTCAGGATGTAGGCTGGGTGGAGGATTTGATGATTGGCTGCAAGTTCCCATTGAAGATTGCCATGCTTCTTCTCCGAAGTCAAGTTCTTCTTCATCTTCCGTAGATTGATGTCTATCGTACGGTTCGCAGTCGTCGTCAGATTCGAAATTTCGTTCCTCTGTAATCTGCCGTGTCCCTTCTTTCCAGACTTTGATGATAGATCCATTTGATCCATCTGCAAACCCTACAAATCTCCCTCTAATTCCGCGCGGTGTAATCTTTTCAGATTGAGCTCTTTGGCTGTTCTGGTAGTACACAACCGTTCCAAATATTAGAATCTTGGAAAGATCTGGTTTGCATCCGTTGATGACTTCGTACGGCGATTTGCCATTAAGTCTTTTTGCTGGGCTTCTGTTTTTCAGCTCGGCAGCATATTTGATTGCTAGTGGCCAAAGAAATCTTGGAAGATTTTGATCTGCTAGCATTGATGTTGCTTCTCATGGAGATGAAATTGAACGATTTCAGCAAGTCCATTCTCTTGTGGAGTGTCATGTGCTGTTGGTCGGTGGGTAATTCCCTCTTCCTTCATCCATTTTTGAAAGTCATTGCTCATGAAAACGCTATCCCTATCCGAAAATATGTACGTGATGGGTGGTTTGCTTTGAGCTTTTCGACGAGCTTGTAGCTCTTTCACGTGATTTGGAGCATCATCTTTGGAGCGGATAAACCCTATTTCCGTGCTGGTAGTGTAGTCGTCAGTCATGGAAATGTATCCACGTTTTTGTTCGTATCCTTCCGGTTTGATTGACGGTACAAGGTCTAGGTAGAGAATCTCTCCTTCTCGCTCTGCGCGCTGTCGTTCGCCAAACGGTCGTTTCCGAAGCTTCGATTTCAGGCAGCATGTGCGGGTAGGATGGGCATGGCTCTCTAGCTTTAATCCAGTAGAGTTCTTCATGAGCTTTTTGAGATTGCTGTATCCCATATGTCCCATCATTCGATGGAGCTGCTCTGCTGACACCTTTTTGGTTGGCGATGGCTTTGTGGCCAGTGCCATGTACGGGTCCTTTGCTGTCTTTGCTGTACGTACAAGAACGATTCCATCTTCTTCGTATGCTACAGCCACTTCGTTGCCTTTTCGATCTTTGATTCCTCCATCTTTCCAATCAAGAGTGTAGCCCCCGCGTCTCATTCTTATGGCTGACAAGATGTTGATAGTTGAGTTGAGTTTTATTCCGCCCGGCTCTAACGCCTAAAGGGCACTAGTACACTATGTTACATAATCACGCTTCCTTTGATGCCGACATAAACTCCTCAAGCCCATACGTGTTTCTGCTCTGCCTCTGCCTCTGTCAACTGTCCCCTCTCACTTTTCCTCCACTCTCGTGCGCGATTAATAGCAAGCAGTCTTGGAGTCTTTTCTCCAAGTGTTCAGTGTCCTTTCCACGGCGATTGAAGCGTAGCCTGCTCATGCATGAGGGTGCAAGGTGTGGGTTAGTATGTGTAGATAGGCATCGCCCCTTTTAGGGTGCGGTCAGTTTACTTGTCCAGTACCTGGGTTTAGTCGTCCTGTAGCTATGGCGTATTTGACGGTTGCTTTAACTGCGTTCATGGCCGGTGCCCATTTATCTGGGTCAGAGGGCGCCTTCCCTCCCAAGTAGAAGGAGAGGTTGCCTCTTCTTGTTTCCGTCTGATCCAGCATGTGTGCTCGGTGTGTCTCACACTTTGTGCATCAGAAAAGAAAATGCTCAATCGTTTCTTTAGCCCACCCGCATGTGCATTGATCAGATTCTGCTGCTCCAATTTGGTGTAGATATCCATTTAGCCGAGCCATGCCCGTTCGCAATTGTGCCAGCACATTAGTCTCCCACCGTTCGAAGGCATCGTACATTGTTCGAGTGTGCTTTCCCGGTAACGCAGTGTCTATCCGTTTTGAAAATTTTCCGACATGCTCAGGAAGTGTCCTCTTCTCCCTTCGCGCTGCTATTGCCGTGTTTACGACTGTGGATTTTGCTTATTATAGTGGCTTCTATAGTACCTGGCCAGGTGCGGTAGCCTTCTTTGCTGCTTTCTTTACTTTTGGTCCTAGGTCAAATCCAGATCCAGTTGGTACCCATGCGATGCATATCCGATTTTGTCTGTTTGCTAATACGCGAGCTGCATTGTAGATCTGTCTGATATTGTATTGGCCTGACTGCTTTTTAGGTTAGCTTACCGCAAGGAGGGCCGCTTGATTGCTGGTAAAGATCGTGATTCGCCTCCCTGTTAATTGTGGTGGCAGGCACTTTATTGCCATTGCCATTGCTGCTAGCTCTGCTGTATACGGGTTCTACTCCGTACATAGTCCTAGGGTGATTGAGTATGTGACAGGCTTTTGGTTTGCCATTTTGTTCATAGACCAGGTGTCTTGAATGGCGCCTCCCATTCCAACCATTCCATTGCGGTTTGATGAGCTTGTTGCAATTCGAATACCGTAGCTGTGATTTGCCAACTCACTTGCCTTCTCCCTGTCTAGTTCAATGACTATGGGGAGACGGGCCTCCCACAGGCCTACTATATACGGTAAAATGGTCTCCATCCTGTCGGTTTGCGTGTTCTGGTGCGTTTGCGTTTGGGCTATTCTCTGCAACGGCGAAATAAACCGCTTAAACGCTTTTACGTTACGTGTGCTAAGCGGATTTGTTTTGGGTAGTATACAGATGGTAACCCATAGTTTAATTGCTTTCTCCATGTGCCGTTCGCTTATCGTGCGTATACTTGCTTCCGCTTCCGCCACGGCTATGGCTACTGTGCGAAAGCAACCCGTAATGGCCTGTGCCCCAATTTTCTATGCTCTGTTCATTGAGGCTGTTGCTAGAATCCCACGTGCATACATCCACACATTAGATGCGTAGTCCATTACCGGTACCACTATTGCTTCAAACAGCTGTCTTACTGTCGATGGGGAAGTTATTTGTAGTCTTTTAAGTGCCAAAGCGGCGTTGAGACCTTTTGTGGCTGCCCTCACCATGTGTTCTTTGTATCGAAGTTCCGAATCCATAATTACTCCTAGGATCTTGGCCGTACTTGTTGGTGTTACTATTTGCCCCTTGATAGACACTGATTTAGTACTAGTTTGATTCATGTTTCTAGTAAAGTGGTCTTTTCGTTTTCGAATGTAGCACCGCTTCTTCTTTCCCATTCCATGGCTCTTTCGATGATGGCTTGTATTCCTTTATAGTTTGCTTCTACAGTTCTTCCTATGACCTAGGCATTGTAATCATCTATAAACGCTATTGAGCTCCTATTTACATTGAGATTGTGTTGCACCAGGTCGGCATTGAAGAAGAGAAACAGAACCGGCGAGAGTGGTGATCCTTGTAGTAAGCCTACTTATGGCAGCAGTTATTGTTTGAATGTGTATCCGTTAACTAAGATAGTTACTGTTTATTTAGAGCAGAAGGCGTCAATCCACTGCACTAGATTTAATGGGATTCCTCTTGCCATAAGCCTCTAAATTAGTCTTTCCTTACATACCCCATTATATGCGCCTTTTACGTCAAAGCTAATTAGACTAAGCACTTTCCTAGACCTCTATGCGTTATATATGTGTTCTTGTAGAAGCAACAGTGCCTGTTCCGTTAAGCACTGCTTTCTTACCCTAAAGTAGTTCTTAGGCAGCAGACTGTGTTTTTCCACAGCGTACAAAATTCTTTTAGTGACTACTGCTTCAAGTGCTTTACCAAGAGTTAACAGTAAAAAAATTAGTCTCTATAATTTCGCAGCTGTGTAGTCACCTTTGTTTAGTTTCTTAAGTAGTATAATCTTTACGTTTCTCTATTGAGAAGGGAGACTGCCTTTGTTAATTAATAATTAGAAGAAGTGTAGCACCCTTTCCTTTACTACCAGCTATAGTTACTTCTATACCATTGCTGGGAGGCCGTCCTCCCCTGGCGCCTTCCATAGTTTAGCTAAGAAAACACACCGTTTAACCTCTTCCATTATTAGTTGAGGCATAGGGATTGCCGCTTGCTAATACTGTAGGTCGTCTTCTTCTTTAATTGCTACTGAAAGTGAGGGGAAGAAAGTGGCTAGTAACTTCGCTGCTTGCTCAGGCTTTCCCTGGGTGACAAAGTGATTTCTTTTTACTAGAGGCGGTATTTTGTCAAAAGCTGAATTACTATTTAACTATAGGTACTTCGCGGCTTGCCAGATGTTCACGTTATTAGTAAGGAAGTTGTCCCAGTGCGCTTTCCTTTGACGTTTGATGACGTCATGGTATTCTTTCGCGGCGCTCTTCGCCTGTTGTTCCCACTCGGGAATTATGTAGCCAGCTTGCCTTTGGTTCCTTGCTCGGTTTCTCTAGTATGTGTATACTTGGCGAAGTTGTGTAAGGTCCGTCGTCTACCACCTTTTCGCGTAGGGTGCTGGTTTGGCCACTGGAGTTAACCTATAGACTGCCTCTAGAACTACTGTTATTAGCTGGTCTGTTTGCTGTTGCACATTTTCTCTTATCGGTCTAGCATGGAGTGCCGTTGCGACTCTGGTTCTTATTTCATTCCATAGTGCGTTCTTAAAGAGTAGCCTGTTTTCAAGCATTTGCTCAGGGGTAGCGACATCAAACGTTGTTTCGACTGCTCTGTGGTCCGATTCATGTTCAGTTTCGTGTATCATGCATTTGATCATAGTAGATGCTAATTCTTTAGAAGTCAATATTAGGTCGATTGTAGTCTTGTGGTCCCCTTTTTGCCATGTCTTCGTACCCCTAGGGAGTAAGCTACGTAGGCTGAAGTTACTCATAAGATCGATGATTGCGTCGGCTTCTCCTTGTCTTGTAGGTAGAATGTTATCCCCTCCCCATAGTTGGTCATTACGGTTGAAGTCTCCCGCCAGTATCACGTCAGTTCACGTGCCTATCCTATTGCGTGTTTCTTGAATTAATTGATCAAGCTTGTACACTGTGTCTAACAGTGCTTGTGCGTCTTTCCCTTTGACATAGACTGACACTACTAATACTAATCAATCATGAAGTCGTAGTGTTACTGCAGTAAGGTCTGCTGACTGCACTGGCACCTGTTTGGACTCAATATCTTTTCGAACCCACATCATGCTGCGTACCGCCCATTTCCCTTCCTTTCTTTGTGTCGTTGGCATGAATTGCGTCCAGTTTCGGTGTTCTATAGGGGTAGTCTTTACTGTTCCATCTTTACTTCTCCACGTGTATTGTTCAGCTATTGCTAGTATACTAAAGTCTCGTAGTTGTTTATCGTTCATTACGCTCTGCTGGACCATATTTTGCTTTCTGACGTTTAATTGGAATATCTGTAGCGTTCTATGCATGGTGGCTAGGGTAGAGTACTTAGTAGTTCTTAAAGTACGATTCATGTGGTACCCCGCATGGTACACATTTTAGGATCGTTGCTTGGCATTCATTATGGTGGTGGCCTGTGTTGGCGCATTTGGCGCAGATCTGTAGTTTCGTGCATGAAAAAGCCTTGTGCCCTATCTGCTGGCATTTGTAACACTGTGTCGGGCCGCTGCGCGGTTTACAGATGGCAGTGTATGCTGATTCTCTAGCAATGTGAAAGTACTGCTCTTGCAGCAGCCCTGCTGCGTCGCTGTTTTTTGTAACGTGTACCACCATGGATCCGTAGGCCTTTCCTGAGTCCTTTTTGCTAAGCCAGTCAATCTTGGCTATGTGTACTCCGTTTTCTTCTCCTAGCGCTGTCAAGGCCTCCGGTCGGACATCTCCTTTGTTGTCAAGGATTGCTGATCGGTTGGCGTTGTCCACCTTGACTCGGTAAAGTTGGTCGCGCAGCACTCGTACGCCTCTTATCGCCGTTTTCTGTGCTGCCTCTTTCACCTGTTGGAGCTCCAGCTCGTCTCTACATGTTACCCTAATCCGGTCTGGGTTACGAGGGTCTCTAATTACGGCCACACATCGCCAATTGCCTCGCTCTTCCATCGTACGTAACTCTTCCTCAATAGCTTGTCTGATTATTCCTGGTTGTGCTTTCTGCTTGTCTTCCTCCTCAACCCTTGATGTGTCCACTGTGCAATAAAGTGTGTCAGTTACCGTCGACGGTGTCGTGTTCGCCGATAGGCTTCGCAGGTTGCTTGGTTGGCTGCTGGGTGCGGTGCGCGCTATGTCGGCGTACGATGGAGATCCGCTCGGTACTGTTTGCATGTTGGAGAGCTGGGTCTTAACTGTGTCTGCCAGTTCTCTAACCTCCGCTTTGAGTGTTTCTGCTTCCTGGGTGAATGTTCTCGTCAGGGTCTCAATTTGCCTTGCATGCTCTTGTTTTTGTTCCTCCATTTCCCTTAGCAGGAGTGTGACCATACTGGTTAGTTTTTCAATTTGGGTTTTGGCATTGGCACTTGCTTTCCCAGGTGCTAGTTGGTTCAATTTCTGGGCTGCTGGTGCAGAGCGTTCTCCGGCTAGATCAGCGAAAGCTCGCACCTGCGCCGCGACGCCATGTTCATTGAGGTGTGCATTGATCGCGGTTCGGGCCGCTGTGGTGCCGTTGGGGTCGTTGCGCGTACCTCAATTGCGCTTCCCGTCTCGCTTTCTTCGCTTCCATCTTGATCTTCTGTTCCATTCTCCCTCTGAACTGCTGTTCCCTGTGCATCGTTTCTGACTTTTTTGGTGGTAGTCTTGTTCGTGTATGATTCTCGTGCTTTAGATGTCATGACGCGACCCCGAGCCGACTGACGCGTCGGCCCCGGCGTCACCCCCTCCATTTATCCGGGGACGGTGGGGGGGGCCTGGTAAACGGTTCACCGGAGGGTCTTACAAAGTAAAGAGTAAGGAGTTATCTCGTCCGATTTTTGAAAAAGAGATCGTGTCAAGTTCCGCTTGATTTAATTCTTCCCAAGATGTTGATAGGGCTGTCAGGGTGATACCAGACATCTTTAACAGTATGGAAGAAAGTTTTGCCGTTCCGAAGCTGACATGGAAGCCGTATCGTTCCTTTGCTTGAAATTTGTACGGTTCCTCCTGTTCCGCTTAGGGCTCCGCTGGCGGCATGCATCTCGGTAAACCAGGCGTAATTATTGCAGACATTAACCTTTGATGAAGTGTCGTACGTTGTCTTGCATTTGTCGCTGTAGGTAAAGAAGCTTGGAAAGGTATTAGTCGGGGTATTAGTCAGGGTAAGCCATGTCGCTTCACCGTCTTTATCCTTTCGAAGATCCTTTTGCTTCTTACGCTAGTTGTCCGTGGCCTTTTCCGGGTGCTTAAACCAGCAGTCGTCTTCTTTCTTGCCTTCCCTTTTACACCATGGGCAAGTCTTTGGCTTGTAGTCTTTGCCTATGCCAGGCAATTTGCTTTGACTTTGACTTTGCTTCTTGCCTTTTGTTGCATGTGAAGCAGCTTTAGATTGAGATTTGTTCGCGAGCTCTTCGTCATGGAGTTGACTTGTAAGAGTATTGTACGAAAGCAATTTGATGCCCGTGTCACGTTTTCGTTCTTGAAAGGACGTAAAGTGTACGATCCAAGATTATGAATTATTGTATGCTTGAGCAAAAAGTCGATTGTAATCTTTTGCCGTGCAATGTCTTGGATAAGGATTCTAAATTTGTTGGTGTAGTCTTCCATGTCTTTGCATGAAGCGTACGTCGTAGTCCAGATCCGCTTAGCAACTAAATACTTCTATAGTTCAGTATTGATCTTATAGTGCTTGATAAAGGTATCGATGACCCATCGAGCTGCCAGGATTCCATCAACCTTTCGTGCTGGCACATCCTCGCAATGGATAATGATGTTGTTGATGGCTTTGTCGTTGTCAGGATGTAGTACCCAGTCGTCTTGGTCCTTTGTAAATTCCAGGCTAAAGTCGAATTTTTGGTAGTTGCTTGTGGCTCCAAATTTTGGTTTCTTTTCCAGATCAGCTTCTGTCTGTCCGGGTGAGGGTGTCTTTGTCTCAATTGTCTCTCTGACTGGTGAATTATCAAGAGCAACGGACGTTCCATCGCTACTTTGGCGTGGGATTGATGGAGGAGTCGTTTGCTGAGTACTTTGTTTGTACGGAACAAATTCGACTGCGTCCCATGTGCCTTTTGCTGTCATGTGCTTTTCGAGCCTGAACAGCCATATGGCAAGATTTGCAGCTCCTTTAAGCTTTGGTACTCCGGTATCTTTTGTCATTTTGACAACCGTGAGGAATCAACTGATAGACAATTTGGATCAGGTCGTAAAAACGAGTAATATATGAGATTCGCAAGGCCGGGCTCATAACCTCCATGATATACGATTTAGGTGTTACGTATTTAGCGTATGCAAAATCGCTGGAATTCCTTGGCACATTGTCACACTTTTTGTTAGCGAGCGCGATATTTCCGCATGCCGCTCACCACATCTACCCACCACAACGCCTGTAGGTAGTTTTTATACATGAAGCCGTAGTTTTTGCAGCCAATCTGCTTACTAAGCTAGTTCTTAGAGTCATAACTCGCCCGTATTCCTTCGTGTACTGCAAATTATCTTACTACCGCTATTTTTTTCAGCGATTTTGATATCTACTAATGCTACCGGCCACTACTGCGCCATAGTAAGTTAATTTCCTGTATCTATACATGAAACCATAGTTTCTGCATTTAACATGTATACTACAGGCCTTCCAAGTAGTAGGGCTACCTTATTTTGTTCTCTCTACCCCTATACCTTCAGCAAACTACTTATACCATAAAAATTAAGGCCATAACCTAGATAAACGCCGTAAGATCTACTAATTTCTATAGCTTAGCTAGCGTCCTAAAGCAATTATAGAGCAAGTAGATATAGAAGAGTTAATAGTATATAACTTTTATAACAATATAAAGGAGCACAGTTACTATACTAAACCTACTTACTTTTTTAAGATACTTAAGTAACTTATAAAGGTTACTAAAAAAAATATAAAAGTATTATACAAAGAGCTAATAGTTTATAAGTAGATATATTAAAATAAGATAGTTTACTAACTATTTATTAAGTAAGATGTACTAGTTAGTTAGTTAATACACTTATAATTACTTAAGAAAAAAAAGTAAATATAAAAAACTCTATAACTTTTTTTATTTCACTGTAACAAAGACCTTTAAAAGGCCTATTATTAAAGAATGTATAATTTTATAGTAAATAACTTAGTTTTTTTAAATAAGTTTTTTTTTAATAAAAAGACTAGCTATTACTACTACGCTTATTTACTTATTACAAATAAAACATAGTATATATAAAATATAAATAGAAGTAAAACATAGGTAATTTTTTTATATACATAATTTATAGTTACTTATTTTATATTATAATTAAGTAAAGTTACTTTAAATATAAGAATTTTATTAAATACTTTTAGTAGTTACTTATTTCTTGCTTTTAAAAGTAATATAGTTTTAATTAAGTACTTATTATAGTATTAAATAATATTTTTATTTATATTAATAATAAAGTAAAAAAAGTTCTTTATAAAATAAGTTATATAACTTAGTACCTACTATTATACTTCCCTAACTATAATTTAATTAAGTTAACTTTTTTAGTATTAAAAGCCTAAATTTAATAAAATTATACCTATGTATATAGTTAGTATAATAGCTTTAAAAATTTTTTACAAAAAGTTATTAAAATAAGCTAATATAATTACTTTATATTTAAATATTTTAAGTATGCTACTAATAGGCTATATATTAAGTAAATTAAATTAAATAAAGTACTTAAAAAAATATAAATATATAAAAGAGTATAAAATAAAACAGCTATATAAAGTTTATAAAAAATATATAAAAATACTACTTTTTTATTTCATTACTTTTAATAATAAACTTTTTTAAATTTGTATATATATATGTTATGAGTTGCCTTAACTAAACGGTACGTTTTACGTTAGTAACTCTACCCTAACTAATTACTTAATAAGTCCTTAGCTCTTTCCGTATCTGGAATAGATAGCCTTAGGTTTAATAGAATAGAGTTTAGTCTTTATCGCAAGGTAGGGAGAGAGTGTACAATAGATTTAACAAGATAATATCAAACTATTTCACTTAAGGTTAGGTCTTAACTTTAGAGAGAAGATCTCGATTTTAGAGTAACTATAAAGAATTCAAAATATCTCGGAGCTAGTCTATGCCTTATATTTATGGAAAACCCTCCGTGCGTACATTACATTCTGGTTGGTAGTATTTTAAATACTGTTTAAAGAGATAGAAATATCTGAAGTCTCTAGTTTCTCTATTTCTTCTACCTGCTAAGCTCTTACCTAGTTACGTAAGTAACTACTTCTAATCCTATAATATAGTTCTATATTTCTATTCTTACTTCTTAGCTTGTACTTTAGCCTGTGCTAAAGCGTTTTGTGTATGCTTATAATTCTTTCTTTCCAGCTTAAACATACGTTTTTATTTCAAAACTTTATTAGCTATTATTACTAGTTCCCTTAACTTCTTGAGTGTAGTTACTTTATTATTACTGTCTATAATACTATCCCTCTTCTCTAAGTCTTCGTCCCGGAAGATAGTTTCTTTTTTTTATAAATAGTATAAAGGTAACAGGTCCTCTGGCCTGTGTTCTAAACTATAAGACCCTTAACTCCTTTTCTATCCTGCCTAGCTTTTTAATGATGACATGTCTTAAGTTATCTTTAATATATGCTTACTATTTAGCTTCTTAGATCTATGCCGTACCCCATTATATGTTAATGCCTTACTTAAACTATTCTTACTAAGGTAATAACTGCTTAGTAAACTTAAGCTCTAGCTATTATTTAGCTTATAATAACCGTAACGCGAAATGCGATCTAGTTGTTTTGTAATTAGAGTAAAATTATATTAACTATAATAAGAAAAAACTTTATTGTTAGCTTAAGAAAGCCTAGGATAAAGCTATTAAGACCTGTTGTTATCTGCTTTTAGTTAATTAAAAGGCTTAAGCTTAAGAGTATTATCTCCGCCGTAAGCTTACACAGATCAATTCTAAGGAGAAAGAGATATTTAATTAGGAGATAGTCTTAATCCGTAAGGTTCAAGCTCTTAAATAAGAGGAAGCTTATTTCTAAAGTTAAGAACTTTATATACTATAACCCGCAGTATCTAGTGCCGCTTCGCCTTCCTTCTCTAGTTTTAAATAGAATATTCTATATTTTTCTTATGCTTTAGACTTAGTCTTAGAGTAAGCCTTTACTACTTTTTCTAATAATACTAGTTAATCAGCTCTAAACTATTCCTTAAGTTTCTAATTAGTTCCCAGGTGTCGTCCTTAGGTCTGTACTCTTTTTATTTAACTAAGTACTTCCACTAACGCCTAAACTATTAGTAGTTTAAAATCTGCTGGACTTTATACTTAGTACGATCTTCTTTAAGCTTAAGTTTTGTCTAAAGTTTAGCGTTATATAGTACTGGTTCTAATTTAGAGACATAAAAAACTAGGTAAATCCTTATATTCTTAGGTAGTTATAGTTTGTAATTTACAGATCCTGTTTATCATTTAATCTTAAATAGTCCTAATTTAATATAATCCAGTTTTCATGATAGTTGCTTTATTTCTAAATTTTTCTTTTTTAAGAAAACCTTATCTCCCTCCTCAAAGGTTGGTCCCTTAACCTTAGATTTATCTTTAATTTACTTACTAAGATTACCTTTATAGGTGATTTTCTATGCGATTTCTTTATATAGCGTTTATAAGTCTTTAACTTTTCTTCTTACAGACTCTAATACTTTGTCTAATATTTATAATTCTCGATAAGCTGTTAGCTCATAACCATAATTCACATAGAATAGTAATTTTCCTGTTATTAATGACTTTATAGAGTTATATGCAAACTTAGCTATCAGTAGTAAGTCAATCCAGTTATCTTATAATTCATTAACGTATATTTATAAGTATTATTCTAGTGTTTAATTTGTCTATTCTATTTATCTATCTATCTATAAGTGGAATGCTATTAAGAGGCAGTATTCAGCCCCTAGCTATTCTATAAATATTTTCCAGAATATTAACGTGAATAGCTTGTCTCTGTCTGTGATAAATTCTCATAGCATTCCATATCATGCAATTAATATTTTAATAAGTAATAACGCTAGTTTATTTGCTTTTATTTTCGTATAGGTTAGTTTAAAGTAAGCATACTTTGTTAGTCTGTTAATAATAACTAGTATCATGTCATACCATTAACCCGTTAAGGTAGTAATTATTAGTATTCTTGTGATAAAGTTCATTATAACTAATTCCTATAGTCCGTTTAGTAAAGGTATTAGTTACATAAGTCCGTACTCCTTATGTCTTAATGCTTTATTCTTTTTATACTTAATATATTCTAAAAGAATATTCCTAACCTTACTCTAAATTCCTGGAATTTAGAAGTATCTGTTTATTTATTCTACAGTCTTTTTAACTCCTTAATGTCTGTATATTTTAGCTAAGTGTTAGTTTTTAATTAGCTCTGTTTATAATTTATCTAGTATATAAATTATTCTTTAGTCTAGGTTCTAAAGTAGTCGTCTATTGTTAAACTTCCTTATTTATTTTTCCCAGGTGTTTTCGATAATGACTACTGATTTAATATCTATTTATAAGCTTCCTAAGGATCTATCTTATTACTGTTTGAGTATTATATTATATATTTTAGGTATATCCCTTATATAGTCTGCTTATTAACTAAGTGCGTCAGCCACTATGTTTTCTTTTCCTAATTTATAAAATATTTAGAAATCGAAAATTAATAGTGTTTCCTACTATCTAACTTGTTGTTAATTTAACTTCTTTATTATTATAAATGCCGTTAGATTCTTATGGTCTGAATATACAACAATTTAGTGCTTAGCTCCTTCTAAGTAATATTTCCATTTCTCAAATACTTAAACTATTACTAATAATTCTTTATTATAGATATCATAGTTTAACTTAGTAGTTATAAGTTTATGAGATAAGAAGTCTACTAGGTGCTTTTATTTATTATTTTATATTTATAAGAGAATAGCTCCCGTAGCTCTGTCTAATGTATCTATATGTATTTCTATTTAAAGTCTTAAATTAAATATTTTTAATATTAGTAGCTCCTTGAATCTTTACTTTAGTATTATAAAAGCTATGTTTTCCTTATCCGTCTACTTAAATTATTAATCTTTTTTAAGCAATTCTGTTAAGGGTGCCGTGATTCTTAAATATCCTTTAATAAATTACCTACAGAATCCTGTGAATCTAAGGAAAGAATAAACTTCTTTTACGTTCGTTAGTGTTAGCTATAATAGAATATCTTTAGCTTTATCCAGGTTAACTGCTATTTCGTTTCTAGATATAATATATCCTAGAAACCTAATTTCTTTTCTGTGGAATATATATTTCCCTGTTTAAATATATAAGTTGTGTTCCTTAAGCTTCTGTAGTACCTTTCTAGTATACTTAATATACTTATCTAGTATCCTATTTATGTATACTAAGATATTATTAAGATATGCTAGTATAAAGACGTTTAGATATTCCCTTAGAACATAATTAATAATAGCCTGGAACATTACTAGTATATTAGTAAGTCCTATAGGTATAACTGTATATTTATATAATCTATAGCTTATTTTAAAAGCTGTTAGCCATTCATGCCCCTTAGCCATTTATATTTAATAGTATCTATTTTTAATATTAAACAGACTAAACCATTTGGCTCTTCTAAGTTTATATATAAGTTTTAAGATTAAGGGTATTAGGTAGTAATTTTTAACTATTACTTTATTCAATTATCAGTAGTCCATATAAAGTCATAACTTTCTATTTTTCTTTAGTATAAATAGTGCTAGTGATATAACTTCACTTTTACTTTCTTATAGATATCCTTTTTTAATATTATTATTCAGATATTATCGTAACTCCTTTTATTGCTTAATAGATATTTAATATAATAATACTAGTTTTAGTTTCTCTCTTTCTTTAAGTATAATTTTATAATCCTAATCTTTGTATTCTAGTATCTGGTTTTCTTATTTTTCTGTGAACTATTTCCTAAATTCCTTTTGGTATTCATTCAGCATAATAAACGTAGTATCATAAAGAGTTGCTTTCTTTATCTATATTATGGCTTTTATTTATCTATAATAGTTCTTCCTAAGTCCTACAGACTTTATTCTCTAGTTAATTAGTAAATTCTATTATACTAGCTAGTTCTATCCTAATATGAAATCCTTATTACCTAAATTCATAATCTTGATACAATAGTTATCCGTGTAATCTGCTGCCTTAATAATTATATTTTCTATTTCAAGATTTATTAGACCTTCTCTAAATGTTATCGGATTATTATTTATGCATATTACTCTTATAAGTTCGTCTAGAACTCTAGTTAAGATATAGTATCTCTGTACTTATTAATTAGATATTAATATTTTACTAGCCCCGCTGTCTACGAGCGCTTGAGTTTAAAAGCTATTAATATATATATTTATATATAGCTTATTTCTATATTTTCGTTTAAGTCCTGTATAGTTAAGTAATAACTCTTTTATTTTAACCTTAAATTAGTTTTCTAGTAGTATAGTTATTACTTACTAGCCTTTTAGTTTTTTATTTATAACGTAATTCTGACCGTTAATTGCTTTTTTAGTATTTCTTTCTTAGGTTTATAGATAGGGTATTATTGGAGTTAACATTTTTCTCTTAGTAATAATTTATATTTTCTTCTAGTCTTTTCTCCGTAATCTCAGCACTTCTATTCTAAGAAACATTTTTTTATTATTAATTTAGTATGTAATTTTGTGGCTAATTATTTATTTTAATGGTGTTTAGCTTAGTAATATTAGTATCCTAATTAACACTTATCTTAGTCTAATTATTTATATTTCTCTGTCTTTAGGTCTTAAAGTTTTTCTTCAGAATTCATATAAATTAGCTCTTATTCTGTATTAAGTTCTTATCTTTATATTATTTATTTTAATATTCTTCTTATCTTTAGTTCTTTAACCCTTATGGTATGAGCTATTTATTTATAGTTCTATCTAGTATACATTTTTCTTTTACATATCCAGTATTTTCCTTGTATAGATCTTTCGGCGGCATTATTATTTTATATTCATAATACTAGCAAGATAGGTTCTTTATTAGATTTCTTATTTTAATTTTACCTAAGTTTAGGTTGTCCTATAGAATAGTAGTAAGTTATATGGCTTATAAGTAATATTAGTTCTTATCTATAAATCTTATTTATCCATGTAGCTAACTTTTATTTACTGAGTTCTTTATACTACTTATTACCAGCTACTTATAGTACTTATTAGTATTTATATATTCCATCTCCTAAAGTAACCTCCTAGTACTTGGTGACATAATATTCCCTTATATAGTATTCTAATCTATAGATCCAGTAATATCCCTAGCTTACTTACTGTTGGATTATAGTAGACATTAATTTCTTACCTTTTATAGTCTCTAGATTTTGTTATTATCTGAATTTCTAATCTTCCGCTTTAAAAGGTCTGTTTTTCTGTTAGATTATCTTATAGAATCTATTAGCCTCCTTTATAGAGCTGGCCTGGTATTACTTAATAGCAATTCCTCATATAATAGTAATTATATTACTAGCTAGTATTACTAAATAATTCTTAACCTGCTAATATAGTATTTCACATTCTTATTTAAGATGTGTATAGTTTCCGTAAATCTAGTATTATTCTTCCTAAATTCGTTATATTATAGCCTCTATTGTTATTTAATTTTTAGCTAGTTCTACTTAGATTATAGTAATCTTAATTTCCTTTAGTGCTTTAGTCTGGATATAAGCCTGTTTAATATCCACTATTCGTTATTTATACTCTTTAATAAAGTGTTTTTGTTTTCTGTATCTAAAGCATACCTTACACGTATAACAGTTTATTTATTCCTTAATACGTTTATTTTGTTTCCTCTTATTAATTCATATATTCTTGACTGTGACATGATCAATTTCCATTATATTATAAGTTCAGATATTTTTTCTATTTCTTTATTATATATAAATCACTAGCCTAGCGTTGTTTTTCTTTTCTTATTTTTTTTAGTACTAATAGTTATTAATAGTCACTACTTATTTAATAATTCCTAGAAGTATACTAAGTCACTTTTCTTATAAAATTTTATTCTTAATTCTGTCTTTTAGTCCTGTATAGTATATCATAACTAATAGTTAGTCTACTTAATTAAGTTGTGATTGGATTTGCTTGAATTCCACTATATAGTTAGCTACTAATATCTATTACTTAAGTTATTAAAACTTTTAAATTACTTCTGTTTTTTTATTAATCTTACTAAAGACTATAATCAATTCTTTTTTAAAGCTCTCGTAATTTTCGAAGGTTTTTTTGATATTATTATTATAGTTTATAAGTTCTACTAATCCTTAGTTAAAGTCTCCTTTTACTAGATAGTTTTTTATAAGCAGTTTAAACCACTTTATGGCTTTTCCTATTATGTTTATACCAGCTACTAAAATTTAATCCTAATTAGTCATAAATAAAGCTTAGTTAAACTAACAGTATAGGTCTATTACGGCTAAAAACGTTTTAAGTTCGTCCTAATTTCTATTAAATTTAGAGAGTAGTTAGATCTTTACGACCTCTCTTTTCTTATTTTTTCTAACTTATAGTTATATGCTGATTATAGTATCGTATAGTTTTATAATAGCTATTTTCTATTCTTAGATAACTTATTACGTGCTTTTAGTCTCTCCTGATATACTTCTAATAGTAGATAAAGATTCTGCCATAACTTCTTCTTTACTGCTACTGTTACTTAACAAGTAAAGTTCTTATTTATCCTTATAATAAGTTATTATAAACTGTAATTAGAAATTTATTATTAGAATTAATCCAACGTCCTCTCCTACGCTTTTAAAAAGGGTAGTTATAATATTATAAGTTGCCTTAACTAAACGGTACGTTTTACGTTAGTAACTCTGCCTTAATTAATTACTTAATAAGTTTTTAGCTCTTTCCGTATTTAGAACAGATAGCCCTAAGTTTAACAGAATAGAGTTTAGTCTTTATCACAAAATAAAGAGAGGGTATATAATAGATTTAATAAGATAGTATTAAACTATTTCACTCAAAATCAGGTCTCAACTTTAGAGAGAAAATCTCGATTTTAGAGTAACTATAAAGAATTCAAAATATCTTAGAGCTAGTCTATGCCTCATATTTATGAAAAACCCTCCGTGCGTATATTACATCTTAGTTAGTAGTATTTTAAATACTATCTAAAGAAATAGAAATATCTAAAGTCTCTAGCTTCTCTATCTCTTCTACTTATTAAGTTCTTACCTAGTCACGTAAGTGATTGCTTCTAATCCTATAGTATAATTCTATATTTCTATTCTTACTTCTTAGCTCGTACTTTAGCCTATGCTAAAGCATCCTATATATGCTTATAATTCTTTCTTTCTAGCTTAAACATACGTTTCTATTCTAGAGCTTTATTAGCTATTATTACTAGTTCCCTTAACTTCTTAGATACAGTTACTCTACTATTACCATCCGTAACAATATATTTTAAATTTTTATATAATTTTATTAAGTAAATTTTTACTAATTACAAGCTAATATATTATATAGAAAGTATTAAACATTTAATAAAAATAATTAATTTTTTAGTACTTTTTTTAAACTACTTTATATAACGTTACCTTTTTAAAAAAAAATTTATATACTTATTTACTATTATAACTATTACCTAACCAAAGTACTTATTTATAGTTAAGTGGTAATTCTTTAAACTAGTAATAAAACTTAATAATAGTAGTTATAAGTTAAGTTACTTTAAAGTTTATAATAAAGTAGTAGTAGTAAAAATAGTAGTAGTAAAAATAAAAATAGTAAAAGTAAAAGTAAAAGTAATAGTTAAGTTTATAAAAAACTTATAATAATTTAGTTTACTATTTAATCAACTTAAATTTTAGTAAGCTACTTAAGTATATAAAATACTTAATTAAGTTTTTTTTTAATAGTAGTTATTACTACTACTATTACTACTACTACTATTACTATTATAATTAACATTATATAGTAGATTTAGATTTCCTTTTATATACACTTTTTTTCTTTTTTTAAATAGTAATTATAAAAGTAAGTATTTAACTAAAACTAATGTTTAAGTTACTAATTTAGTTTCTTATAATTTAAGTTTCTATATTAATAAGCTTAATTTTGTAGTAAAAGTAATTATAAAAATATATTTAGTAGTAGTTTTTATAATTATTATAATTTAGTTCTATATATAACTATAATTACTAAATTATTACCTTAAAGTTATTACTTAATTTTATTTTATTTATTTAAATTCTAGCTCTTTTATTATAAAGTAGGTTTTATATACACGTATTTTTACTACTACTAATAATAATAGTAATAGTAGTAAGTAATAATAAGTTTAAGTTCTATAACTTTATTAAATAAAATTTTTTAAAAAAAAATTCTTAAAAAAAAAGTATTAAGTGTTGTACTAAAGTTTAACTATATACTTAATAGTAACTAAAAATAGTAAATTATATTTAAAAAATATATAGTACTTGTTAATAATATAGTAAAAATAATATATTTTACTTTTACTAAAAAATTTTAAGTTATAAAATTACTATACTACTTAACTTATTACTACTTAATAAATTACCTTACATAATATAATGTTATACTTTTTATTTTATAACTTTTTTTTTATATAACTAGCTATATAGTTTTTAAAAACCTATTTAACTTTATACGTAAATATAGTAGCTTATTTTATTTTATTTATAAGTTTACTATACTTTTATATTTTATTTATAAGTTTACTATACTTTTATATTTTATTTATATATATAGTAATTAACTCTATAAGCTTATATTAAAAAAAAGTAAATAATAAACTTTATAAAAAAATAAAAAATAGTAGTAGTAAAAGTAAAAGTAAAATAAGTAATAGTAACTAAAATAATAATATTTTATATAAACTAGCCTTAAGAAATTTTTCTTTTAGCTATTTATTTTCTTACTTATTCTTCTACTTATTTTTATACTTATTTTTCTACTTATTTTTTCTACTTATTTTTCTACTTATTTTTTTACTTATTTTTCTACTTATTTTTATTTACTTAGTGTACTTTTTTAAAATGTATAATTTTTATAACTTTTTTTTATTACTAGTAAAGTTTTTTGTTTTACTACTAGCTTTTATAACCTTTTTACTAGTAATTTTACTAGCTTTTTTAAGTAGCATATATTTTATTACTACTTTTAAAAAATTTTACTATAACTTACTAAGTTTTTTACTTTTATTTAAGTATAGTAGTCTTTTTTTTAATAGTAAAAAGTTTTCTATATTAAAAACTTTTTATTTAGTAGTAGACTTTGTTATTATAAAGTTAATTATAACTCTAAAAATTAGTTTAATAAGTATAGTTACTATAGAAATTACAACTTTATATATAAAAACTACTTATAAGTATTATAGTAAGTAAATGTAGTAAGTAGTGTATAAAAATATTATACTTACTAACAAAAAATATAGTATTAAAATATTTAGTAATATACTAAAAAATTCTAGTAATTTTTCTATACATTAAAAATACTAAATAAGTTTTTACTTAATATAATAATGTAGGTATTAAGTAAGCTATTAATTTTATTAACTTTTTATAATATATTATTTATTAACTATAAAAGTTTTACTAACTATAGCATAATTATTTTATAATAAAGTAAATATTTTCCTTATTATTTTAGCTATTAATAGAAATTAAATTTAAAGTAAAAATTATACTACTTTAATATTTAACGTTCTTTAATTAATACTATATCACTAACATACTAAAATTACCATGTAATATAATTATAAGCCTAAATTAAAAAAGCTTTTTAAGCTAAAAAAAAAAGGAATTATTAAATATATATTTAACTTAGATTTAAAAAGCTTTATACTCTTTTTAAGTACTATGTATAATATAGTAAATAAACTACGTACTATATATAATACTAGCTAAGTAAATAGAAACTAGCTAAAAAACTTTATTAAATAAATTAATAGTTTTATAACATAATTTAATTAACTATATAATTATTAAAAAACTCTATATAAGAATTTTACAGCTATTTGAATGTAATTTAAGTATGTAATATATACTAAGGCTATATATAGTATTTATAATAAAAATACTTATAACTTTAATAAAACTAGTTTTATAATAAGTAAAATATTAGCTTAACTAGTTATTATTAACTTAAAAAAATAAGGCTTACTAAAAGTAGTTTAACTAAGTAATTATAAGTAGGTTACTATAATATATAAAATTAATACTACTAAGTAAATAATTTTATTCTTTATTATTTTTACTAGTTAGTACTACTTTTTTACTTAGTATAAAAGTAATAATATACTATATAACTAAGTAATTAATGTTAGTAATAATAGTTGAATAAATAAAAAATTTAAAGTTACTTAATTAAAGTACTTTCTTAAATATTTAGTAAATTATAAAGTAGGTATATACTAGCTACTAATTTTAAATAGTTATAAAAACTATATTTTACTTAAATTCTAGAACTTTTATAAAAAAAATTATATCTATACTTTTTATATATTATATATTTATTATACTTTTTATAACTACTTAATATTAGTTATTTCTTACTATTAAAATACGTACACAAGTAGTAAATTAAAAGTTTAATATGTAACTATTTTAACTATATTATAAATTTTAAGTTTTTACTAGTTTTTTATATAACTTATTAATAGTTTATTATAAAAAAAATTTATGTAAGTTTTTAAAGTACTAGTTTAGTTATATATAATTTAAAGATAGTAATTTTAAAGCTTAATATAAAGCTAAAAATACTATTATTAGTAGCTTTACTAGAAACTATATAAAAAACTAAAAAACTAAGTAATGTATATAAACTAAAGGCTTAATTAATATTAATTTATAAGTATATATATAAGTATAAAAGCTTATTACCTACTTTTATTACTATAGTAATTAATTAGCTTAAGAAAAGTACTAAAGTAATAGTATATTTAGCTATACTAATATACAAACAAATTATAAGTTTAGAGAAAGTAAATAAAGTTACTATAATACATAAATAGTATAAAAAAAAGTAGATTTAAAAGTAGAATACCTTAATAAAAATAGAGAAAAAAGAAATTATTATTTAAAAAAATTGTTATAAACTGTAATAAAGAGGTAACTATAAATAAGAAAGTGTTATTATAAAAAGCATAGTATAAAGAAATATATAAACAATACTAAAAAGTAGAAGTAAACTAGAGAAAACAAAACTTATAAATAGAATTACTTTAAAGTAAGTTTAAGTTCTATAAAAAATAATATCTAAATTAAATAAGTAAGTTAGGTAACCAGCTATAGTAAAATATAAAAAAAATAAGTATAAACTTATTTTTTCTTATTTTCTTTAGCAGTATCTAATATACTTTTAATTAGTATATAATATATATATAGAGAATTTACTATAAGTATAAAGTATTAAACAGCTTATAGTTACTTTTAATTTTTTATAATTACTCTAAAATTAAGATTTATACCTTAAGTAAAGTAGTTAAATATTATTTTATTAAATCTTAACATACTATATTACCTCTTTTATTTTAACTAAGTTTAATTAAACTTTTACTAAGTTTAATAAGTTATTTAATTTAAAAGTAAAGAAATCTGGTAACGTTATACACTTAGTTAAAATAACTAATTACTAGTATAAATTATGTTAGTAAGTTAGTAACTTATAATATTATAATTACTATTTTAAGAAAGTAAAAGAAGCTATTAAATAGATTCTAATAACTAATTATCAAAAGTCTATAACTACCTACTATAAAAACGAATAGGAACTTTATTTGTTAGAAGAAAGTAGTAATAAAAAAAAAGTTATAATAAATTTTTTATTTATAACTAAAAGTATATTTAAAGAAGGTAAGAGTATATAATAAATTATCTAAAAGTAAAAAGTAGCTATTATAAAGTTATATATAACCTTAATTAACATATAATAATAAGTTAAAGTAAATAAAACTAGAAAGAAAAATATAGCAAAGATATATTCCTCTATAAAGTTTAATAGTAATAAAAATAATGTTAAAACCTTTATAATAACTATAGACCTATACTACTAGTTTAATTAAGTATTATTTATAACTAATTAAGATTACATTCTGGAAGCTAGTATGAATATAATAAAAAAAGCTATAAAATAGTTTAAATTACTTACTAAAAACTACTTAGCAAACAGAGAACCTAACTTAGAAATAATAGAACTTAAGAATTATAATAGTAATATATAAAGAACTTTTAAAAACTATAAAAGCTTTAAAAAGAAAATAATAATAGTCTTTAGAAAAATTAATAAATAAATAGAAGTAATTTAAAAGTTTTAATAGCTTAAGTAATAAACATTAGCAGCTAACTATATAGCAAAATTTAAATAAATCTAATTACAACTAAATTAAAAGAACTAACTATTAGTTATAATATACTATAAAGGACTAAAAAATAGAATTAAAAATAAAATCTTTAAAGGTAAAAAACTAAGTATCTTACTTAAAATTATTAAATAAGTAGTGACTATTAATAATTACTAGTACTAATAAAAACAAGAGAAAAAAGCGTGAACTAAACTAGTAATCTATATATTTAAAAGAAAAAAAAATACCTGAACATATAATAAAATATTTATAAATAAAAAGTAAGAAAAGTAAATTAAGAAGTAAATAAAACACTACGCACGAAAAGCTTATCTAAAATATAGAAAATAAAAACACTTTATTAAAAATTATAAGTAATAATAATTAGACGTTAAAAAAGCTTATATTTAGACTAGAGCATTAAGAGAAGTTAAAATAGCTATAATTTAAATAAAATAAATATAAAACTAAATAACTAAAGAGACCAGTATATAAAGAATCTAGTAGAAATAATATTAGATATATAAAAACTATATATACTTTAGATAAAAATATAAAATACCATATTAGTAAGTAAAAAATTATTTAACTAAATAACCTAATAACATAATTTCCACAATACAAGAAACAGTAATCCAATAATATAGTGTGGAAACTAATAAGAAAATATAAAGATTTTATTGCTGAGCGTAGCGAAGCTTCTTCTATTTAATTTGGAGGGGTTTTGGTTAGAAACTGCGCTGAGGTAGCATTCTCATTAGGCAAAAAAAAGTTATGTCACGGGATTAAGCTCTAAGCGAAAAACATCAAAACTTTCTCATACGACTAATACTTCAATGCCTTGACTAATACCTCTTTTACGCAACTTCTCTTATGCAATACATAGTTTACCAGTATACTTACTATACTTTACTAAATGAATCTGCCTCCTCCTTGCAGCTAATGTGGGAACCCTAAAGATGCTGCCACTGAGCTGCCTTTTAAAGTTCTGTACCAAGCTGCCCCTAGAGCTATACATTGAATTCAAATCACGCTTCCTGTAGGGGAAAGGGGGGTTCAAGGGGGTCTCCCCCTTGATAGCCAAATCTAATTCGATGTAGGAGCCAAATCTAATTCGATGTAGGAGCCAAATCTAATTCGATGTAGGAGCCAAATCTAATTCGATGTAGGAGCCAATTCAGATTCGATAGTCGCTTCTCTAACGTAACTTCTGTCACGCTGCTTCTCTTTCGATGCTGCTTCTCTCCTCACGCTGCTTCTATCCTCACGCTGCTTCTCTTTCGATGCTGCTTCTCTCCTCACGCTGCTTCTATCCTCACGCTGCTTCTCTCCTCACGCTGCTTCTCTCCTCACGCTGCTTCTCTCCTCACGCTGCTTCTCTTTCGATGCTGCTTCTCTCCTCACGCTGCTTCTCTTTTGATGCTCTTTCTCTCACCCTGCTTCCTCTCATCCTGCTTCTCTCACCCTGCTTCTCTCCTGCTGCTTCTCTCCTCCAGCCGCTTCTCTGACGGCCCTGCTTTTCTGACGGCCCTGCTTTTCTGACGGCCCTGCTTCTCTAACGGCGGCTTCTCTAATGGTGCTGCCTCTCTGCAACTGCTTCCCTGACGCTGTTCCTCTAACGCGGCTTCTGTAACGCAGCTTCTGAAACGCGGCTTCTCTAACACTGCTTTTCTGGCGCTGCTTCTCTTACCCTGCTTTTCTGGCGCTATTTTTCTAGCGCGGCTTCTATGGCGCTACTTCTCTGACGCTGCTCTTCTCTCTGACGCTGCTCCTCTTACGCTACTTCTTGGACGCTGCTCTTCTCTCACGCTGCTCCTCTTACGCTACTTCTTGGACGCTGCTCTTCTCTCACGCTGCTCCTCTTACGCTACCTCTCTCCCGCTGCTCCTCTTACGCTACCTCTCTCCCGCTGCTTCTCTTACGCTACTTCTCTCTCGCTGCTTCTCTCCCGCTGCTTCTCTCCCACTGCTTCTCTGACACTACTTCTCTCACGCTGCTCATCTCCCGCTACTTCTCTATGACTACTCTTTTCACGTAGCTTTTCTTACACTACTTGCTGAGCGTAGCGAAGTCCTCTAACATTTATGTTAGCTTTAGTATTTTAAAATTATAAAAAAAGAAAGAGAACTTTTTTAAAGGGAAGACTAAAAATTCAGATAAAAAAAAATTACAAAACAAAAAAAAGTAAAGAACTTATATCTATAATAATTATATAGTAAGTATACTAAAAATATTATTAAATATATAAATTAAAGTACCACTTAAAGAAATATTATATTACCAAATACTAAGAAGTTACTTTAAGAAATAGAATATATAAATATTAATAAGCACTACTGTTAATAGAAAATAAGTAATATAGAAAATTAAGTAAATAAAAATTAGCTATATAAATAAATAAAATTTACTAATAAAAATCTATACTAGTTATAACTTATATAATGTGCTATTATTCTATTAAATATCTAGAACTAAAATAAAATTAAAATAAAAAAAAAGAAACTTTTTTATTAATTTTATAAGTACAAGACGACAACGCCGTAAATAGAGTAATAAAAAAAAACTAAATATATATAATACTAAACTATATAGAAATAGACTATAGATAGAATAAGCACGTTATACATATTAAGAGATTAAAAACAAAAAAAGTATTATAGTAACTAGTAAATAAAAAGAAACTTAACTTATAATAAGAATTAGTTTATATAAATTTAGAAAATAAACTACAGAACCTAAACTTAGACTAATATAACTAATTATTATAAAATAAATATTAACTAGAATATTAATTATACTAGGCTAAACACTGTTAAAAGAAATAGTTAGCTATAAAATTACATAAAAAACTCACATATTAAAAATTATTTCTTGGGATGGAAATACTAAAACTATAAAAAATAAGCTAAAAATATATATAAAATGCTTAATAAGAAAGCATACTAACTCTAGAAATATCTAATCTATAAACTTAAGAAAGAAATACTAAGAAAATAACTACTACTTAAAAGTTAACTATAAATGAAAAACTAGAAAACTAGTAAACTATAACTAAGCTACTAAAGAGTTAACTAAAGATTAAAAGAAATATAATACTTATATACATATAACTAAACTAAAGAAAACACGAAAATAAGCTATACGTGAACGTATATATTAATAGTAATAAAATACTAGCACTTATAAATAGTAGAGCTAGTAAGACACTAATATTAAATAAGTAAATATAAAGATACTAGATACTAACTAAAGTTTTAGACAAACCTGTGTAAGTAAAACACATAGATAATAATCTAGTAATATTTAAAGAAAGTGTAATTAATCTTAAAATATAAAATATAACTATTTAGATAGTAAATTATAAAGATAACTACTATATTAAAATTATAAATTTAGGTAGTAAGAATTTTATCTTAGGATAGAACTAGCTAGCATAATAGAACCTAACTATTAATTAGAAAAGAAAAATTATAGAAATTAGAAATAACTACTATAAATAGTAGTAATAAGTAATAATATAAATAAAGAAAATAATACTTCACAAGACTAAATTTATTGTACTAAAAGAATATTAATAAGAATTTAAAAAATAGTTCTTTAAGAAAGCTAAAAACTAACTACTAGAATACTAAGACTAAGACCATAAAATCACGCTTAAGAAAGGAATAGATTTGAAACTAGAACTATTATACTAGCTATCTATTAATTAATAAAAGAAGTTATAACAATATCTAAATAATAATCTTAAAAAGAAATATATTTAAATAAGTAAAAATAAGATAACATTACTAACACTCTTTATACTAAAGAAGAAGAATAAATTATAACTATATATTAATTATAAATACTTTAATAATATAATAATAAAAAATTGCTATCTAATACTATTAATATTAGAACTTATAAATAAGCTTAGAGAAGCAAAATAAAATAGCCTTTTTAATATTAAAAATAAATACTATTAAATATAAATAGCTGAAAAACATAAGTAAATAACAGCTTTTAAAATAAAATATAAACTATTTAAATACTTAGTTATGCTATTTAAACTTACAAATACACTAGTAATATTTTAGATAATTATTAACTATATACTAAGAAAATACCTAAACGTATTTATAATAACCTATATTAATAACGTGCTTATATATATAAATAGAATACTAAAGGAATATGTTGAGTATACTAAAAAAGTATTATAGAAACTTAAGAAACACAAGCTATATATTTAAACAGAGAAATATATATTCTATAAAACGAAAGTTAAGTTCTTAGAATACTTAGTATCTTAAAATAAAATAGTAGTTGACTTAAATAAAGCTAAAGATATTTTATCTTAGCTAAGACTAATAAACATAAAAGAAGTTTATTCTTTTCTTAGATTTATAGAGTTTTGTTAATAATTTATTAAGAACTACTTAAAAATCACATCACTCTTAACGAAATTACTTAAAAAAGATTAATAATTTAAGTAGAAACAATGCGAGAAAAACACTTTTAAAATATTAAAAAAAAAAATTCTAATAACTACTAATATTAACGATATTTAATTTATGACTTTAAATAAAAATATATATAAATATATTAAATAGAGCTACTAGAGCTATTTTGTTATAAATATAGAATAATAAATAAAAACACTTAATAAATTTTTTATTTTATAAGCTTATAACTACTAAGTTAAACTATAATATTTATAATAAGAAATTATTAGTAATAGTTTAAGTATTTAAAAAATGAAAATATTACTTAAAAAAAGCTAAGCATTAGATTATTATATATTTAAATTATAAAAATCTAATAGTATTTACAACAACTAAGAAGATAAATTAATAATAAGTTAGATAATAAAAACTAGTTTCTACCTTTAATTTTTCAATACTTTATAAATTAGGAAAAGAAAATATAGTAGTTAATACACTTAGTTAAAAAGCGAACTTACTAGAAATCTATAATATAATACTTAAATAAAAATAAGACGAATTTTTAGGAAGATTATAAATAAATATTAAACATATAGTTATTATTAAAAATACTTAGAAAAAATAAATAAAGAAATTTAATAAAAAAATAACTATAATAGAACTTAGACTAAAAAATAATCTATATACTAGATATATTATATACTAAACTTATTAAAAACTAAGACTTAACTAAAATACACAGATATTAGGGAATTAAAAAAACTATAAAATAAATCAACAAACATTTCTAAATTCCGAGAATATAAAAAAAGGTTAGAACTATTATTTTAGAATGTATTAAATATAAGAAGAATAAAGCATTAAGATATAAAAAATATAGACTTATATAACTAATTTCTTTACTAAACTTGCTATAAAAATTAGTTATAATAGACTTTATTATAAGAATACTAATAATAACCACCTTTTAAGGCTAATAGTATAACATAATACTAGTTATAGTAAATAGACTTATAAAATACACATATTTTAAACTTATATACACGAAGGTTAAAGTATATAAACTAGTAACTATACTTATTAAACTATTAATTATATAATATAGACTGCTACAGGAATTTATTATAAATAAAGACAAATTATTTACGTTAATATACTAAAAAACGTTTATAAAGAAACTAGGAGCTAAACACTATCTCTTAATAGTATTTTATTTATAAATAAATAAACAAACAGAATAAACAAATTAGACATTAGAATAATACTTATAAATATATATTAATAAATAATAAGATAATTAGATTAATCTACTACTAATAGCTAAGTTTATATATAACTTTATAAAATTATTAACTACTAGAAAATTACTATTTTTTATAAACTATAATTATAAGTCTACAGCTTACTAAAAACTATAGAAACTAAATAAAATATTAAAATTAATAAAAATAAAGATTAAGAAGTTATAATAACTTTACTAAAAAATAGTAGAAAAAATTACCTAAAAAGAGACCTTAGTAAGTAATAAAAAAACAAATATAAAATTAAGAAACTAATTTTTAAGAAAAGGAATAAAGTTTTTCTATTATAAAAAAACTTAAAAACTATCATATTCCATAAGCGAGCTGCGCACCCAAGCGAGCTGCGCACCCAAGCGAGCTGCGCACCTTGCCAAGAGAATGCAACCTACCAACCTTCCAGCGCGATGCATCAACCAAACAACGTTCAATCAATCCACCAAGAAGGCAGGATAGCCCTTGCTATCTTAGCTATCAAAAGACACCAATTTAAAAGCGCGCGAGAGGCTGCAGCAGTCTACGACGTCCCTGAATCTACGCTTAGGTCGCGACTTGCTGGAGTTCCTTCACGACGCGATTGTGAACCCAATTCAAAGAAGCTCACTAATCTAGAGGAATATGTTATTGTTGAACATATTCTCGACCTAGATTCGCGTGGGTTTCCGCCTAGGCTTCTTATTGTGAGAGATATGGCCAACCAACTGCTCGCTGCACGCTCTGCTGGCCATGTTGGCAAGAACTGGCCAGAGAACTTCGTCAACCGGACTCCTGAGGTCAAAATGGTCTATAATCAAAAGTACGACTACCAAAGAGCTCTGTGTGAGGATCCTGCGATTATTAAGCCTTGGTTCGACCTTGTACAGCGTACGATTGAGAAGCACGGTATTGCTGAAGAAGACATCTACAACTTTGACGAGACTGGCTTTCAGATGGGCGTTATTTCGACTAGCAAAGTTGTTACAGGCTCTGAAAGGCGCCATCAGCCAAAGGCTGTACAGCCGGGTAATCGCGAATGGGTTACAGTAATCCAGGGTGTTAATGCCCAAGGATGGGCAATTCCGCCATTCATCATCTTTGCAGGGAAGCACCACCTCTCTGCCTGGTATCAAGACGACGCCATACCACTAGATTGGCCTATCTCACTGAGTGAGAATGGCTGGACGACTAATAAGCTTGGTGTTAAGTGGCTGCAGCACTTTGACAAGCATACAAAGGACCGTACAGTAGGCGTACGTCGCCTGCTAGTCATCGACGGCCATGAGAGCCACGACTCGCTCGAATTTCAGCAGCTTTGCAAGGAAAAGAATATTATCACGCTCTGTATGCCATCGCATTCGTCGCATCTGCTTCAGCCACTTGATGTAGGCTGTTTTGGGCCTCTGAAGCAGGCATATGGGCGGCAGATTGAGGATCTCATGCACAACTACATTGGCCACATCACCAAGCTTGAGTTCCTACCAGCGTTCAGCGTAGCCTATCAGAGCTCAATGACGGAAAGCAACATCCGTGCAGGCTTTCAAGCTGCTGGCTTAGTCCCATATAACCCAGATGTGGTGCTTTCAAACCTTGATATTCAGCTTCGAACGCCGTCGCCACCTGCTGAAGAGGACCTCCCCTGGCAGTCAAAAACACCCAGTAATGCTGCTGAACTAGGCTCTCAGACGGCTCTAGTTCGAGAGCGGATTCAAAAGCATCAAGATAGTTCACCTAGTTCGATTATTGAGTCGCTAGGTCAGCTTGCTAAGGGTGCTGAGCAGATGATGCATTCAGCAGTGCTACTGCGCTCGCAAGTCACCAGCCTTCAAAAGGCAAATGAAGCTGCAACACAACGCAGAAAGCGCAAAAAGAAGCGAATTCAGAAGCAAGGAACATTAACAAGAGCAGAGGGCTTAGAGCTAATTGCTCAAGCTAATGTTGATGCGCAGATTGAGGGTGAAGAGTGCCAGAGTAGGAAGCGTGCTAGAGTAGACGCGCCACAGCAAAAGCACTGTAAATGCTGCGGCGAAACTGGGCATAACTCAAGAACATGTAAGAAGGCTGAGAAATAGGTTAACTATCTAGTAGCAAAATATTATTGTGATAGCTGCTAGCGTTGTAAAGTTATTGGATTGTAAAGTTATAGAAACTTAGTAGGGTGCGCAGCTCGCTTAGGTGCGCAGCTCACTTATAGAATATAATAAATAACTATTAAAAAAACTAGATTACATTAAATTAGGACTATTTAAGATTAAATAATAAATAGGACCTGTAAATTATAAACTATAACTATCTAAAAATATAAGAATTTACTTAGTTTTTTATATTTTATTATTAAAGCTAGTACTATAAAATGCTAAACTATAAATAAGACTTAAACTTAAGAAAGATATTACTAAGTATAAAGTTTAATAAATTTTAAACTATTAATAGTTTAGGTATGACGGTGCTGCTTGCTTTGCTTACTATAAATTATATAATATTATAACTAGCTATATTAGCTATAACTTAGTATAGATTTTAGAATATAGCTAGCTTATACTTAAGCTATATACTACTTTATTTAGAGATAAGCTTTCTTTGTACCTTTTTTCTTCTTATCTTAGTATAACTAAAATAAAGCTAACTTATTTTATTAACCTATATTTATACTATAACGCGTGAAGACCGAGCCTGTTATTATATTAAATATTAGTAGAAATATTTAGTTAAATAAAAGAATTATAGACCTAAGAATAATACGTGGAAGCTAGTTAGGAATTTAAAGAATAATTTAAAGCTAATTAACTAGTATTATTAAATGGACTAGTTAATACTTACTCTAAAGCTATATCTAATAAATATAAAGAATATAAAACATTCTGTTTAAACTTAGAAAAGAAAAGTAAAGCAGTATTAAATACTATAAATAGTAGTATATTAAATTAATTCTAATAGTTTTACTTTTTCTTTTTTATTATATAAACTTTATTAATTGAAATAAGCTTACACTAGAATATTTTCTTCTTTTAAGAATTTATTTAAGCTAATTTATAATAAATATAATACTTACAAAAACAAAGCTCCTCTTTATAATAATAATAGGCTAATAAATTATTTTAAGCTTTTTTTAACTAGTATTGTAAGTACTTCTTATTCTAATTAAAATAATTTTATTTAAGCTAAGTTATAATAAGATTATACTTTATATTTTAATTAATATACTTAAAATATTACTTTACAGCTAAATGCACTAAACAATGACGATTATTATTATAATAATAAAAATAAAAAGATAGTATTAAATAGATATATTCACGAACTTTTCTTACTAAATAGTAAGCTTATATTAAGAACGATTCTACTTAAGTCATTTTTAGAAAATTAGAAGAACAGAAAAGATATAAGAGGTTCTTATAATTTTAGTTTTTATATAAAAAACTAGCTGCCTTTATACTATTTATAAAAAAACACTAAATAACCTTTAGGCTAAAAACTTAAAGAAAGAGAATAAAATTATAAACTATAATAAAAAGGTAACTACAAATAAAAAGGCGTTACTATAAAAAGTATAATATAAAGAAATATATAAATAATACTAAAAAGTAAAAGTAAACTAGAGAAAACAAAACTTATAAATAGAATTACTTTAAAGTAAGTTTAAGTTCTATAGAAAATAATATCTAGATTAGATAAGTAAATTAGGTAACCAGCTATAGCAAAATATAAGAAAAATAAGTATAAATAATAAAGATAAAAATAGATATAAACTTATCTTTTCTTATTTTCTCTAGTAGTATCTAATATACTTCTAATTAGTATATAATATATATATAGAGAATCTACTATAAGTATAAAATATTAGATAGCTTATAGTAACTTTTAATTCTTTATAATTACTCTAAAATTAAGATTTACACCTTAAGTAAAATAGTTTAATACTATTTTATTAAATCTTAACTTACTATATTGCCTTTTTTATTTTAACTAAGTTTAACTAAACTTCTACTAAGTTTAATAAGTTATCTAATTAAAAGTAAAAGAACTTAGTAACGTTATATATCTAGTTAAAATAACTAGTTACTAGTATAAATTACGTTAGTAAGTTAACAACCTATAATAAAAATATTAAGTAGTAGTTAAATAGTAAAAAGTATTAAGTTATTATATAATTAAGTATAAGCTAGTAGACTTTAATATACTATATATATTATAAAAACCTTAAATATAACTTATAAATATATAAAAAGTATACTATAAATACTACTTAATTTATTTCTTAAAGTATTATTAGTAGATATAGTTACTATAGTAACTAAAAATACTAAAACTACTATAAATTTATTTTTATAAAGTTTTTAATAACTACTAATATAATTAGTTAAAAAATTTAAGTTAAATTAATAGCTTTATATAAAAGCTAGTTATATTACAATTAAAGTAATTTAGTTATTAAAAAAAAGTATTTTTATTAATAAAAATTATTTTTTAAGTTTTACTAAAATACTTTTTATATTTATAAATAGTAATTTAAAAAAAGGTAATTAAAAGTAATTTAAAGAACATAAAATAGTATATTTTTTTAATTTAAAACTATTTTATAAATAAATTATTATAAATAAAACATTTAAATTATATAATTATTAAGTTAATTATAATATTATTAAAGAACTTAAAAAAATTATATTTAGTAATATAAAGCACGTATAAATATTATTTTAAAAAAATAATTAATTATTAGTTTTCAGGTGTTTAACTTTTATTATTTAATTTTTTAAGTTTTTAACTTATTTTTTAAGCTTTACTTTTTTTTATAACATAATTTTATTTCAGAGTTTAGTAATTTACTTAACCTAGTAGTTAATAAGCTACTATGATATATTAATATATTAATTGTCTATTATTTAAAATAAGTAAAATTTAATAATAAAAGTAATAAAAGTATTTTAATTTTTTTTTATATATAAAGCTTTACTATAAACTACAATTGTTACTTAACTATTTTTTAAAAAAATTTAGTAATATAATAGTAGAATATATTTTATTATTATGGTTATATTAAATATATATATTTTTAATAGTACTATTACTCAATAAGTATTTATTAAAGTATATAAAGTTTTTTAGCAAAACTTTTTAATATTATTAGTTATTTTTAATTACTATAAAACTAAAGTTTATTAGTATTTTAAAAAATATAAAAATTATACTTATTATAACTATATTTTTATAATAATTTTTGTAAAAACCTTTTTATTACTTATAATATATTTTGTATAAAGTATAAATGGTAAAAAAGTTACTTAACTAAAAATATTATCTAGTTAAAAACAATATTTAGCTAAATGTATTATTTAATTAATTAAAGTAAAATAAAAACTATTAGTTAAAATATTAATTAAAATAAAAAGTAAATAAAAAAAATTATATAAGTAAACTTTACTATTATTTGTTTATAATAAAAGTAATTTAATTAGTTTACTTTAAACTATTAATAAATTTTAAAAAAACACTTTTTTGTATTAAAAAAAAATTAAAGTAAATTAGTATTTATAATTTAGTTCGTAATTTTACTAAGTATAACTAAAATAGTATTATAAATAAAAATAAGCTAAAGTATAGCTATAAAAAAATATATATAAATAGTATAGTACTAAACTTTTAAAGCTATTATAAAAATAGTATAATAATTAGTATTTTTTTTAATAACAAAGTAGTAGATTACTAGTTAATATAATAAAAAAATTAAACTTAAATATAAATGGTATTTAGAATTTTCTAAACTTACTTAAAGTAAATTTTTTTTTTTTTAAAAAAAAAGTAGGTATTTAATAAAAAAGCTTAAAAAACATAGTTATATAAATAACTTAAATATTATATTTACTTTATAACTTAAAAAAATATAATTTTAAAGTAATATTATAGTAAGTATATTTTTGAAATTAATGTTTAAGTTAATCATTAAAATAGCTAAAGTTAACTACTTTAAAATAAAGTTAATAAATTATGTAAAACTAAAGTATTTATATAAAATAGTACTAAAGTATTAATCTAAAATAAGTAAATAATTATATAACTTAAGTATACTTTAAATAATCTAGTTATTACATTTTTATTATTTACTTACTTATTTAGTATTATATATAGGTATATATAAGTACTTTATTTTAGTTTTAATTTAGTTAAGTTATATTTAGTTTTTATTAAATATTAAAAATAATTTTAATTTAATGTAATATAAATATTTTTTATTACTATGTAAATTTTAACACTAAAATATAATTTTATATTTTAAGTTTTTTAATTGATTTTTTTAAGTATTATAATAAGTAAAAGCATGTTATTATAAGCATTTATTAAATATTTTATATTAGTTATAGGTTATATTTTAAACTACTTTTATTTAATTAAAAAGCTACTTAATTTATTTTAACTTTAAGATTTTTATTACTATTTCATATTTTTAGTTTACGTTTCTTTTTTAGTTTAATAAAAAAAAATTTTTTAAGTATAATTTATGTATATATTATAATTTTACTTTAATTAGTAGCTACTTTTATAAGTTTACTTTATTTTTTTTATAAACTTACTACTTTTATAGTTTTTTTTTTAAATAATAGTAAAAAATGATAAATTTTTTATAATAATTTTAATTATTTAAAAATGCATTTAATTAAGTATATTAATATTTAACTTACTAACTAACAAAAAAACTTTTTTATATTTTTATTTTTAAAGTATAAACTATTTAGCTTTAAGTTATGTTAATTTTTTTTATTACTATATAAAATAGAAAATACTATATTTTATAATATATAAAGTAATAAATAGTTTCTAAAAATTTTAGTTATTTTACAATATATGTTAAAAAGTAAACATAAAAATTTTTAAACTTTATATACTTTTAAAATAAACAAAACGTTAGGAATATTTTTTAATTAATTAAATAATTAACTTTATATTTTATATATATTTTTAAGTTATAATATAATATAATTTCTATTTATATTATTATGTATTAACTGTATAATAGTAGGTTACATATATTGTTTTTAGAAATTTTAATTATTTTATAAAATATATTAAAAAAACTTTTATTAAAAATAATAGTTTTTATTTACTTTTAAAAGTTAAATATAAAAGTTTGTTCCTTTTTATATAATTAAAATAAATATTTTTATATTGTATATACATTTTTAAGTTATAATATAACCTAATTTTTATTTTTATTATTATATTTTTACTTTATATATAGTTTACTTTTGGGATTTTTTTGGATTTTATAACCTTATTTTTAACTTTAACTCTAAATCTATATAAATAAAAATAATAGAGTAATTTTAAAGCTAAAAATAGTATATAAATTAATAATAAAAACTATAGTTTGAAAAAAAAGTAATATAATAATATTATTTACTAAACTTTACTATACGTTACGTAATTATATATTAAATTATACTAACTATAACTTAATATAGTATTTAAAGTATTATTAATTTAAATTTAAAATACATATAGTTTTATTTAAAGAATAAACTTTATATACTGTTTTGTATATTTTATTAATTTATATTCTTTACTTATAATAGTAATTTTTAAATTTATTATTATATATAAACTTTATTAGTATAAGTAACTTAATTTAATTATTTTATTTAATTGACTTTAGAAAATTTATATCAAAATCTAAAAATTTTAAAATATAACAATAAAATTTAAAATACTATAATAAAAACTATAATATGTTATATAACTATTTACTAGTAAATTCTTTTAGTATATTTATTAAATAAAAGTATGTAACTACTTAAAAGTAATTACTAATTAGTAAGTGTTTACTAGTAAATTAACTAATTAACTCTATATACAAAATATATTAATAACTCTTATAAATAATATATTGAATTTTTTTTAATTTTTTTTTTAAAATTAACTATTTAAATATTTTATAATAATAATAACAATATTTTAATTACTTATTATAAACTTTTATAAGTATAAAAAATACAACCTAATTTAATTAAATAATTAAAAGTAAATTACTATAATTTAAAATATTAAAAATATAAAAAAAAATTATTATTTATGCTAGTAAAAATTATATTAATAACTAATATTAAAATATTAAGAAAATTAATAATTAAGCAATTAAAGTTAGCAATAATATCTAAATAAATAATAAACTTAATTTAGTATAATTAAAATATTCTAATAAGTATATAAAAATATATATAATAATAGTTTATTAACAACTTATAACTTAATTATATTTTAAAAAATATTATAAAAATTATAAATTATAATTATTTACTTATTTACTTATGTATTATACTTGTAATACTTACTAAATATAAACTATTCTTTATTATTAAAGTATATATATAGAACGTAAATTTTAAGCTTAGTATGTAATAATAATATTTATATTATTAAGTATAAATTCTTATTTACTTTTTAAATAGCTTTTTTAAAGTATTTATAAAAAAGAATACTTACTTTAGTTTTAAAAATTTTAAACTAGTTGTATTTAACTTTAATATTATATTATTAAAATTTAATTTAAAATTTTATATACTACTACTATTTACAAAAAAAATTCTTTATAAGAATTAAAAATACTAAGTAATATTTTTAAAATAAGTTTTCATTAAAATTAGTTTATTACAAAATTGGAAAATTAGAAATTTTTTATTTACTTTAGTTATTAGTTTTTTTTAATTAATATACTAAAAGTGTTAAAATAATAGTTTATTTAATAATATTAATATGAAATTAAATTACTAAGTTAAAACATAATAATAAAAATATTTTATAGTAAAAGTTATATAAAAATAGTACTTAATTAACTACTTTTAATAATATTAACAAATAAGAAAAAAGTAAAAACCTTTTAAAAAAATTGTATAAATAAAAGTCCTATAAGTACTATAGTAAAACTAAGTATAATTTGTATATATATAAATAAAAGTAAATAAATTTATTTAATTTTAAAGAAAAAAGTATTAGCTAGTATTTTATTATTATGTTAAGAAATTAAATACTAAAGTTATCTTTTTATATTAAATTATGTTATATTTTTAAGTATATACTTATAAAATATATTAATAAAAATTTTTTTTAAGTAGTTATAATTTTTAATATAGTTTTATTATAACGTATTTCATAAGTGAGCTGGTCAAACAAGCGAGCCGGTCAGTTTACCAAGAAATTACTAAAACTTTAATAACTTTATTAATTCTTAATATTTTTTAATAAAAATTTAAAATTTATAAACTTATATATTATACTTAGCTAGTATTGAATTTACAGTATAATTATATTATTAATTAAGTTAATTACTTAACTAAAACGAAAGACTTAGCAAAAATCGCTTTAATAATACTATTCTATTAAATTATTGTAAATATTTATAAGAACAATTTTTATTATTTATTCCAAACTATTTAAATTTATAGTAAAATAGTGAATAATTTATAACTAGTCTAATTTTATTAGTTACATTATATAGAGCTATTTTCGGCCCCCAATTTTTAATATTTAGATTAGTATTAATCTCTACTACTATTTACTAATTTAATAACTTAATTTATAAGTGTAATAAAACGTTATTAAATTTTTAGAAATTTCTATTAAGGTTTAAAGAAAATATGTTATCTATATACCTTTTTATTAAAACTTATTCTAATTATTGTAATTAAACTAATTAATAATATAATTATACTATAAATTTAATACTAGCTAGGTATAGTATATAAGTTTACAAATTTTAAATTTTTATTAAAAAATAATAAGAATTGATAAAGTTATTAAGGTTCTAGTAATTTCTTGGTAAATTGACCGGCTCGCTTGTTTAACCAGCTCGCTTGTGAAATACATTAGTTAACTTTTAAAAAAAGTAAAAAATTAACTTTGAATTTTTAAAAGAATATACTTAAATATTTATATACTATAATATTTTTTATATAATTTAAGTAAAAAATTTAGCTAATTCTATTATATAATAATATTAAGAAACTATTAAAAGATTATAAAGTAGATAGTAATAGCAAAGATTTTCTTACTATTTATAAAAAATATAAGTAGTGTGAAAAGTAATTAGTACTACTAAAATAAAAATATATATTTTTATATAGCCTAAATTAGTCTTAACTTATTACTAAGCTTAGTTTTAGTATTTTATTTAGGTACACGTGGTAAGTACTTTATGTTTAAAAATAAAGATATTTTAATAATACTACGTACGGTGCTTATTAAGGTATATAAATTTTTACTAAAGTAGCTTATTTCCGCTCTATAAAAGTCCTCTAAAAAGATGCCAGTACTTAAGTATCTTAAGATATAGCTTAAAATACTCATATTAATAGGCTAAACAGATACGGAAATCTTGGAATAAGAGTTAGTAAGAAAAAAGCTATTAAGTCTTTTATCACAGCCTCATAACATCTCTAAGAAAGTAAGTAATCTTTAAGTGTTAATAATAATTCAAGTACTATAAATTAACTTTATATTAAGAAATTAGAATAAAGATTCTATATTAATGAGCTTTACAGACTTAATAAAGGGCGATAGTTTAGTAAGGGCTTAATCTAACTTTATATATATCTAGCTAACAAGCTACTATAAATACACTTTAGGTTTTTAGTTACTATTTATAATAGAGATAGAGAATCTACTTAACTAGCCCTTATAATAAAGTGCTAAATAGGTTAAGAAATGGAATACTAGAGTAGCAGATAACTATTTAGTCTAGTTCTTTTTATTCTTCTTATAAAATATCTATTTCATGTTTTTTAAGATTAATTAAGTTAATAGCTGTATCTATTACTACAGCATAGCAGGCTATAATAGTTAGTATATTATAGTACGTTTATTTATTTTCTATATAGATTTAGTGTTAACTATTTAGTAGGCGGTTTATAAAACTAAGTTTTCTTATCTATCTAATATAAATTAGGTTTATATCTTAGTCCTAGAGATAAACTTTACTAGTAGACGTAATAGAAAACTTCTAATTAAAAAAATAACTCTAGCTATAGTCTTATTATTATTTCTATTACTTATTAATATATAATATATTGGTCTATTAAGGGTCTAGAGTATTATAATACTATATAGTTAAGGACTAACGCTTTAAGCCTTATAAAAAAAGCCTAAGATAGTAAGGCCTTAATCCTCGAATTAGACAATAACAAAAGCTTAGGAGATAATATTATGATAAGTATAAAGTATTTTAATAGTATAAGCCTAAGCCTGAAGTAACACTAGAATATAAACTAGAAAAACAAAAAGCCTGAAAACAGAATGCAGATAAAGAACTGGAAGAGAAAATATATAGTGCTTAATATTCCATACAGGAAGCCAGCACAGAGTAAAATAAGAAAAATCAGTTATAATTAACTATCTAAATAAATAGAATACTTATTATTATTATTAATATTATTATAGGAGACTAGGCTTGCTAGATGAAAAACTTTCTATTTAAATTAACTAGTATATTAAGTAAAGAGACTAGTAAGTATGTAAAAAAGATATTTCTATCTAGCATAACATTAAACCACGCAGTACTAATTAGAATTCTAATAGTACCAATTATACTAGCTATACTAACTAATATTATATTAGGTTATAATATAGGTCGTGGGTTCGGGCTAGAATTAGAGTAGTAATAAGTTATTAAAAGGTCTTCTATAGCGTTTCTCTATAGGAATAGGTCCTTTCAGGTATAGAAATACCTATAGAGGTATTAATTTAAGTCAAAAATAAACTAATTAGCTTATAAATAGTAATTATATAAAAGGAGTTATATATAAAGATTTATATAGTAACTTATACGGCATGCGCTTTATATTTAATATTTATTTATTCTATAAATTAACTAAAGACCTTTATAATGTAGTAATTAATACGTGGATTTTATAGAAATTACCCTAGCCTTAACTAGCACTAAACTTATGTCTAGGTCTGTTTTACTACTTATTATCTATTTAATAGTTTTATATATCTAATAGATCTACATTATATAGCGCGTAAAGTAGGTATTAGATAATTTAAACTAATATTTCTTTATTCTTACGCCCAGCATATTTTACTAAATAGAGTAACTATATTATTAATAATTTAGTTCTTTAAGGCGGAGCTTATGCTGGGATTTCTATATAACTTAATATAATAGCTAGTAATAAAAAAAAGCTAGAGAGATTAAAGATTAGTACTTAAACTAAGAATATATTATTTAATTATACTAAGAGCAAATTTAACTAGCTTAGTTTAAGTAATTAAGTATATAGTTAAAGAAATAATACCTACTTAGTTTTAGTAATAATACTTTTAATAACTTGCTTAAATAAAAAAGAGTTACTATAATTTAATATACCTCTTTTAAGGAGATATAAACATAAGCTTGTTTATAAAAGATTTATATTTTCTAAAGCTATTAAGCTAAACCCTTTACGTATAACTAGTTTATATATTTTAATAATTATACTAGCTAATCTTATATAGATAAATTATTAAAAGTCTGTATCTACAGCTAAAGAGATAGCTATATTTTTCATAAAAATAAATAGAAAATATAGTAGAAGTAATAGTTTATATAGATATAACTCTAAAACTACTTAATATACTAGTTCTTAATTATATTTTAAAACATCTAGTACTAGGTCTAACTAATTAGGTATACTATCTAAGGCTTTAGATATCTATACTTATAATACTATAAAATAAGGTTAGTCCAGTAATCTATATTTCTATAGATTATTAATAAAGTTATTAATTTTATAGTAAAGTAGTTAAATTAAGTATGTAATCTTCGCAAACAAGCTATCTATATTAATAAATAAAGTTAATAAAATTAATTATTATATTAAGCTAATTAATTACTAACGATTTATATAAGGCTATCTGCTTATATAATGCCTGCTAATTATTTTTATAAATAGTTAATAATAGTAACTAGGTTAGCTAAAGCTTAAGTTTTAAGTATTTACTTAAGTAAGCTAATAATCTATAAGCTAGCTATCCAGCTAATTAAAGAGCTTAAACTTAGTGCTTAAATAGTAATTACAGTTATTATAATCTTTTAATTATTTAATATTAGTAAAGAGATTAGAAACTATAAATAAAACGCTATACTTAATATAGGCTGTAATATTTTACTTAGTAATAGTAGACTATACCTTCTAGTATAGCTTTCGCTTATAAATAGATTTATCTATACTAAAAAGTTTCCAATCTCAGTAAAGCCTATTTAAGATAGTATTAATAAGTAGAGTCTATAAAGTAGTATAGTAATTTTTATAATTAATATTATTTAGTATATTTAAAAAGAGCACTAGGCACTTAACCTAAAATACTTTAATTATAGTACTTTTTACTAGTTAATAGCCCTGCTATGTTTTAACTACATATAACTATTCTATAGCTTTATTTTTAGTAGTAGAATTATCTCTATTAAAAGATAGTAAATTATTTATAAAAAAATATTTTAAATATAACATTACGGTAAGAAGCATTGTATTAAACCGAACTAGATTATTATATATTCTATTCTAATAGTTTTAATATTCTTACTAGAAGGAGGGAACGTGAAAGAGGGTATAAATTCTTATAAAGTAATTAAAATAAAATTTTAAAAAGCAGTAATAGCACTCTTCTACTAGGAGAAAATACTTTATAACTTATTTTATCTTATTTTTTAAATAGAAAGAAAGAGACTGCTTTGTGTTAGGTATATAAATAGTCTATTATAAAGCCTTAAGAATATAGTAATTCTTAAACAGTCTGTTTTATAAACCTAGAAAGGTCTTAAAAGAAGATAATAATACTTATTAAGTAGCTAAGGCTCTAAAATTAGTTATTTAAGCTTTTTTTTTAGTCTATAACTAGCTACTACTGTATCTGTAATTTAAAGAAGTTAATAAAACTCTTATTATCTAAGACTTTAAAAGAGAAGCTTTTAAGGTCTAGATTAAGCTAAAATAATAACTAAAAACTTAATTAGCAGTTATTACTAATAAGTAAGGTATTAAAATTATTAAATATAGTTATTAATAACTAGCTTATTAAGTTATTACAAGACTAAGCTTAATTAGAATAAGCTAAACTAGCCACATCTATATTTATACCTATTAAGAAATAAAAGTTATACTTATAAAGTTCTAGGTTACCTATATTAATATATTATAAATAAATAGGAGTTTTTTATTTATACTTTAGCTTCCTACACTTATATTTAAAGTATAAAAGTATAAAATATCTTTATTTAGTTTTTAACTTAGATATAAAAAGGAGCTCTTGCTATAACGGCTTTAAATAGCTAATATATTTAAATAAGTTAAGAAATATATATACTAGATATTACCTAATAATATCATATAGCCTATTTAACTAAACTATTATTAAATTACTAATATTACTTTACCTTATGTATGCTCTAGGAGGATAAAAAATATTACTTTATCTTATATACGCTCTAGTAGGATAACTAATATTATTTTATCTTATATATACTTTAGAAAGATAACTAATATTTAAATATCTTTTTTATATCTAATTAGTAATACTTGTGCTACTGGAATGTACATTAATCTTATAACTATTTTTATTAGAGAGTTTTATAAAACACTATTATATTAGTGCTAAGCTAAGATAGGATTTTAGAATATTAAGTATAGAACTATCTTTAGTGATTTGCTAAGCTTTATTTAGTTTTAAAACTATTACCTTAGCTTATACTTTTAGATTAAGCTATTATCTTCAGCTCTTAGCTATTAGCTAAGTTAAGTATTAGAGATATTAACTATAGCTATTTTATAATCTATATTCAAAGCATTTAAGATCTTAAATATTTAAAATTATGGCCTAGGTATTTATTAAGTATCCTATCCCTTTATCTATCCTGCTAATTAAGTGTTTATTTTACTTAGCTTTATTTCTTATATACTAGTATATTAAATAAGGATTTTTTTATTAAACTATAATAATTAACTAGCGCGTGGAATTTTTTTACACGTCTTATACTTAATTCCCTTTATATATTTATTCTTTTAACTTTAGCTAGTATTATCTACGGTAAGATTTATAGATATATTATATTTTATTTAGTATATAGTAAGTATAGCTATTAAAGGCCTTTTTATTACCTACATAAAAACTAGCTTAGCCTTAATCTAATACGGGAGTGTTAAATTATAAGTAACTAAAAGTATTTATTAGCCTATTATAATTACTAATTTACTAAATTAGGCTATATATAAAAGGAGAAGCTTACTAGCTAGTAACTTATTAATATAATTAATATAGCTAATATTTAAGTAACCTTTAATATGGATATGGATATATTTAGAAGAGCAAATATTTTCTATAAAAATAACTTTTTAGGCTTAGGTATATTCTTATCTAATAAACTCTACTAGAAGTTTTCTAGAGATATAATTAAGCTACTTTTTAAGAAAGTAAAAGTCAAATCTATTACAGTATTTAAAAAACATATTAATTATTTTATTATGTAAATACTATATAATAGTAATACTATAGATATCTAGCCTTTATTAAAGAAGATAAACTTTAATTTAGCTATAGAATTTATCTTTAGTAAGTCTACTAACTCTTTATTACTAGAGTTACTATATAGTAATAATAACTTTATTAAAGCTTATAACTATACTAATACTAGGTCTCTAAAATAATAAAAAGTAGAATAACTTATTTTTAAATATAAATTAAACTAAGAATACTCTAGGACTATTACTAGGGTTTATGTATTTATTAATTAGTAAGTATAGCTTATACTTAATAAGCCACCTAGTACTAATTAAAAAGTAAAAGCTAGATATATTCTATTTAATAAGCTTATATACTAGATTAAAGACTTAATTACTTTTTATTATAAGTGCCTTAATTTTTTTGCTGGTAGAAGAGATAAAGTAGCTATACTAGTTACTAACACACTTTTCTACCTTATAAGAAACCTAAGTCTTTAGTAAAAACTATATAAAATAGCTTTTACTATATATAAAGAAATAGAGCTTAATTTTAACTTTAAGACTCTTAAGCTCTTTTATAATATTATTTATAAAATAATCTACTTAATAGGGCTAAGTGCTATAGTTATTTAGACTATTTTTAAAAATACTATACTATCTAAATACAGAGGACTTAATAGAGAGTCTTTATTATTTATAAAAAAAAGTAACTAAGTTTCTATTTATAGTTAAGGTTATAATTATATTAAGTTAGTTTAAAAAGAAGACTACTATAACTTCACGCCTAATAGATAGAATTATATAAAGATTCTACTAGAGTTTATGCTCTTTAGTAGTAGCTGTAGGATTTATCTAGTATATTAGTAAGTTTATTTTTAATCTACATACATATTAATACAGCTTATTTAAAAGTTTAAGAGTATTAAGAACTAAAATCTAGTATTAGAGTATGTTAAGCTTAACAGAAATCTTATAAAAAGCTATAATAGAGTTAAGATTAGGCTAACTATAGCTAGGCCTTAAGTAAGTTCTAATAACACTTTAATTATTTATAAACTAACTAGTAAATTAGGCCTATATAAGGTAGATTCTATAGATAGAATATAATTACATAATATAAAAAAGTATTTTAGCGTGTTTACTTCCATCTCCACTTTTAAATTAAATAGAATTTTCTTATTATTTAGGTTATTTATAGCGACTCTAGTATTTCTAATAACCTAATTTATTTATTTATACTATTATAATTTCTCTTTTCTGCTATAAGACTTAATATATAATAGTTCATAATTTACCCTAGAATTTTAGCTAGTAGTATTAATAAAATAGATATTCTTTATTATGCACATGTTTCTAAAGAGTATTAGTATATTTTAAGAAGTTATAAATAATATTTTATAGATAGTTATTCTCTAGACCTAGCTTTATTACTAGTTTCTTTCTTTTTCTTATAGGAAATTATACCGGGTAGGGGTTTATATTATTCTTAATAAATTATATAATAATAAAGGCACGCGATATAATATAAAAGACACTTTTTAACTATATTTATTAAATATACTTATATAGTATTTCTATTTTTATTTTTACTTTTAACCAGGATATCCCCGCTCATCTATTATAATTTACTAGTATCTTAATTACTATATACTATAATTAGCCTATATTATAATTATTTATGCTATAATAGGCATGCCGGCTATGCTAGATTAGTTTTAGAAACTAGTTATAACCTTATAATCTCTTTTCTAAGCCCAATAGGCGTGCTGTGCGGTAAAGTTCTAAAAATATTAAATTTAAATCAGCTTCTATAAGATTAGTAAATAAAATATTAAGTACCTATATTAACTAAAAGAATGTTTTCTATATTCTAGATAATACTAGACTCTAGCTTATACTATTATTTATCTATTTTCTATAGCTATTTCTAGAAAATAGGTTCATCCTTTTTAAGGCCAGCAAACTAAGAGTTAGTGAATAAATTAATAGTTTTAATTAAGATATATAAGGCGTATTAAAGCTTAACTTACGTGTAAAGAAATTAAAATGCCTTTAGTTTTATCCTCTTTCTTAAAAGTAAACAGGGTATTAAAAGTGTTGTTAGTTATAATATTAATATAGTAAATAAATAAAGCTTATGTCTTTAAATTAGCGTTTTTATATTCTATATCTCGTAATATTAAGGTATACTTACGTTAAATATAGTAAACTTATTTAAGATAGAATGCATTTAAATACTAGTAATATAATAAATAATCTTAAAGTTATTATTATTCTGCTAGATCTAGTTAAAGCTATAATACTACTAAATAAATAAACTCTTATTAGCTTAGTTAATATCCTTATACTAGCTATTATAATAGACTAGGTTAAGAATCTTCCGCTTAACTATAACTTACTTACTTTTTTTAGTTTTAGGTATCTTTTTATCCTTTTTAGGGCCAAATACTAAGTTTTTATATAAACTATTATTACTAATAATACCGTTAACTTAATTTATATTATATAGAATCTAGTATATAACGCTTTTTTTATTATAGTTCTCAACAAAACTAGGGGCATTAGTCTTTAGGTGATTATATAAAATAATTAAGTTATAAATAAAAATCTTACTACCAGCAGCTAGAGGGACTTTATAAAAAAGAATAAATTAATATAAGTATACTAGTAATATAGTATACTTATTATACTAGCTAATAAAATAACTTAGTAGATTTTTATTAGCTGTAAGTATATTAAGAGTCTAGAAATAGTAAAGTATCTTTATATTTATATACTTATATAGCTTTTAGGCGTAGAAGCCGGACCTAGTAAGATAAACATAAATTTAGAAAAGTTCTTAACTATTTTTAGGGATAGACTTTTAAGGTGAATAGCACTACTATTAGTATTAAGTAACTAATAAATTAGGCTTTTAAAAATTTTATTAGATAATTAAGTACTAAGAGTATAAGCCTCCTTAAGAATTACCTCTTTAAAGAGTTTTTTATATAAGGGTTAAAGTATAAAAGAGAAATTAATCACAGGCTTATTAAAACCCTAGATAATCTAGATTTTTTTTTAAGTAATCTTTAGTAAAAGAGGTCCAGTATTACTTAGTAGCTATTATAAGTATAGAAAATAATAGTAGTTAATTAGCTTTAAAATAAATAACTTTTCTTATATAATATATCTACATGTAATTAGAAAAATATAGATAGGAATATTTTAATAGTAGTTTCTTTAATTTATCTTCTCTTTTACTAACTTTTTATTTAGGTTAAGTGATTGTTATATAAATTCTAGCTATTATATATAGCTATATTATAATACTATTAGCTAAAAATCTCTGTTTATTTTAACTAAAATATAAAAAGCATTAGTGGTAATCTAAGCTAGACTAATTAGATATATTAATAGTTTTTATAATATTATCTATATAAACTACGCAGCGCTTCAGGTCTAATTAATGGAGTTAATTAATAGAATTAATTAATAAAGTTATAATTAAAAATAAACCTAACTCTAATTATTATAGCAGATATATTAAATCTATTACTAAGATTAATAAATAACTTTTTAAAGTACTTACTCTATAAAAGGCTACTTAGAGCTTATATTACTTATATAAAAAATTAACCTAAACTATTTCTAATAAAATTTCACACTAATATTACACACTGTGAAAATCATATGGCATAAAATATAAACATAAAAATACTAGACGTAAAGTAATATAACGCCTTAAATTTAATTTAGCTAATAGATTTTAGATTTATGCTAAAGAGCGGTAAATTATTATAAAATATAAGTTATTAAATCCTTTATAAAAAAGCCACGCGTGTTATGGCGACTCTGCTATACTAGTTTTATTTTCTTAATATAATACAATTCCTTATCTTTTAGATAAGGGATATAGAGAAAGGTTAATATATAATTTAAGAGCATAACTTACTTAATCTTACACTTATTACTAGCCTTATTAAAATAATTTAGTATACTTTAAATAGCTTTATAATACTATACGTATAGCTAATATTTAATATGCTAGATTTAATTAATTATATTCTTCTTATAAGAGCCAGAGGTATTATCTAGCTGTATATTTAGAATATAAAATAAGTTTAATAGCTAGTAAGCTTAACTAAGTTCTCTTTTATAAACATATATAGTTATTTATCTTTAGTACTATTTAGTAAATAGATATGCACTAAGCCTAGAGAGACTATCTATAATATAATTTAAAAAATATAGAAAATATAAAATCATTAAGGCTACTATATTAGTACTAGAATTTAGTATTAACTAGTATTATAATAATACTAACTAGGTATTTTAGTACTAGTATAAGTAAGCTTAGCTATATTACTTAATAAATAAAGTACTAAGTTAGTATTTTACTAATATTAATAGTTAAACTTAGGAAAACTAGACTTAGTATAAGTGTACTAATATAGTTATTAAAACTAGTCTAAGTTATAAGCTTCCTATTACCGTAATACAGCTTTATAATAATAAAATACTTTTTAATAAATAAAATATTAAGAGCTGTAACTGAAATCTTTATATATACTTAGTATTTCTACTACCCTATAGCTTTCTCTATACTTTTTATAATATAAGTAATATTCTATATATTAAGTCCGCTAGCAGCAAACATTAACTTTATAGTATAAACTAAAGTTATTTATTAACGTACGTAATAGATAGCTAATTTATATTTTAGAAATATATAGTATATTCTTCTCTTAAGTATTTAACCTGCTCTAGGTTAATGTTATAAACGGTAATAGTAAGATAACTATATCTAAAGAGCTAAAGGAACTAGCTATAATAGCTAATAAAGCTTTAAAATAGAAACGTATGTTTAAGCTTAAATAAAAGAATTATAAAAAAGTATAGGATATATTAGCACAGGCCAAGACATAAGCCAAGAAGTAAAAACAAAAATACAGAACTATGCTAGTAGATTAGGAGTAACTATTCACATAATAAATAAAAACTTAGTAGCTAAAGATACTAGAGGTATTAGAGACTCTAATATCTCTAATAGCTTTAATAGTATTTAATATACTAAATAATAGTATAAAATATACGCATGAAGGATCTACTATAAGTATAAGGCATTAGATAATTCATAATTACTTTTAATTCTTTATAGTTACTCTAAAATTAAGATTTACACCTTAAGTGATATAGTTTAATACTATTTTATTAAACCTTAACTTATTATATTACTTTCTTCTTACTCTTTACTAAGTTAATTAACTTCTACTAAGTCTAATAAGCTATCTAATTTAGAAGTAAGGGAACTACTAAGTATTATATAAGCAGTTAGATAGCTTATTACTAGTATAATTTACGTTAGTAAGTTAGTAACTTATAATATTATAACTACCATCTTAAGAGAGTAGAAAAGACTGTTAGATAGATTCTAATAACTAATTATTAAAAGTCTATAATAATTTACTATAAAAGAGAACAAGAACTTTACTTGTTAGAAAAAAGTAGTAGTAAAGAAGAAATTATGGTAGAATTTTTATCCACAACTAGAAGTACATCCAGAGAATAGAAAAGTATATAATAAGTTATCTAAAAATAAAGAGTAGCTATTATAAAGTTACGTGATACTCTAGTAAATTTATAATAATAAATTAAGACTAAACAACAGGCTATAGTAGTATAGAAGAGAGGAATAGTAAAAATAAAATTTTCTAAGAAGTTTAACAGTAACTAGGACAAACTTAAAATCTTTATAGTAATAATAAACCTTTACTATTAGTTTAATTAAAAATTATTTCTAATTAATTAAGATTAAATCTTAGTAGCTGGTATAAACATAATAGGTAGAGCTATATAATAGTTTAAACTACTAGTAAAAAACTATCTTATTTATAAAAACTTTAACCTAAGAGCGGCAGGGTTAGCTAACTATAATAGTAACATATAATAAGCTTTCAGAAATTATAAATACTTTAAATAAAAGATAATTATTCTCTTTAGAGAAATTAATAAAGAAATAGAGGTAATTTAAAAACTTTAATAACTTAAGTAATATACGTCAGCAGCTAATTACACGACAGAATTTAAGTAAATTTAATTATAACTTAACTAAGCAAACCAACCACTAGTTATGATATATTATAAAGGACTAAAAAATAAAATTAAGAATAAAATCTCTAAAGGAAAATAGATAAGTACTTTATTAAAAATTATTAAATAAGTAATAACCATTAACAACTAGCAGTACTAACAGGAATAAGAAAAAATAGTATAAGAAAAAATAGTAACTTATATACCTAAAAAAAATAAAAAAGATAACTAAAGCTATAATAAAATAGACATTAACGTTAAATAAGTATACATTAAAAAAAAGTAAGGGAAGTAAGTTAAGAAATAAATAGAATACTATATATATAAAACCTGTTTAGAGTGTAAAAGACAGGAACACTTTATTAAAAACTATAAATAAAAATAGTTAGATATTAAGAAGACTTATATCTAGACTAAGATATCTAAAGAAATTAAGATTACTATAGTCTGAGTGGAACAAGCAAAGGATACTATAATAAAAGAAATAATTATAAAGAGAATTTAGAAAGAATAATACTAAATATATAAAAGCCACACACATCTTAGATAGGAATATAAAGTTTTATATTAATAATTTAAGAATTATCTAGTAAGATAATCTAGTAATATAATTACTATAATATAGGAAGCAGCAGTTTAACAATACAACGCAAAAACCAAGAAAGAAATATAGAGATTCTATGAGATTATAGAATAAAGAGGTAGACTATTTTACAAGAAAAACCAAAAGTTCAGACAAAGAAAAAATTAAGAGATAATAAAGAATAAGAAACTTATATTTATAATAATTATACAGCATGTATGCTGGAGACACTGTTAAATATATAAATTAAAGTACTATTAAGAGAAACACTATATTACCAAATACTAAAAAGTTATTTTAAGAGATGGAATATATAAATACTAATAAGCACTATAGTTAGTAGGAAATAAATAATATAAAGAACTAAGTAAATAAAGACTAGTTATATAGATAAATAAAATCTAGTAACAAACACCTACGCTAGTTATAAGTAATATAATGTACTATTATCCTATCAGATATCTAGAACTAGGATAGGATTAAAATAAAAAGAAAGAAGAAAACTTTTTACTAATACTATAAATATAAGATAATAACGCCACAAGTAGAATAATAAGAAAGAAATACTAAATATATATAGCTTCTAATTATATAGGAAAGAACTATAAATAGAATAAACACACCATACGTGTTAAAAAACTAAGAATAAAAAAAATATTATAATAACTAGTAAATAAAAAGAAACTTAACTTATAATAAGAACTAGTTTATATAAATTTAGAAGACAAATTACAGGACCTAAACTTAAATAAATACAAATAACTATTATAAGATAAGTGCTAGATAGAATGCTGATAATACTAAACTAAATACTACTAAAAAAAATAGTTAGCCACAGACTTATATAAACGACTTATATATTAAGAATACTTCTTAAGATAGAAATGCTAGGATTATGGAGAATAAGCTAGAAAAGTATATAAAATACTTAATAAAGAAGCATGCTAACTCTAGAAATGCTTAATCTATAGACCTAAAAAAAAAACACTAAAAAAGTAACTACTATTCAGGAGTTAGCTATAGATAAAAAATTAGAAAACTAATAAACTATAACTAAGCCACTAGAGGGCTAAGAACTAAAGATTAGAAATAATATATTAATTATATATATATAACTAAACTAGAGAAAATACGAAAATAAGCTATATATAAATATATATATTAATAGTAACTAAACACTAGCGCTCATAGACAGCAGGGCTAGTAAAATACTTATATTAAATAAATAAATATAGAAATACTAGATACTAACTAGAGTTTTAGATAAACCTATATAAGTAAGACGCGTAGATAATAGTTTAATAGTATTTAAAAAAGATCTAATTAATCTTAAAACATAAAATATAACTATTAAAGCAGCAGGTTATATAAATAACTGCTATATTAAGATTATAAATCTAGATAGTAAAGATTTTATCTTAGGATAGGACTAGCTAGTATAATAGAATCTAATAATTAATTAGAAAATAAAGTCTACAGGAACCAGGAAGGACTACTATAGATAAATAAAAGTTATAATATAAATAAAGAAAATAATACTTCACAACACCACGTTTATTATACTAGACGAATATTAAAAAAAATTTAGAGAATAGTTCTTTAAAAAATATAAAGCTAGTTATTAGAATATTAGAATAAAAATTATAAAATCACGCTTAAAGAGAGAATGGACTTAAAACTAGAATTATTATATCAAGTACCCATACACCAACAGGAAGGATTACGGAAATTCTTGTAAAAAAATTAATAAAAAGAATATATATAAATTAGTTAAAGCAAGATGGCATTACTAATACTTTTTATACTAAAAAAGAATAGAAAACTAAAGGTTATGTATTAATTACAGACACTTTAACAAAGCTATAGTCAAGAATTATTATCTAATACTACTAATATTAGAACTTATAAATAAACTTAGAAAAGCTAAATAGTTTAGTCTCTTTAATATTAAGAATAAATACCACTAAATATAAATAGCTAAAGGACACGAATAGATGACAATATTTAAAATAAAATATAAATTATTTAAATACTTAGTTATACTAATAGGACTTACTAACGCACTAGTAACATTCTAGTTAATTATTAATTATATACTAAGAGAATATCTAGATGTATTTATAATAACATATCTTAATAATATACTTGTATATATAAATAGGATACTAAAAGAATATATTAAGTATACTAAAATAGTATTACGAAAACTCAAAGAACACAAGCTATATATTTAAACAGAGAAATATATATTCTATAGAACTAAAGTTAAGTTCTTAAGATACTTAGTATTCCAAGACGGAATAGTAGTTAATTTTAATAAAATAAAAAATATACTATTCTAGCCTATACTAATAAACATAAAAGAAGTTTATTTTTTTCTCGGATTTATAAGCTTCTGCTGATAATTTATTAAGGATTACTTAAAAATCACATTACCCTTAACGGAATTACTTAAAAAAGATTAATAATTTAAATAAAAATAATAAGAAGAAAATGCTTTTATAATGCTAAAGAAAATATTTTAATAACTACTAATATTAAAGATATTTAATTTATAACTTTAAATGGAGATATATACGGATATATTAGATAGAGCTATAAAAACTATTTTATTATAAATACAAAATAATAAACATAAACATCTAGTAGATTTTTTATTTTATAAACTTATAACTACTAAATTAAACTACGACATCCATGATAAGGAACTATTGGTAATAATTTAAGTATTTAAGAAATAAAGACATTACTTAAAAGGAACTAAGTATTAAATTGTTGTATATTTAGACTATAAAAATCTGACAGCATTCACAACAATGAAGAAGCTAAATTAATAATAAGTTAGATAATAAAAGCTAGTTTCCACATTCAACTTTTAAATACTTTATAAAGTTAGAAAAAAGAATATAGTAGTTAATACACTTAGTTAATAAGTAGACTATATAAGGGATATATTAGAAATTTATAATATAATACTTAAGCAAAAGCCAGATGGATTTCTGGGAAACTTATAAATAAATATTAAGACTATAGTTATTATTAAGAACGTATGGCAAAAATAGATTAGAAAATACAACTATAAACGATTATAATAGCACGAAACGGGAACTATTTTTATACTAGATATATTATAGACTAAGCTTATTAAAGACTAACACTCAGCTAAAATACATAGATATTAAGGAATTAAGAAAACTATAGAATAAATTAACAGACATTTCTAGATTCCTAGAATATAAAAAAAGGTTAGAGATATTCTTTCAGAGTATATTGAGTATAAAAAGAATAAGATATTAAGATATAAAGAATATAAACTTATATAACCAATTCCTTTACCAGACCTATTATAGGAATTAGTTATAATAGACTTTATTACAGGAATACTAATAACAACTACCTTTTAAGGTTAATAGTATGATATAATACTAGTTATAGTAGACTAACTTATAAAATATATATACTTTAAACTAACATATATAGAGATTAAAGTAGATAAATTAGTAACTATACTCATTAGACTACTAATAATATAATATGGATTACCACAAGAATTCATTACAGATAGAGATAAATTATTTATATTAATATTCTAGAAAACGTTTATAGAAAAGCTAGGGGCTGAGTATCACCTCTTAATAGCATTTCACCTATAAATAAATAAACAAACAGAACGGATAAATCAAACACTAGAATAATATTTACAAATATACGTTAATAAGTAATAAGACAGTTAAATTGACTTACTACTAATAGCTAAGTTTATATATAACTCTGTAAAGTCATTAACTATAGAAAAATCACTATTCTTCGTAAATTATGGTTATAAGCCTACGGCTTATCGAGAACCATGAAAACTAAATAAGATATTAAAATTAGTAAGAATAAAGGTCAACAAATTACAATAACTTTACTAGAAAATAGTAAGGAAAATTACCTAGAAAGAAGCCCTCAGCAAATAGCAGAAAGATAAATCTAGAGTTAAGAGACTAACCTTTAGAAAGGGAGATAGGGTTTTCCTGCTATAAAAAAATTTAGAAATAAAACAACCATCAAAAAAACTAGATCACATCAAATTAGGACCATTTAAGGTTAAATGATAAATAGGACCTGTAAATTACGAACTACAACTACCCAAAGACACAAGAATTCACCTAGTTTTTCATGTTTCAAAATTAGAACCAGTACTACTGAATGCTAAACTACAAACAAGACTCAAACTCAAAGAAGATACTACCAAGTATGAAGTCCAACGAATTTTGGACTACCAGCAGTTCGGGTATCAGTAGAAGTATCTGGTCAAATAAAAGAGTTACATACCTAAAGATGATACATAGAAGCTAATCAGGAACCTAAGGAATAATTCAGAGCTAATTGACCAGTACTATTAGACGAACTAATAAGGGCTATATCCCACAGAAAGAACGACTACAACGCATTCCAATCCAAACCAAGGGAGAAGAAAGGCGAAGCGGGTTAAGAAGAAGCCGGCACTACAGGTTACAGTGTGTGAGTTTCTTAACCCCAAGAACGTGCTTCAGCCTCTTCAAGAGCTTGAACCTCGCGAATGGAGGCTATCTCTCGATCAAACATCTCCTTCTCTTTAGAATCCAATTTCACCAGTTCGCGACGAAGCCGGAGGGCTCGGGAGCGAGCCTCTAAAACCTCTTCCTCAGCTTTTTCAAACTGACGACGGAGTTTTTTCTTATCACAATCAAGACAATCCCACTCAGGCTGCAAGATAATCAGATCGCATTTCACGTTGCGATCGTTACAAGCCGAGCAACGACCGGAACTTAGGTTCACAAGGCAGTCGTCACCTCAACAGGAACAGTTCAAGTAAGGTGTCGGCATGTAACAGGGTTCGTTACGGATCCGAGAAGCTAAACGGCAAGCGCGTATTAGAGACGACTCAGGACGTGTCATCATAGAGAGGCTGGGCAGGAGGGAAAGGAAGTTAAGGGTCTTACAGTCTAGAACACAGAGCGGAGGACCTGCTGCCTTTATACTGCTTATGAAAGAGAGAAACTATCTTCCAAGACAAAGACTTAGAAAAGGGGGATAATGTTACAAACGGTAACAGCAAGGTAACTGCACCCGAAGAGCTGAAGGAACTGGCTACAACAGCCAATGAAGCTCTAGAATGAAAACGTATGTTCGAGCTTGAACAGAAGAACTGTAAAAGGGCACGGGATGCATTGGCACAGGCCAAGACACGAGCCAAGAAGCAAGGACAAAAATACGGAACCATGCCAGTGGATTGGGAGCAACCATCCACGTAACGAATAAGGGCTTGGCAGCCAGAGATGCCAGAGGTGTCAGAGGCTCTGACATCTCTAACAGCTCTAACAGTATCCAACATACTGAACAACAGTACGAAATGTACGCATGAAGGATCTACTATAAGTATAAGACATCAGACAGTTCACGATTACTTTTAATTCTTTATAGTTACTCTAAAATTAAGATTTACACTTTAAGTAACATAGTTTAATACTATCCTGTTGAATCTTAACTTACTATATTACTTTCTTCTTACTCTCTACTAAGTTAACTAACTTCTACTAAGTCTAATAAGCTATCTGATCTGGAAGCGAGGGAACTGCTAAGTATTATATAAATAGTTAGACAGCTTATTACCAGTATAATTCACATTAGTAAGTTAGTAACTTATAATAGTTAAAAGAAGTATATTTAATAAAAATATATTAGTAAAAGCCTAAATAAACCTGCCTATATATTATAGATAGTAGTAAAAGAATTATCTTATAAGAATATTCTAGCCTAACTTGTTATAAAGCTTTAATTATTAAGAGTATTCTGCTTAAGCAGCTTTTTCTTTAACGCCTTTTATTTTCTAGCTAGATCTTATATTAAGTCTTTAAGATTCTTTTTCTATACTATTCTAAAGTATAAGTTCCTAAGAATATTTGCTACTAGTTTTATACTAAACTATAGTTACGTGCCTGTTTTTTTTTTAGGCTAAAAGCTTTATTTATTACTTAGTTTATACTATAGCCTAAGTAATAAATAAGAATATATAAAGATATTTAATATACTTACTATAAAAACTAAATACTTTACTATATATTATAATAAGTAGGAATAGAGTGTCTGTCTTAGTAATTAGGTAAATAAATATATAGTTTTCTACTATACTACTAGATATAAAGCCTAGATATAAGAGATTAAAAAAAGTGAAGTACTACTTAGCTTAAAATATTTATATAAAATATTATTACTCTTCTATAAATAGATCACAGCCAGTTAGGTTATTTCTATAAACTTAAAATATAATAATAGATTAGAATAGAATTCGTGTAAGGTACTTATTAAAGCTATTAAAGTTAAATATATAGATTAAAAGGCTATAGTATAAGAAATTAGCTATCTTAAATCCTATAGCTTAGAAAATATTTAAGTAGTTAACTAAAAAGTAATATATAATTAGATTATAAGATAGAATATGTTTACTAATAGTTATAGGTATTTAAAAGACTTATTCTATATCTCTATAGAAATATACACTTTTTCTTTAGAATTAAATTTATATGGCTTATAATATATCTATAGGAACTTAGTATTTATATAGTATACTTTATTAGTTTTTAAAGTCTATATTAATATTATCCTTAATAGAGGTCAATTAGCCCTCGGCTTTTATACTATAAAATTATTACTTATCTTTTTTTTCTTATTATTTAGCTAGTCTCTTTAAATAGTAGATAAGTATTTATATCTTGAAACAGTACCTTACTAAAATAAGATATAAAATATTTATGCTTTTATTTCTGGTTATTAAATAGTATTTACTATACTTATATATTATTAAATTATATTTATATAAGCTCTAAAAGACCTATCTACTAGCTTTATTAATAGTAAGATATATAGATTTCTTTTTTAAGTCTGATAAACACTATACATGAGGTCTACCTTATAGGGCTAGATATTATTTTTAAATTATACTTACAAAATATTAAGGCTTTCTATACTAATTAATAAGAAATAATTAGAAAATTATATTTAATAAAGTAAATACTTACTAAGCTTCCCTTTAGGAATATTTACTAGAAAATATATAATCTTTTCTTATACTTTAGTGCTATACTTAAAGTAAGAGGCTTTAAAGAAACTATAAAGTCTATAATTAATTATAATAGTCTTATATAGATTATTATAGTTACTTAAGAGTCTAGTATAATATTAAAGATAGTAGAGAATTAATAGTTGTTTATATTTTAACTATAAAGCTTTATACGTATCTTAAAAAAAGTTAAACCCGAAAGCTTATTTTTTAATACTAGAGATAGATTTTCGTCTAATTAGCTTAGATATATAGTAGAATTAGGCTTCTAGGGTATAACTAGCTAAGTTAGTAATTATTAAATACTTTAAATAATATACTAATAATTAGACCAGCTGCTTAAGGTAAACTATTTTTTTAATATTATATACTAAGAACTAATTATATACTACTTAAGTTAGTTTAAAATTATTTTTATTATTTACTTTATAATATTTCCTCCTTTAAGTTAACAGGTTTAATATATTTAGATTTATGGATAATTAGTAACTTTAGATAATACGCCATACACAGCACTTATTCTTATAAAAATTTTAGTATAAATATGTCTATTAAATTATGCTAGAAGTATAATAGTATTAGAATTAAATAAAAAAATAAAAGTTATTACTAAAATTAAACTTAAATATAGAATAACTAACTAGTTCTTAGGTATATAAAATTACTAGTAGAAGCTAAATATTAGGTTATTTTATTATAAAAGAGTTTTCTAAAGTTACCTCTTTAATAAAGTAACGTAGATATAATATTTAAGTTATATAATAACTATTAAATAAATAGATTATAATAGTAGATTTTTTTAATACTAACTTAACTTATAGTTCTTCTATATATAGAATGTCTATTTTAAATAACTATAAAAAGCTTTCTAAATACCTATTTAGCTCTTTTTTGGTTTTAAACTAGTCTGCTAGATATAGTGCTTATGTAAACTTATACTCTAGTACTTACTTATTCTTTAAGCTTATAAAAATATATATAATAAACTTACTTAAGCTATATAATACTATTTACTTCTTTTTATATATAAATACTATTTATATGTATAGCTGCGTAAGCGTTACTGGTATGCTTAATAATAAACCTTTATATATATTTAACACGTAAAAAAAAATCGCGGCTGCTATTATATTCTTAAACTTAAGTATAAATAAGCTACTATACCTAGGAGTAAACTTAGCTATACTAGTGTGTATATATAACTTATAGTTTATATATAACTAGTAAGTTAATAAATAGTAAATATACATAAGCTTACTAGATAGCGCGCTAGTAAAAAGATTTAAAACTAAAATAAAGTACTACACGTTCCTGTTTATAATAGCAGTATAAATAAGAAACTTATAGTTATTATACTTAAGAACGCGTGAGTTAGCGCTGAAGAGCTTATTTATATAAATACTATTAAGGGACCCCTTAAACAGCGTGTAGAATAGTAATAAGGGATTTAGAATAATGCTTCTAGTTATAACGTTTGCCTTACTACTAAAGCTCTTAGTAAGGGATGTAATGATAACGTCTATAATACCTATAATATTAACGTTAGTAAAGCTGCTAATTATCTTATTAATAACTACTATAAAGCTATATGTATTAGCTAGGTGTTGAATGCGTTGCAGATTAACGGTCCTTAGTAGCAGATTAGATACGCACTTGTACCACACTAACTGCACCATACGTCACTGCTGCCATTTATTTGTAAGATAGTCTTTAAACTTATTAAGTTTGGCTAGAGTGCTGAACCCGTAGAACTTGCACGCTAGCCCATACTTCTACATCATCTTTAACGTGAGCTTGTAGGGGAAGCTAAATATGACCGTCTACCTTAACCGCCAGCTCTGCAGCAGCTTATTGGCCTTGTAGATGGCGGCTATGCCAGTCGGATAGAGGAAGACGTCTGATAGTGCAAAGCGTGCGCTTTAAGCCGCGTTAATAGATGCACACTAGAGCAGTTTCACAATGCGCGTGCGCACCATATCATCCGCCTGCGTATCTATAAGCTCATGGAAGAGATCTGGATTGCTCCTAAACAGCTCATCTGCAGGCGCGGGAGATATGCTGTTGAGGTGCTCATACATGCTCTAGGTAAGTCGCAACGAGATGCCTATTCCAGTTATCCGCCAAAAACCATAGCGCTAGCGTTCACCTGCGCGGGAAAGAAGACGAGGTAGAAACGCCGCAGAGCAGTATCATAGGTGTTTTGGCTAGTCCCTGGGACGTCGCCCCTTGCCACTGTCACCAAGGACTCATCTAGCAGGAAGTCTGCGGCCCTGATTCGAACGTGGCCTGCTGCTTCCGGTGCCAGGTCAACTATCGTGGCCTGGCAGGCCAGTGCATGGTCCAAGACTGGGAATATCAGGCACTTCTCATCTGCATGCCTGAGAAGAGCCAGGCAAGCATTATTGACCTGCGCACAAGTAGAGAACAACGTTAGCCACAGCCGTTCAGTGTAGAGGTGTTCCTAAGTTGGTGATGACCTACCTTGACGACATCTTGGTTGAGGAAAGACCTGGGATAGCTGATCTGCTGCACAAGACTAACACGCGGTTCTTGTGCCACCATCCCACGCATGTCCTGCCATGTCGGTAGCTGAACAGAGACTGCATGGCGATGGGCAGGGACAGGGGAGCCAAGAGGAGGAGGATGTGGAAGAGATTTGGTAGTCGCATTGTGTGGAAACTGTAGAAGAGAAGGCATATTGGAATGTGATCTTGATGTTCTGCTGGCCCTGGCAATGCTTCTTGCAACTTGGTCTGGGAAGACCGGACAAGGCCGACCTTGGCCACTCTTATGCTGACAGCTGGTGGGTATCAGATCCAAACAGGGGAATGCTGTTGCCAGGCCCATTGGAGCAGCCTGCTGTCAGATATCCTACTTTCTAACTCCTGTGTGAGACGGGCAAGGCTTCCAGGTGGAAGCTTTCATTATTCCACATCGGAGGTAATACTGCCGAGATTGAGGAGATTGTCGAGAATTAGAGGGATAACGGCACCTCCTAACCCAGCGGCGCTCCACATGACGTCAAAAGCCATGCCTTTGCGTTTGTCAAACCACTGGTCAATAAACACGACACAGGGACAGAAAGCGAAGCAACCGCTGATGCCCAAAAGGATTCCCTGTGTTCCGATAAGCTGAGGCACGCTGTTGCAGAAGGAGCTTGCTATTGTGGATGAGCAAGCGGCAAAGAGCCCCAAAGGTGATATCCATCGAGCCCAGCGAGGGTAGTTCCGGCATAGCGCAAGAACAAAAGGTGATCCCAGGTATATAAGTCCCTGGTATCTTGGTCAGTTCCTGTAATGACAAATGATATGAGTTACTGCCAGGTGCCTTCACTTACCGTTGTGAGGACTCCAATGACGGCGATGTTAGTCGAGCCCGCAAACGGCTCATGGGTGCTATAGAAGTTCTGGAAGACACCGAACGAAAAGCCGAAACCTGATTACTCCGGGTAAGCATGAAGGATGAGATGGATGTGAAGGCACTGGCAAGGACTTACCAAATACTAAGAGCTCAACGACCCAGCAAGCGGATAAGAACAACCACGCATCCTTGCCTCTGTCAACAGGCGGCAGGGAGGATTCGTCTAGATCCGCATCGAATTGGTGTTGGACTGACTGAGGGTCTAAATCATTTGCAGCGATTTCTTTACGTTCAGCCATGGTAAGGTGAAGAAGTAGAGAGGATGACCCTGAGATACTTTTGACGCCGTAAAGACTGGAAAATCATCAGGATGTACGGCGCGGATGGCATGGGCAAGTGCTACCCTCCGATCCTACGTCGGAACCCCAAACATACTCACCGGTTCAAGGTAGATCTTCTCCGACACGTGCCGCGTTCAAGGGAACATACTAACTGAGCTGGGCACTAGAGGCGGTGAGATAATTCCTTCACTGGTTTCCTTTTTTGGGGAACGCTATATAAAATCTTACATCGTACGCATTATACGTTGTGTTAGGATGGGCCCGGTCCTAACACAAGGTACAATACGACCTGTTGTCTGTAGATCCATCGATGTGATGCCGAGGTTAATGGACAATAACCTCTTGGCATCCTGCGGCGTAGCGAGAACAATGCAGACGGCTTCATAGAGAGAATGTCGTGATTATACTGCCGGGGCTCGGCTCATTATAGGCGCTGACGTTGTATATGCATGTTGGTCTAGTATGGCAGTGGCGAATTTCACATCTTATACAGCCTGGTCAGAGAAGCCCCCAAAATTCGGAGCAGAATTCATCGAAACCGTGCTCTGAGTGGCAAAGTGTCAGTTTAAAGTAGGTCATCCGCAAGCTTGCACCATCTTTCTAGCCATAGCCCCCTAGTTTTGATACCGTTAAGGTCTGCCTGTAAACGTTAGAGAAGCCTCACCGCTTTTAGGGCCCTTTAAGGACTCCTGCGGCGAGGCTTTAAGTACTCCTGCAGTAAGGCTTCATATACTCCTGCAGCAAGGCTTCCTTCAAAGGCTCCTACGGATGGCGTACATTCTTTAGATAGTATTAACTTACTTTACTTGGGCTTTCTTGTAACCATAGATGTACTAGCATGTTTTAGCTTATAGTATACAGCCTTGTCTCCTAGATAGCTAGTAATTTAGCGCAGTTTATTCTACGCTTTTTAACCTATTCTATAGTTACTATACTAGACTTAGTTATATTTCTGTTCCTTCTCTTGCCCTGCTAGCTGTTTAGCCTAAAGGAAAAATGTCTAACACTACTCCATACATCGTGTGAGCGTTGTTGGGGCTAGAAACTGTAATACATCTTATCAGCTAAGTCTAATTCTAGTGTACCTTATTAACGGTGCGTGAAGGTAAAGGTCTTAGAGTTCTATGTCTTTAGCTCTAGATTACAAGCGCAACAAGCCGCACGCGGTAGCAGATTGTCTAGTAAGGTTAACCTATATAAGAACACGGACATAGCAACGTCAGCGTTTCCTAGGATGAAAACGTTTACTCTGTCTTCCTCTTTCCCATCCAATTCAGTAGCAGAGACCCTAGATTCCTGTCAATCCTCATCAACTAAGCATCCCTCACTAATGTCTAGCTCAGACGATAGCATACCTGAAAGCAGCATAACGACAAACAGCGTATCGATAATGTGGGAAGATAACTTCCTAGACGCGTTTCTACAACAGCCGTGGAATTTTTCCTTTTGGCGCTAACAAGTCAGTCTTTATAGTTAACATTAACGCTTACGGTCTAGGACACGTCTCAACACCTTACTTGCCCTCAAGCTACTCTGTTAACGGCTGTGCGCTGGCAAATTTTCAAGACCTTTTACTCTCTCCTTCAAGCATGCCTCCGGCTGACCGCGGTGTGGATATTAACACGCCAGCTGAGGAAAATTTAGGTCTACTAGTCATTTCACCTTTTCACTACTCACTGCTATTCTTCAAGTTTTGACATTATTTCTAGTAGGCCATTTGTAAGCTTGTAGGCCTTTTTAATATCACCATCTTTCTAACTATAGTCTCTTAGTTTTGATACTATTAAGGTTTATTTATAAATATTAGAAAAGTCTCACCGCTCTTAGAGCTCTTTAAGGACTTTTATAGTAAGACTTTAAGGACTTCTATAGCAAGGCTTTAAGTACTTCTATAGTAAGACTTTAAGGACTTTTATAGTAAGACTTTAAGGACTTCTATAGTAAGGCTTCTTTTAAAGATAGTATTAACTTATTTTACTCATAATAAAAGAATAGTGCTTAAGCTTTATTATAGCTATAAATATACCTAGCATGTTTTAGCTTATAATATACGGCTTTGTTTTCTAGCTAGGTAGCAACTTTATACAGTTTATCCTACTTTCTTTAACTTATTTTACGGTTACTATACTAGACTTAGTTACATTTCTGTCCGCCCTCTTACCTAGCTAGCTGTTTAATTTAAAAGAAAAAATATCTAATACTGCTCCGCTCCGTGCATCGTGTGAGCATTATTAGAGCCAGAAGCTATAATATATTCTATTAACTAAGTCAGATTCCAGTGCACCTTGTTAATAGTGCGTGAAGGTGAAGGTCTTAGAGTCCTGCATCTTTAGCTCTAGATCACGAGCGCAACGAGCCGCACGCGGTAGCAGATTGTCCAGTGGGGTTGACCTGTATAAGGACACGGACATAGCAACGTCAGTGTTTCCTGGGATGAGGACGTTTGCTCTGTCTTCCTCTTTCCCATCCAATTCAGTAGCAGAGACCCTGGATTCCCGTCAATCCTCATCAACCAAGCATACCTCACCAATGTTCAGCTCGGAAGATAGCATACCTGAAAGCAGCATAACGACAAACAGCGTATTGACAATGTGGGAAGATGACTCCCTAGACGCGTTTCTATAACAGCCATGGAATCTTTCTTTTAGCGCTAATGAGTCAATCTTCGTAGATAACATTAACGCTTACGGTCCGGGACACGTCTCAACACCCCACTTGCCCTCGAGCTACTCTGTCAACGGCTGTGCGCCGGCAAATTTTCAAGACCTTTCACCTTCTCCTTCAAGCATGCCCCCGGCTGACCGCAGTGTGGGTATTGACACGCCGGCCGAGGAAAATTCAGGTCCGCTCGTCGACCTCGCCAACCTCCTAGCTGAGATGTCTCCTTACGAAAGACGATTATCAAGGCTGTCTGGTGGGGAACTCTATAACTATCCAATTGGAGACGCTCTGTTCCTCTCCCACCACTTTCACACAATTCTCTCAGCTCATAGCGACCTCCTTCGCGGAGACTCAGTCCCTCCGTTGAGTACGCCGACGATACTCCTTGTCATCTCCTGCTTCATGACCCTGACGAGAATCTATTCGTTCATTTTCCGACATTTCAATAAGCAGCTTTCGCAGATTTTGGAAACACGCGCTGCACATAGCTCTAGAGGTTGCGTGCCACCGTCCACTGAAGCGGACTTTCGCTCGTATCGTGGTTTACGTCTTAGCCAACTGCAGCATATTTGTCTGTGTTCCAAGTGGGATCCTACCAAAAAGGCCGTTTCCATGCTACTCAACCTGCTGAGCGGCGCTGAGGAATTACTAGGCCTGCCGCCCGACGTGAAAATCACCTCTATGCCCGGCACAAAACCTCCGAGACATCAGAGGTCGAGCTTGGAAGAGAACAGCGGAGCGAAGAAAGCATTGTTCGAGGAAGACTCGTTGGCAGTACTACGAAGTAGTGGCTTGTACAAGACGGTAGAAGTGCAGGCGAAAGAACTCTATAAGGAGATCGAGGAGGTTGAGGAGCTCTTAAAAGGTATTATAGACACTGGAAAGGAACAACCACTATAAGATACACTTGGATACTGTGGTACAGGGCATAAGTTTTATACCATGTCAGTGCGCTGCAAAGAGAAGGGGGGGGTTGAGAGCTTGCACCGACACCAAAATTAAACACACCAATCGGCCTGCTATTCAATATTAAAAAGGTATCCACATACGTAGAGAGGGGGCCAATGAAGTGCTGAGGTTTCTAGGTAATTAAAACTGGCTGCGCCACTTGGCCCGTACTGCCGCACTACCGCACTGACATGGTACAAAACAGTGGAGAAAAATACACATTAATGTTATACTCGTCCTGTCTATAATCCAGGACCCTCTCTTACCTTACGTAAATAGAAGGTAAGGTAGTAGTAGGTAAGGTTTCGGTAACTTAGAAGAGGCTTATTTACCTTACCGATCCCTTACCTTAGTGAGGCATAGTGTCTTTGCGTATAGGCATCTTTCGGATAATGCTGGTCCTTACGGCGTGGATGAGTGGCTAGGTCTCCCTTTGTTAATTATACGTTTACATGACTGCATATGGAAGTAGATGAACGCTGCAGTTACTCTCGCACGTTATACATCAAACGTACGTTCAACCCAAGCTCAAAGAACACAGCCATAAGCGTGGTCCAAATCCGTCTGGGACAACTTTTGACAAGGACGATGTCAGTTAGCAAGGCTCGAATCCGCTCCTCCCCAAAGCCGTCGACGAGCAAGGTCGCGGCAGATTAATGGATGACTGTGATGCTAGGTCTTCTTAGGACAGAGTATTCATACTTACACACCAGCTTGATCAACATGTTCAATTGTGTTTTCGGAGAAGGCATCGAAAAGCACGAGGTTCCACAGTGTACTTTTACATGTACAGCATTCCGATGGGGGGTAATATGACATAAGCAAAGAGCTGGTCAAAGCATTCCGTCTTACTCTTCGGAATTTCAAGGCACCTATTCAGTCGTTCACTTGACCGAACTTTTATGATTTCTGCGATCGACTATTCCGATTTTCCGCGTATACAGTGGGGTCCGATTCAGATTGGAGTCGTACGGATGCCGATGTCACGTCTTTATCATCGCAACGAACGCAGTACTGGACCTAATTCAACCCTTCCTCCATAGGCTAGGCCATCCGGTGACCAGTAAATGCGTTTTCTCACCGAAAATAAGTTGCAATCGCCACAAACCAAGTCAGGTACTCGATGTATTTCACACTCGGATTCTTTAAACGTGCGCACTCGGAAACTAACTCTAAATTAGTGCTTTCGGAGCTTGAATCAAAGTACTACAACAACATGTTGCCGCTGGGAATGGAATGGAAGATCATGGAAGAGGTCATATTTGGCAGCTGGAAGTACTCATAAATATTGTCTTGAACGATTGAATTGTTATTAACTACTGAAGAGAGCGACTGGTTAAATACATAATAATCAAATAGGCAGTAACGACAGTATGAATCCCTGATGACTCACGATGCCGTAGTGGCGTTAGTACCTTGAGTTCTGCCTACCTTAGTACAAGGTAGTAAGGTTACCTATCACTGTTTTGCCAATAGTAGCAAGGTTGCCTATCGCGGTTTTACCAATAGTAGCAAGGTTGCCTATCGCGGTTTTGCCAACAGAAGACATCGCAATTCAACAACAATTAACGAGGTCAGCTTGCTACTATGGCACTTGTAAAAACCCTTAATTTCGATTTATTCACTAAAGGATCGAAGCAACAGCGAGAGGAGCTGGGTGCTGCTCTAGCCGAAGGTTTTTTGAACCAAGGATTCGTTAAACTCATCAATCACGGTATTCGCGAAGATGTGGTCGAGAGTGTCTTCAAAATAGTAAGAATCTTAGAGCCATGAATCGCAGTGCTTCTTATTGACCATAACTAGGAAGACCAAGCAATTCTTCGCGCTTCCAACGGACGTCAAGGCTAAAATTGCGCACACACCGGGCCCAAATCCGCAGCGAGGCTGGAGCCGCAAGGGTGCCGAAACTACGGCGAAGATACACACAGGGAACCTAAATGGCAGCACCGACGAGTTGACGGACGAGAAGGTAACCTAACACCAAGCCATAACAAACAAGAGATTGATGCTAGAACAAGCGCAGGAGCACTTCGACTGTGGACCTCGAGACGATCAGGAATATCCCAACCTCTGGCCGGACGAAGACATGCCCGAGTTCCGCCCTTTCATGGAGCAGTACTTTGACACATGCCATAAGGTGAGCATCCAGATCATGGAAGCTCTGGAGATTGGCCTGAAGCTGCCCATGGGTGCGCTTGTCGATCGCTGTACTCCAGCCCATAGCGAGCTGCGCATACTTCACTACCCTCCCGTGCGTATTCAAACGCTCATGAACGGCAAAACCAAGCGAGTTTGGCCTCACACTGACTTCGGCATTATCACCCTCCTCTTCCAAGACTCGGTCGGCGGCCTAGAGCTCGAGGATCGCTCGAAACCAGGCACTTTTACGCCTATTGTGGCGCAGCCGAAGGGTCAGCCCTCAGAGCTAGTTATCAACACCAGCGAGACCTTACAGCGCTTGACCAACGACTATATCAGAGCAGGGTTACACCAAGTCAATATCCCTACCACCTCGAAGGGTATGACGGAGGGAACTTTGGCCACTCGCTATTCGTGCGCCTTCTTTAAGGCCAGTCGCGAGACAAATGTTAGTCCCCTGCACCAGTTCGTGACTGAAGATCACCCTACATTATACAAGGACATGACTCCTCTTGAGTTTAATAAGGAAAGAAACAAAATAGTGTTCTGATTCATTCGAGACTCTACATTAAGTTGGCCAGGTTATCGGATGGGCCTATATCTATTTAAAGCTGTGGGATAGCTTACACAAGTATGTAGAACGATTCTCTTGACCCTTCAGTCTGGCACTGTTCAAATGCTTTATTTCCTAATTTTCGACTTGAAAGTACCCCAACATGCGATCGTCCTTGCCGCGATTGCATATAATGGCTTAATTCGCCAATGACGTGTTGCGGGTATCTGTGCCCTGTGTTGGCTGAGCGATATAAATACGGACCGTTCGACCCTACAGTAGTAGCTAAATCTGGTTTTGTCCACTGAAAACTTAATAATCTTAGGGCTGCCCTCTCTACTCCACATGCGAAAGCCCTTTATACCGACTTCGTTTAGAGCATCGACCGCCTGTATTCTGTTCACAACTGTCTTATTGTCAGCATCCGTACTGACCACCTTCGCGGCAACCCCATTTTCAACTCGCGAGACGTCAACCGCGAGCTTAGTTCCAAGAAAACGTATGTATGTATGTATGTATGTAAGTTTTATTAGGCCATGCACCTCGTGGGTATGGGCTATTACTATGCTCCAGCTAAGTTACGATATACACGACACAATAGCTATAATTCAGAAGCCAACTACGAGAGTCTGATCCTTTTGCCTAGACTCTTTATTCAACATAAGAAATGGAAAGAGTATACCTTCATTGTTAGTATAGTCAAGGCTTCACATCTGTGGGACATATTCCAGCGTGGCGCGCTTCTTAACTGGCGGCGCACTCGTGGAGGCCAGCGTTACATTTTTATCGTGGGTTATACTAAGGTTAGTTCACTAAGATACTTAGTTGCTACTAATCATTGTGGTTGACCTCTCCCGACGTCGTTTCGTCTTTAGTGTACTGTAGCCGCCCTGTCTCCCTCACAAATTATATCGTCACTCTTACTACATCCATGTCTGGCTTCTACTTGTCCATTCAACCATCAATTCTCTCTCCAGCTCATACTATTGAGTATCCGCGTAGTACGTAGGAAAGGTCTCCGAACCGATCACTATGCGCTTACTTTAATCTCGCTCTCTACTGTATCCAGCGCGGAGAGCAGAACAGAAAATATGGGATTAACTCCATTAGTCCACATTCACACGCCGCATTCTCCACTGCTTTGATTTTCCCAAGTATCTATTCAGAAACGACTTGTCCGTATGCAGCTACACGAGGATAGCCGCCTTAATGCTAGCTAGCTGTTCATATATTTTTACTGACTTTCCCAGATGTAGCGCTCCATCTATCATCTTAGTGAACCCGCCGAACTTTGCGCCTGGGCCTGGTATTGATTTTACTTTAATTCCCGCTTTCTTAATTACTCTCGGCGCGAGATACCATAACCGGCCTTTCCTTACCGGAATGGGACCGTGTTCTATACGATTACTTTCCTTGCGAGCGTATTTATACTCTCGTTTCCGGGATTTCCAACTTGTCCTAGTATCTAGTATAGGGTAACATTGCGGTGCCGTAGCTTCTTAACGACGATATCGACTATCTTCTGGCATACCCCGGCCCGCCAGCTTTGCACTGCGTGAACCGCTGATTGCGCATCCAAGAAGATGCGTAGCTTTGTCATGGACGCTTGGTTGCCGTGCTCATCGTAGTTTGTGTATCTAGAACTCCATGGCCATTTGGCCGCTTCGCTGATGGCCAGCAGCTCGCCTAGGACGATACCAGAATATGCTACAGTGATGACAGTAGCGAAGAAAGCGGTGATCGCGACCACCATCTTGGAAGCAACAAGCGACCAATGTCAACCGCACATCCTTATCGCTCGCGTATACTGATGGCGAAACTGCCATGGGCAACCTTGCTACCTTGTGTAACAGAGTAGTATCATCACCAGTCCCCCTTGTCAATTCTGATACAGCTTACAAAAACTGTCTGAACTTTATGTCGCTCGTTATTTATGTACGATAGCACTCGTTAAGCACCTTCAGAGATAAGAATCAATCGTTTTAAGACAATATTTATGAGTACTTCCAGTATGCCAAATATATCCTCCATTAGGTTATGAGCCCGGCCCTGCGAATCTCATATATCACTCGTTTCTACGACCTGATCTAAATTGTCTTATCAATTAATTGCTCACGGCTGTCAAAATGACAAAGGAAACCGGAGTACTAAAGCTCAAAAGTGCTACAAACCTAGCCATATGGCTGTTCAGGCTCGAAAAGCACATGACGGCTAAAAGTACATGGGACGCAGTCAGATTTATTCCATATAGACGAAGTACCTAATAAACGACTCCTCCATTAATCCCACGTTAAACCGACGATAGAACGTCCATTACTCCTAATGACTCATCACAATTAATTAGAGAGACAATTGAGACAAGGACACACTCACCCGGACAAACAGAAGCTGATTTGGAAAAGAAACCGAAATTCGGCATTATAAGCGATTACTAAGACTTCAATTTTAGCCTGGATTTAACAGAAGACTAAGATGACTGGGTACTCTATTTCGATAACGGTAAAACGATTAACGAAATCGTAATTCATTACGAGGATATACCAGCTCAGAAAGTTAACAGAGTCCTAGCGGCTCGGTGAGTCATTGACACCCTTATTAAGTACTACAAGATCAGTACGGAACTCTAGAAGTATCTAATTATTAAACGAATCTAGATAACGACGTACGCTTCATATAAAAACATGGAAGAATACACTAATAAATTCAGAATTCTCACCTGGGACATGGTAAAGCAAAAAATTATAGTCGATTTTATACTTAAATACGTAATGGTCCATAATCTTAGAACGTACTTTACCTCATTTTAAAAACGAAAGCGTGACACTGGAATCGAATTGTTCTCATATAATACTCTAATAAGTTAACTTTATGACGAAAAACTTGCGAACAAATTCTAATCTAAATTCGTCTTACTTACAATGAATATAAATGGTAAGAAATAGGATCATGGTAGATTATCTAGCATTAGTAAAGACCATATATTAAAGGCATGCCCATGGTGCAAAAGAGAAGATAAAAAGGAAGATAATTACTAATATAAGTACCGAGAAAAGGCCACAGAAGGCTGGCGTAAAAAGTAAAAAGAGTGTTAAGAGAAGGATAAGGATAGTAAAGCATTATGGCTTACTCTAACTAATACCTTAACTAATACTTCTTTAAGTCTCATTACTTATAGTAATAAATATAAGATAACGTACAATACTTTATTTAAAATTAATGTTTATAATAACGTTACTTAGTTTACTAAAATACATAATGCTAGTAGAACTTTAAGTAAAACTAGAGAAATTATACTTATTTTATAAAAAGAGATAATATGACTTTTATACTAACTTTAAAATAGTAAAAAAAAAAAATTATTATTAAAAATATTTAGTATTACTTTAATAGTTTTATTAACCTTTTATTAACTTTAAAAATAAAACATAAAAGATACACTTTTAATTAGAAAAATAAAGAAATTAAAAAATAAAAAAGTAATAAAATAGCTATAGTATATAAAGAAAACGAAATCATTTTTATATATATAATAAAAATAGTAATAAAATTATATACAACATTTGTTATAAAGTAATTATTAATTAAAAAAGTATTAACTAAAATGTTTTATTAAATAATGAAATATACAAAATATAATAATTGTTAGTAAATTATAAAAAATACTACTAAACTAAAACTAACTAACTATTAACATACTATTTATATATACTATTTAGAATTTAAACTCTAAAAGTAACTATTTAATAAATAGTAGTAAATAAAGTAAAAAGATTTTTTTTTATTTAAACTTTATACTATTAATTAAATTAAAGAAATATAATTAAAATTATAAATACATTTTTATAACTAATTACTATAATACTAGTATAAAAATAAAACTTATATACTTAAAAAATAAAGTACTAAATTATATAAAATATTTATAAGTATATTAAAAAACTTAAAATAAACAACTTATTACATATATTTTTTTAAATAAAAATAGTATTTTTATAAACCAGAACTTTTAAAAAAAAATTAATAACTATTTAATAATACGTAATACTTTATAAAAAAATTAACTTATTAAAATTATTTAATTTTATTTTTATAAGAAAGTAACGTTAATATTAGTAAATTAAAACCTTTTATAGTTTTTTTAGTTACTAATAATTAAATATACTAATAAACTAAAAAATGGAAACTTAGTATAAAAATTAATAGTAAAATACTATATAAAATTATTAATAAATGCAAACTAGTTTTTTTAAAATTCTAATATTTTATACTTTTATATAGTATTAAAATAGTTAAAGAGTTTAATTTCAAAAAGGTATACTTTATAAAATTAAAAAAAATTATTAGATTTATAAATAAATTTAATAAATAAATTATTAAAATTTAGAAAAAAGAAATACACTAATAATAAAAGAATGAAATTTTAAAGTTAACAAAAATTATAAATTATATAATAAACATTATTTTATAAATAAAGACCTTAATTTTAAATAAAAAGTATAGTAATTATTAAAAAAAATTTATAGCCAATTATTATATTAATTATTTTTATTTAATTTAGATTTTAAACTAGTAAATAACTAAATAGTTACTTAATAAAAGTCTATAAACCTATAAATAAAATTAAATAAAACTTGCTTTATAAAAAAAGTAAAATAAATTATATAAATCTAGTTTTATACTAAAGCTACATAAACTAAACTTTATTTTAATAAAAAGAAAAAACGTCTAATATAATAGAAAATATACGTAAAATATAATTTATGTTAAATTACTAATTAAAAGGCTACTAATAATTAAAAATAATAAAAGAGAAAGTTATAAAATAAAAGAATTACTAATTTAAATACTACTCTCTTTAATAAAACCATAGTAGTAATTAATACATAATAATAGAAAATAACTATTTTTTAAATTTTATAATAAGTATAAATATATAACTTTAATAAAATAGGTAATAGTAAAAGTTATAGTAAGTATATAAAAAGTAATAGTATTTACTAAAACTTTTAATAAGTATTTCTATATATTATATATAGTAATATTTAATAAAATTAGTAACATTTATTAAAGCTTTTCCTTATATTTTAATAACACTCTAAAATACATTTTAATTGTAACTAATATAGACATTTTTAAAAAGTTAAATTTAAATAACTTAAAACTAAAATTATTTATAAAAATAATAAAATAACTAAATAATAAAAAGTAAAAAATTACTATGAATACTAAAATAAATTAGTATTATAAAAATAAAATATTTAAATTAGTTAAATTACTTACTAAGTATATAGTACTAAATAGAAAATAAGTATTTAAAATTAAATAGAAAACTAATAATTAAATTATTAAATATAAAACTAAATTCATAAGTAAGAAATTTATATAGTAATTAAGTATTAATTATAACTAGACGTATATTAGAGTTATATAAGTATTTTTAGTACGTTTAATATTTATATTTATAGTAATATTTAATTATAATATTATTTAATTTAACTTTGTAACTACTTACTTTAATTTAAATTTTAATAAAAAAATCTATATTAAGTAAACACCTAATTATATTTTAAAAGGTAAGAAATACCTTATTTATATAATTTAAAAAGGTTTATATAAACTAAAATAATTAGTATATAAATAAGTAAAATAACTATTAAGCTTTTTTATTAAAATTACGTTTATATTACTAATAGTAAATAATAATATTTCTATTAAAAGTACTATTTATATGAGAATTATGATTATAGTTTACGTAAATAATGTTAAGCTAATAGATAGTAATAAACTAGTTATAAAGTAAGTTATTAATTAATTAAATACTAAATTTAAAATAACTAATTTAGAAAGTATTAAACACTACCTAGGAATGGAAATTAACAAAGACTATAATACGAGAATAATTACACTTAGCTAATGGGCATACATTAAGAGAATCCTTAATAAATATAGGTATAGTAATCTCTGTCCCGGGACTCCCCTTTCGGGTTTAATGCAGTCCCTGCGCTTATCCTCATCAGGCATCGCTCCTCGCCCCATTAATCCGCCGCTTTTAACGTCTATAAAATGCTCGCCCTCCCCGTTGCCAGGCTTCCTCCTCATCTCTTTCCCTTAATTCTCTAACCCAACCCCGGCGCCTCTGTTGCCAAGCGGCCCACGCCTTTCTACGCCTCGCCTGCTCCCCCATCTCATCTCCGGCCACCAATCAAAAAACCCGCTCTCCCCAACCAGCCAACATGCTGCGCGGCTTTCCCAGTTTTCCGCCTTATCGTTCATTTTACCACGGCAGGCTGTGATGCTGTTGATACGACTTTCGTACGGACCTAACGATCCGCCAGCTTCAGTTAGGTTTGATTCAGGCGGCTTTTGACTCTCATTTTTAGAATATCCTCCCTCTACTTCGTTTGGATTCTTTTCCAGTGCGCCGTTCCGGCCCCTTCGCATTTGATATCGCTATCTACAATCCTACCTTTACGCCTCTCTACTTTGTTACGATCTTCCGGCGAGGGTAACCCAATCTGGCCATGACGCTGATTCCCCATCTTTCTTCCTCCTGCTCCGACAGCCACCGCCGCAACTGGACCAGAGCTGAGCCTGCCCTGCCCCTGGACCTATATGCTAGTGCCAATCATGAAAATGCCTCACCTTCTGACGAGTGGAGAATCATGGCTCCAGGCGGAGCAGCATGTGGACCGTGGAGGGAACGAGAGAAGATGGATTCACCTCTTACCGCTGTCCCCAGGTCCGAAATCTGGCCGTTGTTCTACTAGCTACGCTTCATAATTCGGTCTAACACGCCACATTCTGCGGCGAGCATCCCCTAAACTAGATTGAGTTCGAGCAGACTTGCTAACAAACAAACAAACAAATCGAGGCCTCTCAATTTGTTTGATTTGGCGTTTCAAAAGCTCCTGATTTGTTTGATTTGTTTGACAGGCTCCAATCACTTGATTTGTTTGAATTGATTTGATTTGCTGACAAAAGTTTATGTAATACGCGTGGGGCTATTCGACAGTAGTGGAATCCAGCAGGATCTCATCTATTTAAGCTATCGTGAGGTCTTGGCATGGTGTAATAACTTGCCCTGCGTTGATTGAGTAAGCTAATATGTAGTAATATCAATAGTTTGACTTACCAAGCTTCTTGGGGGCCTTTTTTAGGCCAATCCGCTTCCAGGATCGTAAGGATTGGAGAGCCGAGAGCAGGTCTACGTTCATCTGGAGCCTCCGTACGCTAAGGAGATCCCCACACTCACTGAAGTTCCGCTCGCAATCAGCACTTGCTGCTGGGATAGCGAATATATCAATTGCAAGACGAGCTAGCAGCAGGTAATCGCCCTGCCGAGTGAGCCAGTAGCGTATAGGATCCATTGCCAGCAGATCCTATAGCCCTAACGGAGGCTTAAGCTTCTACTGCTTGTACTCATCATCTCCAGACTCCTCCTCTTATTGTCAAGCAGCCTTGACGGAGGCAGTAATATAGTTTGTATGAGACGACGCCAATCGCTACCGCTTTGCTGGTGGCTCTCCTATCATCAATTTTGACGCGTTAGGCTTGGCAGCTGCGTTAGCAATCTTATAAGTTCTCCACAAGGCCTGAAAGCTCTCCTCTGCCCTCTCTAGCCAGCCTTTCTTTAGATCCTCAGCGTTCTCAGGATCTACCTGCCAAAGCGCATCTAGTGTATCCTTGTAGTGTGAATGTAATCGCGTTGCGGCGTAATAGGCGGGGGAATCGTCAAGCTTACTATAGTACTCCAATAGCTTCTTCCACGCAGAGTTGTAATTCATTTTAATGTGGTCTTCAGGGGCATCTAGGTCCTCATAATTAATATTAGTAACTCTAAATTTAATATCCTCAAGCGTGCTTATTAGCTAATCAAAAGTAAGAAGAACCTTTTAAATCGTGCTATGGTGACCGTAAACACCTCTCCCTTCAAGCCAGAGAGTTACTTCCTCAAAGGGTTTCAACATCTTAATATACTCAGAGATAGTTGCCTAATCGTAGCTTATAAGGCCTCTCTCCCTTATAAATAATCACGCCTCAGGCTTGTTCGCGCGCTGAGCTATATAGTAAGCTAGTTTTAATCAGTATTCCTCTATCTTGTATGACACGTAGCTATTAAGGGGACTCTTAAGTTCGACAGCGCGTTTAAAGCAGCGAAGATAGGAGTTCCAGCAAGTTTTAACTAGCTTAATAATCTCCTTTAGCTTGAAGTTAACAAAGCCTAGTTACTTAGCCTCCTTAATTTGAAATCAATTAAGTAACTCTCTCGCTTGCGGGGTGATAATAAATATAAGAAGATTAAAAAGTATACTAAATAGACCGTACTTATACTACTCCTCTATTAAATTCTTCTTAGCCTTAACAACTATAAGCTTAGGAGAGGTTTAGTGAGTATAACCTACTACTAAATTTGCTTCTAAATTTTTAAAGGAGTCTTTATCTTTACCCTATATAATAATTTAAGTATATAAGTTAAGAATATAGCAACTGCAGCGAAGCCGACGGTGCTTTATATTAAAGCTATAAATTGCTACTAATTCGTTTATTACAGAATTATTATTAGTGGTATTATTAAGTACAAAATAGCCTACTTACTTACCATTAATTTAAAAGATTTCTATTATTAATTTAATAACGTTAGTAATATTCTTTCCAGAGTGTTGGCCATAGAGTTAAAGGAGGCTAATAAAATAGTCTTATACTATTTCTTCTATATTTATATAATATATATATATCCCAGTAAGCGCTTGCTTGCCACCTATTATAGTCTAATTATCAAAACTAAAGTATATAAGCAACTTCGAATTTCAGAGGTTCTTAATTACTAATAAGATATAGGCAAAATATTCAGCCATTATATGATCACAAAGGCTTTAGTAATTCTTCTAGAGTACTTTTTTAGCTAAAGAATTAGCTACTGCTATCATCTCTTAAAATCCTAGTATTTCTAGTACCCGGAGAGCTTAGTTGTTAGTAATAATCTAATTTTATACTATATTAAGAAACTTTGACCTGGAGAAGCTGGCTGCTATCTTATTAGCTATTTTCTAACTAACCTTAATCCCCTAAGCTTACATGTTTACAAGGAGAGACTTTTAGCTAGGTGGAAGCTTATAGATAACTTTTCCGTCCTTATTAAAGCCATAGCCAGAAGTTTGAGACCTTAGATAAGCTTGTACTAACGAAGTAGCTGATCTTACTTAATATTCTCTACTACGCTTTTTATGCTTATAGTATTACTTACATAGCTAGTAGAGCTTCTGCTCCCTCTTATGCTAAATACACCAGCTGTAATTATATACCTAGCTTATCATATTAGAGTTAACAAAGGGCTTTTAAAAGTAAGAGATGTAATCCTAGTTAAGGCCGTCGTACGGATCATTGCCAGGTGTAATTTTTGGTGTTTTAATTTAGGTGCTAGCGTTAGAGTCGCTAGCATTGTTAGCTTACTCAGAAAGAGACTTTTCAGGTGGTTGTTTATAGTTTTCAAGTGCAACCTTTTTCTGGAAGGCAATTTTAAGGTTCGTATTCATCTCAGAACAACGGATTTGTCAGGAAATGTGGTGGTTGTGAGGTTTTAATGGTGTATGGAGGTAGGTAGTAGATGTTGACAATCGCGCCCTGACAATCGCGTTGGGAGTGTTGACATCTCGGAGTTCCGGCAGAGCCTCGGCTAATTTATTCGGCCAATTAAGCTCCCTTCAAAAGGTCGATTTACCTGGCAACTTCGCCAGCCAACTCTCCCACCAATATGTACAGCCTCAAACAAGAATCAAACAAATCAAACAAATTAAGGCCCCTTGATTTGATTGTTTGGCGAAGACGGAGGTCTCTAGATTGTTTGATTGTTTAATTACGTTATCAAACAATTCAAACAAATCGCAAATCATGATTGTTTGTTAGCAAGTCTAAGTTCGAGCAACGGCCCAATCTAGTGTGCATGGAAAAGGAGGGCAGAAACCGGGGCAGCGCATTGGATTGCTCTTAGCTAGTGGAGGCGCAGTCCTTCAGCTGACCATCGATGACTGCTGTAGCGGGAGTGCATGGTATCAACTCTGTAGTAGGATGGAGCAAAATTCATGCGATATGAGGAAGGCCATACCCTCCGACGTGCGACGTATTCAATCAAAGAAATGCCTCGCCGTTGCCTCCACCGCCTCCGCCTTGCTGCACCCTACCGGATACCATACTGGCAACTGCTCTGCTGACTTCCTCCATAAGATGGGCAGGCATCTTCCGTCCTAGGGTACGAATCCACAGTGTAAGAGCAACGGGCCTAGAGATCTTATCCTTGTCCTCCTTCGGCATGGCCGTGATGGATCCCTTAGTCCGTTTCAACAAACGGTTGGATTTGCTCCCTCCGCCATCTCCTAGCCCCTTTGGTCCACCAGTTCAGATGCCATCGGTAGTTGGAATCGGAATCAACGGATGTCCTGAGCATGCATAGCCCATGGAGTGCGGGGATCACTATCAGCCACCTTTTGACACGACGCACCTCCCAAGGGAGGTGCGATAAGCAGGGTGGACAGGCTGCAACCTGACGTAGTTCGCGCATGATTAGACCTGAGACAAAATCCCGCAAGAATAAAGCATGCGTATCTACCACAAAGATGAGCAAAGGAATCCTCAAAGGATTTGCATTCAAGTTTGAGGATTTAGAGGTGAAATGCGAGTGGCCGTTTTCAATATCACTTGGAGTGCGTCTGCCCAACTGAGCAGCAATATCGAGGGCGCGCAGTGCGAACATGGCCTTTTATATTACGTTTCCAAATGGGAATCTATAAAAAGATAAACGGACATAGAAAGTGATGAAAGATATCAGGGGCTCTCCCCCTTATTATCTAAATTCGCTGCCGCTTTCTTGGGGCAGCTGGCTCTCGGATGACCACGACCTCTTCCGCTTACCGTGATCCGCCCTGCCAAAAGGAGCATCTAACTCTTGCGCGGTTACCGGCTTTATAGATGTTAGGTTTTTCCACGATTCACATACGGGGAGCTATGATTTTAGCCATGCGTTCTAGCCATATCTTCGCTCCTTTATGCGTTCGATTAAGTCTCGTTAGCGTCATGCTGGCGATAACCCTTGCGGTACCGAGGCCGGACTCGGATGATGGTGCCGGCGCAGCAGACCAGCGCTGGGACTTATTGTTGTACTGAATCCGGCCGCCGTGCTATAGCAGAGGTAAGCAAAGAGCGAGGGTACAACCGGAGTCGGCTTACCAAAGCTGAAGCTAGTCGAATTCCCAACCAGAGTATCCTCTCTGTTTTCAACTTCACGGCGGATGCAAGTTCCCGTGACCTGTCCTCCTCATCGTCTGAAGCATCAAACCAATATTCCGGATAGTACCACTGACTCCAAACTTGTCCTTGAACTACGTAGTCTTCCGGTAATGGCCGCGCACTCCGACTTCGGTGTGGGAAAGAAGTATTCTCAACGAGCGAATTCAATTTCTCGGATTTTGCCAACTTAGTCAAGAAGAGCGCTAGATGCTCCCACGGCACATTGTCCAAGATGGACCTGCAGTCGTATGGTATGGCCGTGAGGCTCAGCAGGAAAACAAGCATGACGTGAACATGAGGAAGAACATTCTTGTCCCCAATACGCTGAAGAACCAGACACAAAGTCGTGAAAGCGAGCTGACAGGCATACGCGAAGGTAGGTTGCGAAGCGAAATCAAGATTCTGAGGAGGAAATATATCATCTTCAGACGTCCTCTCTGGTGGAGTTGGGTTGCCGTTCATGTCATCTGAGAATTCAATCTGTCGCGGACGGGAGCCTCGAGCATATAGTTTGGCCTTGTAGTCGTACATTTGTCGGAGGGTCGAGATTTCTGAGCCGTAATTGAAAAGGCTTACAATGTTTGCATACGCCTTGGTCTTCCCACTTTGTAGTGATCCGGCCAATTTGAGTATCTAGCTGGCCAAGGTAGTCGGAGCAAGGCTCAGGAAATGTGTCCAGAGACTCGCCTAGGAACAGGATACCGTAGGCCTTGAAAAAGCTCGCATCGATTGGCGACGTTTGTGAGTAAGAGGCATGCACTCGACTAAGAAACGAGTCTAAGAGTGTTAAAATCGATTCACGAGCGCTCATGAATTGTTGCACCCAAGTCAGAAATCTACAATAGTAGTACAGCTGTTGGGTAGCATTTGGCCGGGCAAGAATGGCCAAATGATGGTACAGACGACCAACGGAAGGACTCTTATCAGCTGCTTTGCTATACCAGAAGCGTGAAATGCGGGCCTAGATCTCACGATTACGGAGGTCCTCGTCTTCAATGGCCATGCGATATCGAGCAAGGTCACCAAGGCATTTCTATCCAAGTGTCCCGAAGGGTAGGAGCTATCTCGTAGAAGAGCGTCATCATATCGTAGGCTAGATATAGAAAGGCAAGCTGTTGCCGTAAAGCGACCTCCTGCTGGTCGGATATACAATCAGCCGGCTTGGCACTTCTCAGCTGTATATAGCCTCTGCTCGCCCTCTAAATTCTGAGGTCCTTAATGTAATCTTGTTTAGTCTCTCAATCTCCACAAGCTCTAATTACGGTAACACAAGCATATACTCCAAACTCTCTGGCAGTCGCCGTCGCAGCAATTCTAGAAAGGAGTGTATCCCGTGCTTCCACATATGGGCTGGCATAGCATACTTTGTTGCTAGCTGACGTAACGCGGGGCTTGCCAATAGATGTTGCGAAGTAAGGAAGAAATCATGGTGCTCATAAACTAGCGTCTAATAGAGTGCTATTAGAGCCTGCTAGTAGTCATGTTTGAGCTTAGAGGACTAACCTAACTCGTTCTAGGCTCCAGCGACTTGGGCCTAGTCGACGTGAATATATATGTTCTTAACTATAGTAAGACCGGCGTAGATACTCTTTACTTTAGTAGTAAGCTATTCATAAGAGAGTAGCTGGTAGCTTGGCTATAGGAGAAAATTAGAGTATCTAATATCTATTATATTAGCTTACTTAACTAGCTAGCTTAGCTAGCATTTTTTTAGACCTTATTAGGAGGTTATAAGTGTTTAATTAACTTAATACTATTACTATAGATTATAACTAAATAGATTAATAAGACATGAAAATATAGTAAAGAGCTAACTAAGTTTTAGAAAAAAGAGTTATAGAGATCTATAGCTATACTAAAAAGAAAATAAAATATATTTAAAAAATAAAAAGTATACTAGTTAGCTCTTATTATTTTCTATTATTAAGATTAATGTAAATGCAGATCTAACTACTATTATAACTAAAATAGTTAATAAGCTTTTTTTTCTATTAATAAACTATATAATATAGTACTACTAAATAACTTTTTATACTAATATTAACTATTAAGTTTATTAGAATAATTAGTGTAAGAAGTGTAGGGAGGATGAGATTACTAAGTAGAAATAAAAACTATATAAAAAGAAAGCTAGAGAGATTAAAAGAATCTATAATAAGTAAAAGAGACTACTTCTTATTATACATAATTATAGTAAGAAATACTTAAAGAGATGGGCTTCTGAGATTAATAGCTTTTATAATATTTCTAGTTAGCAACTTAAGCCTAAGTTCTGTTAAGAAATATATAATAATACTATTAAAAAACTTAACGTAAGAGGTGCTTTTACGCTAAGGCATAATATTACTAAAGAGAAAACTTCTAGCTTTAAAGTATTTCTACTAGCTTAAGGTAAGTTTAACCTATATACTACTTTTCTATACTATAAATAATTAGTAGTAGAGGTATTTTAGCGCTTATAAGAGGCTTCTTAAGTACAGGAGTTATAATAAGTAGATATTAAGAAAAAGAATAAGCCTAGAGATAAGTTAATAGTTAAGCTTTAAAATAATAAGAGTAGTAATAAAGGTAGTATTAAACTATTAAATAAACTAGCCTTTTAATATATATTCTATAATATTATCTATAAATAGCCCTGCTAAAATTTATATGTATTTTCTATAGAAATATAGGATACTATAATTATAATTATTAAGTTTAGAATAATTATTAAACTCGTTAGCCCGTGCTTCGCACGGGCATTTTTATAGAAAATTTTAATAGAACTAAAAAGGCCTAAGTAATAAAAGAACTTATTCTACACTTAAAAAAGCTTTTAATAATATAGTTATTATTTAAAATTAGCTAGTAGTAGCATAATTTAAAGAAGTTTATATATTATTTATAGTACTAAGAAATACACTAATAGTTTAGTAATTTTTTTAGTTTAATAAATAGTATTAAATTATAGTAAGTTTAAATAGTATTTAATAATACTACTATTTTTACTTTAGTAAAAGTATTAAACTCTTTATTTTTAAATAAGTACTAAACTTTTATTTGTAGTAGTTAGGTAAGAAATTATATAATTTATTTATAATTCTTAATAAAAAAGTAGTAGTAATTATAAAAGTTAAAAAATAACTATAATAACTTAACTATTTTAGGCACTAGCTAATTATATATAATGGTAACTTTTTCTAGGTCTATATAAATACTATTAGTACTTATAATAAAGCCTAAAAACTTTATTAACGTAATAGTAAACTTACTTTTTTTAATATTAGCTTATAAGTCTATAGTTTTAAGAGCTTTAATAACTTTATAAATATACTCTTTATATTTTAATAAGTTTTTAAAATAAATAAAAATATTATTAGTATATACTATATAAAAATTGTTTAAGTAGTTATGTAAAACTTTATTAATATAGTACTAAAAAAAGTAGAACTATTATATAAACTAAATAGTAAAACTTACTACTTAAAGAATTTATAGCGTATTTAAAAAGTGGCAAAGTTCTTAATATTTTTACTTAATTAAATTCTATAAAATACTTAATAAATATTTAGCTTAGTAAAGATTTTAGCTCTTACTAGCTATAATATAGTTTCTTTAATTTATAAAATAAAATATTTGTCTTTTTTTATAATAGTATTAAGCTTTTAGTAATTTATGTAGAATTCTTACATTTCTTTAAACTTCTTTACAAAAAGGACTAGAAAATTATAATAAGTAGTACTAAAAATAATAAAACTTATATATAAGTAATTATTAAGGTACTTCTTAACTTTTTATAGCTACTTAAGTAATATATAATAAAGTAGACTTATTATAAAAAAATTATTTACTTTTAGTATAATCTTATAATTAAAATTTTTTTAGTAAGAAAGTAAGGTATTTAAGTTTTATTTTAAAAATATCTTTAATATATAATTAGTTTAAGTTAGGTACTTTATAAATAAAGGTAGTTTTTTAGTAATTAAATTCTATAATTTTTTTTGGTTTTTTAAAATAAGTTGTTCTATTACTTTAAATAATTATTAATTAGTTATTTTATTTCATAAATACTTATTATGCCTATTATTATCTCTTTTTAATAATAGTAATATAGAAATCTTTATTTTTTTAAAACATTAAAGCTAAGTCTAGCTTAAATGTAATTTTCTTATATAAATTATTTTTATTATATAAGCTTAGAGTAAAAGTAAAATACTAGCTTAGCTAGTTATTAATACTTTTTATTTATTTTATATATATATATTTTTTACTTAAGCTTTTAGGTTAACTTAAAAGGTGCTAATAGCTTAAGTAATAATAGTACTTACTTTTTAATAAATAATAGTATTATTAGAGTTAATAGAATAAACTTATTAGTAATATTATTAGCTATATTATTATTTTACTTATTTTTATTAATTACTAAAAGTAGTTTAGCACGTTATTAATAATTATACTAATTATTATACTAACTACTACACTTAGTGTACTTTTTTAGCTTAAAATTATTTTTAAAAAATTAAGTAAAATAAGTAAGTTTAATAGTGTTACTAGTATGTAATAATTATTAATAATAGTTTAAATACTTAAAAATTTAAATTTACTAGTTTATATATTAATTATGCTTATTAGTATTTTACTAGTAAATAGTATTTATTTTATGAAGTTTAAACTCTTTTTTAAAAATTATAATATTATATTTAATGTTATAATTCTTATTATTAAACTATATTATATAATGTTTCGTATAGTTTAAATAAACCTAAGTAGCTTTAAACTATTTATAACTTATAAAAAAAATTATAATAATTTATATTATAAAATATAAATATAGTACTAATGTAATAGTTATTAATTACTAGTTATATAATAAAGTAGTAATAAATTGTATCTATAGCCTAATTATTATAAATTAATATATTAATGCTTTTACTTTAAATCTCATAGAATATAAGCTTAAAATATTTCTTAATAATAAAATAAAATTAAAAGTAAATAAAAACTATACTACTTACTTTAGTATTTAGTAAAGTAATAACTTTAATTATAATACTACTTTAAGTAACTTAATATAGTATTATAAGTAAATTACCTTTAGTTAAATTTTTTATAGTATAAAAAGTATTAATTACTTTTATTATTATTTCTAGGCAAAAGTTTTTACTTAGAGCTTAGCTTTTAAATTACTAGTATAAATATAAATATTAGCTTCTTTATTTTTATTTAAAAAGAGATAGTTATTAATAAAAGGTGAAACTATTTACTATTACTTAATTACTTTTATTTTAGTAATATTAGAAGCTTTGTAATTTTTAAAAAAATTACGAGTTTATTATAATTAAAGTAATATATACTAAATGCTATATGTAATATAATTACTAGTTTATATAGCTTAGTAAATAGTAAAATAAAAAAGCTATTTTAATTTAGTATAAGCTATTATTTACTTATACATTATATTTATTAATTATAAGTATTTAAATCTAGAGTTATATTATATAATCTAGTAGTAATATACTATTTCTTAAAGTTAAAAGTAGTATTAAAGTAATAAGTTATTAACTAGAGCTATAAACTTAGTAGTAACTTATTATATAACTCTTTTTTTTATTAATTATATAAAAGCTAGGCTTAATTTACTAACGTTAATATATAAAATTTAGTAATAAAGTTTATAATATTATTACTAAAAATATACTTAAGACTATATAACTAACTTTTAGTATAATAATACTTTAACAAATTTATGAAAATTATATTAAAAAAAGCTAAGATATTAGTTTTTGTAAAAGCTACTTATTTTTTATTAACTTTTATATAAAAGGATAAATAAATTAAAGTCTTACTTATAACTCTTTTAATAATATATACTATTTAAGCTTACTTAGTAGTTACTATTATACTTTTTTATACTAATTAGTATTACTAATAAGTTTATTATTTATCTAGAAGTTCTAGTATGTGTATAGTAAGTTTGTTACTATTAAAAAAAAATAAGTTAAAAATTTTAGTAAATAATTATAAGGACTTAGTAATTATTATATTACTTATATATAAATAACTAGTATTATAGAGTATAAACAACACATTAAAGTATATAATAATAGTAGTAAACTAAAAGCTATTAAATTAGTAAGTATTATTTAAAAAGTCTTTTATTATAAAAGTAGATTACGTATTAGAGTATAAAGTTCTAGTAGTAAAAGTAAAAGAAAAATATAGCTTAACTTTAAGTTATTTAATTTTTACTACTTGAGTTTTTAAATTTTTAACTTATTTTTTAAGCTTTAATTTTTTTTATTTTATAACATAACTTTATTCTTAAGTTTAGTAATTTACTTAACTTACTAGTTAATAAGTTATTATAGTATATTAATTTATTAGTTATTTACTATTTAAAATAGTTAGAAATTAATAATAAAAGTAGAAAAAGCCTCCTAATTTTCTATTATTAAAAAAGGCTTATTATAAATAAAAATTTTTAGCTAGCTACTTTCCAAAAAAAAAAATCTAGTAGTATAATTATAAAAGGTATTTTATTATTATAGTTATGTTAAATACATGTATATTTAACTATATAATTACATAAAAAATACTTAATAAAATATACTAAGTACTTAAGTAGAATTTTTAATAGTAGTAGTTTTTATTATTAATTTCTATAAAATTAGAGTCTGTTAGTTTTTTAAGAAAAGTAAGAATTATATTTATTATAATAACTTTTTTATTATTATTTTTCTTCTTATTATTGGTAACGTACTTAAGTAGACTATAAAATAACTATAAAACTATAAAAACATTTATTTAATTTAATAAAAGTTAAGAGTATTAAATAAAAATATTAGTTATTAGATTTATAAGTTTATAAAAAAAAGATTATATAAAAAAGTTAAAAAGTAAAAGTTTGTAGAGTAGGTTTTACTATTATTAGCTTATAATAAAGGTAAATATTTACTTTATAAAATTAATAAACTTTAAAAGAAAACTTTTTTACATGTAAAAAGTTAATTATAGTAAAATTAGTATTTATAATCCAGCTAGTAACTTTACTAAATATAGTAAAATAGTATTATATATAAAAATAAGTTAAAGTAAAGCTATTAAAGTATGTATAAAAATAGTATAGTACTAAGCTTTTAAAGTTACTATAAAAATAGTGTAGTAATTAATATACTTTTTTTAATAATATACATAGCATTTACTAGTATTATAATAAAAAAAATTAAAGTTAAATAAAAATAGTATATAGAATTTTCTAGACTTGTTTAAAATAGAATTTTTAAAGTAATAAATAGTTTTTTAACAGTAAAACCTTTTATAAAGTAACTATATAATTTAATTAAGTATTGTGTTAACTTTACAACCTAAAGAATTATAATTTTAAAGTAATAATATAACTAATAATATTTCTGGAATTAATATTAAGTTAAATAAAAAAATGGCTAAAGTTAACTACTTTAAAATATTATAGATAAACTTATATAAAGCTAATATACTTATATAAAACTAGTACTAAGACACTAAATATAATTAAATAGCTAATTACATAACTTTTAAGTATACTTTAAGTAAACTAGCTATTATAGTACTTTTATTAATATTTAAAATTTTATAAATTTAAATTTTTATTAACTTTTTATTTTCTAAATTATTATAAAGTTAAATTTGTATTTTTAGTTTCATATTTTTTAATATTAGTTTTAAAAATAAATGTAAAAATTAAAATTAATTTAATTTAAAAGTTTTAATTTATATTAAACTAGTTTTATTTTTATTTAATTTTAAATAATTTAATTTTTATAACAGTTTTATAGATTTTAAATTTTTATATAATAAAAAAACTTTGCTATTTTTAAAATATAGTTCTTTTTAACTTTTAGCTTATTACTTTTTAACTTGAACAATTTTTTTTAAAAAAAAATTAGAAATTTATTTATATAGTTTTTATAACTATTTTATTTTAGTTTATACTCTTTTAAAACTTAATTAAAGTTTTAAAATTTTTAATAAGTAATTAGTTTATAGCTATAGTTTACTATAAATAATAATAATTTTATAAAATTATATATAAATTTAGTTATTGCTAGTAGTTTTACTTAATTATTTTAAAGTTTATTTACTTTATTTATTTATTAAATTATAAATAAAAAGCTATAAATAGTTTATATTATAACTTTATATTAGTAATAAACGTGTTTTAAAATATTAATATAAATAATTTATTAATAATAATAATAAATTTTTATATTACATTATACTATACTATAATATGTTTTATAAGTAAACTAGTTAAATAAGTAAGTTAATTAGTTTACTAAAACTACTTACTTTTTTTAAGTAACTTAAAATAGCTTAATAACTTAATATAAAGTTATAATTAGTTTCTAATAAAACTTAAATATAATTTACTATTTAAACTTTTACTACTAACTAAATTTATAACCTTTAAACTACTATACGTACTTTTAATATACTATTTTTAATATTATAAAAATAACGTGCTAAAACTATATTAAAACGTAATATTAAATTAAATTTAATAGAGGTTATAAAAACAAAAAAAAGGTAATAAAATAGTATATATTTTAACTAAATTTAAAAAAAATTTCTTTTTTACTTAATACTATTTAAAAAATAGCTAAGAAACTATTAATTAAATACAAAAAAAACTTAGTAAATATAAACTAGTTTTATAACTTTATTAAGTATACTATAAAACTTAACATAAAATATAATTAAAAACTAAACTACTAGTATTATAAATAATAAAACTAGTAATTATATAAGTTTAATTTAACTTTATATATAATATAAAAACTAAATCTAGTATGTAAAATAAGAATATATAAAACTTAAATAAATTTATTTTTTAAATAAGTATAAACTATTATATATATTACACTACAAGTATAGCTATTACTATGTAATTTTTAAACTTTATTAAAACTAATACTAGTAAATAGTTAACTTAGCTTATAGTTTATACTTTTAAGTTTTAAACTACTATTAAGCTTTTTAGTAATTTTACTTATTTTTTTAGTATTTTTTATTTAGTTTTTTACGTGTAGTTTTGTATGTAGCTATTAAAGTAAACTTTTTATAGCTTTCTTTTAAAACTTACTATAAAACAAAAAGTTTATACTTAAATATTTTAATCACTATTTTATAATAAATTTTAAAAATTTAATAGGCAGTTTATAGTACTTTAAAATAGTAGCTATTAAATTTTTAAAAGCTAGTAAATAATAGTTATTAAGATATTTAAAGAAAAGTAAATTTAGAAGCTTAAATACTTTTATTTTAAAAACTAATAATTACCAGCTCTTAAAAATTTAAAAGGTTTTAGTTTAAAGTACTATTAATTACTTATTAAATTTCTAGAATTTATTATTAAGTAGTTATTAAGACATTTAAGTGCGAATTCTTAGTTTTTTAGTAAGTTTTTAGGTAAGATATTTACTTATATAAAATACTTAACGTATTTCATAAGCGAGCTGGTTAAATAGGCGAGCCGGTTACTTTAAAACTCACTAAAAATCGAGATTTTTACACTTAAATATCTCAACGCCTACTTAATAATAAATTATAAAAATTTAGATATAAGCTTTCTTTTATGCTTTATAACTCCTATTAAGATTTTAAGTTAATCTAATAAGTAGTTCGTAAGATATTATAACTAGGTTATGTTTTAGTTTCTAAATCTTACTATCTTAAGACCTACTTATTAGATTTATCTAAAATCTTAATAGAAGATATAAAACATAGAGTAAAGCTTATATATAAATTTTTATAATTTATTATTAAGTAGGCGTTGAGATATTTAAGTGTAAAAATCTTGATTTTTAGTAAGTTTTAAAGTAACCGGCTCGCCTATTTAACTAGCTTACTTATAAAATACGTTACTTATAAAATATATTAAACTTTAAAAATTAATATTAATTAAAAGCTACTTAGCTAAGTAACTATAAATAAGTTATAGTAATTTAAAGTATTAATATATTAAAGTACGTACTTTTACTTTTTATTATTTATAAAAGTAAAAACAACTTTTTTACTTAATATTAAAAAGTTAACATACTACTTTAATAACTATTTAAAAATTTTAATAATAACTAAATAATAAATAAACTTAATTTTAAGTAATTAAAGTACTTTAATAAGTATATAAAAAGGTATACTATAAGTATATACTATCTATTAATGGTAAATAGTTTTAAAAGTTATAATTTACTAAAATTTACTAAATACTAGAAAATAAATAAAATAGTTACTTTATATATACTATTTTATTTATTATATAGTTTGTAGTAACTAATTATAAGTTATTTTTTGTTTTTAAAAATAGTATATAAGTACTAAGTTAAAAAGCTATTATATAATTAGTTTAATTATATTACTAAAATAAAGTTTTTACTAACTTTTTAAAATACTTTTAATACTTTTATTAGAAAAAGTAATATTTAAGAAAACTTTTAAAATACTAGCTTAGTTTTATTTAACTTAAATAAAGTAATATTAAAGCTTAATATTTAACTATATATACTTATACTTTTTACTGTATAAAATACTTTATAATAGTTAATAACTTTTAGTACTTATTTTAATTTAAAGTATAAATAAAGCTAATTAATTATAAGTTAAGTAGCTTACTATTTTTCTTAAAAACGGAGTTTAATTAACTTATAAAATAGTATTATTATATAATTAAATTAATAAGTTTAAAGTAGCTAATAAAGCTATAAATTAATAGAAATAATATAAAAAAGTATATTTAATAAAAAAAGTTTTTACTTTTAAAGTATGTTTATAATTAGTGACTAAAAACTTTATTACTATGACTTTTAGTAGTACAAAAAAGAATTTACTAAACATAAAGTATATACTTAAAAATATAAAAATACAATACTTTATAAAAATATACATGTATATAATTATTTAAAATATGAAATTAGTAAAAATACTAAATACAGTTATATAATTAGGTTTTATATAAAATAAATTATATACGTTTTTTTATAATTTTATTTTATTACTTATAGTTTAAATAAAGGTTTTTACATTTATTTAAGTATTAGGTAAAAAGTAAGAAATCTAGTATAACTTTACACAAATCTACTTTAATATAAGTATAAGTATAAAAAAATTCTATTTATTAAAAAGTTAGTACTTAATGCTTAAGGTGTACTAATATAACTAATTTTTATAAAATAAAGAAACTAGTAATAGTTTTAATTAATTTATAGAAATAAGCTAGTACTAGTATAAAAATAGTAGATATACTTATTAACTATAATTATAATAAAATATAAATATAGTAGATATAAGCAAAATAGCTATATAAATAATATTACTTTTAAAATAAATTCTTACTATAAAAAGTAGAAACTAATAATTTATTTATAATAAAAAAAGTATACTAAAATAAAGTACTAATATAATATAATATTATTATAACTTTTGTAATTAAATAACATAAAAATAGTAGTTTCAAGTAACTAAAATATTAGAAAATAAGGATTTAAATTAAAATTTAGTATACTAAAGTATAGATAGTATATAAAAATAAAATAGTTAGTTAAAAAAAAAAGTAGTATTTAAACTAAATAAATTATAGAATTTAGAAAATAAAAATATAATTAGTATATACTATATTAAAGTTTAAAAAAAGCTAAAAAAAATTCTAATATAAATATTATAAAATAAGGTATTTATTAAATAATAAGCTATATACATACCTTAAAAAATAAAAATAAAAATACTAATAGTAAAAGCTATTAAAAGCCTTATTTTAAAACTTTAACATATAATAAAAATAATTGAGTTAAATATAAAGTTAAATATGAAGTTATTTATAAGTAATAATAATAATTTTTAAACCTAAAGTTATTACAACATATAAGTAGTATTAAAACTAAAAAGAAAATTAATTTTTATTTACTTAAATATAAAAAAAGTTATTTTACTTGTAAATAAAAACTTTATATAAAAGTATTACTTAAAAGTTAAAATTTATTTAATAACTAAATAAGTAAAAGTACATAAAGTTAACAATAACTTAAGAAAAGTTTTAAAATTTATTATTTTTAATTTTTTATTTAGGTTATTACATTAACTTAAATAAAAGAAAAGTAAAAGTAATAATATATTTTAAGTTTAATATACACTTAATAAGAAACTTATATATAAATATTTTACTTAAAAATAATATATTTATTCTAAATAGTATTAATATTAATAGCGTAAATTAGATAATAAAAATTAGATTATATAAAAATTTTAAAGTACTTTTTATTATTTAAGTAAGAAATTAATACTTTTTAAACTAGTTAACAAAAACTATAAAAAATATAATAGTTTTAAGTAATATAAAAATATTTATTTAAATTATTATAAATAAAAAAATAGCTTGTGAAAAACTATAACTATATTTTTAATTTAAAATATAATCTAAAAGAATTAAGCTTAACTAAAGAACTATATTTTTAAATTATAAATATAAATATTAATATAGTGTATGTATATAATACTTTAATTAAATTATTTACTATTTAAAAAAATGCTAATATTAGCTGGTTTTAGTATTTTAAATTAAATAACTAATGTATTTTATAGGCGAGCTGTATAAACAGGCGAGTTATATACTTTACTAAGATTTTAATAATACTATTAATTATAATACCATGCATTTACCTATTGACCTAGAATTAATTTCTTAAGAAGCTAGAATATAGCTTACTATTTATATTCTTAATATAAACTAAATTTATAGCCTCTAAAACGCTGTATGTATTTATAATGTACTTTTTATAAGCCTAAAGACGCAACGTAATAGAACTACCTTATAATATAATTATATGCCCAATTTAATAAAGCTTACAGTCTCTAAAAAGGAGGTAATAAAAAAGTATATTTTTAAGCTAGATTTAAGAGAATTTGCTTTTTTACTAAATGCTATTTAAGAGATAGCTAATAAGCTACTAGCTAAATAAGAAATAGATTTAATAGATATAAATTAGCCACACACCTTTATTAAGCGTACACTAGGGATTTAAATAAAGTATAATTAAAAACTAGACTATAAATATTATAAATAAAAAGAACTAGTTATTATATAGAGCTAGTTTAATCTTATATATAATATAAAGGCTAAGTATAGTATACAGGACGAAGACATATATAACTTTAATAAATTTAGTTTCTAAATAGGCATAATAACTTAGTAGAAGGTTATTATAGGCTCTAAGAAACAGAGTTAACTAAAGGCCCTTTAGTTAAGTAATTATAAATAGGTTATAGTAATCTTAGCTATTAATATACTAAAGTTTATAATTCTACTCTTTATTATTTATAAGAGTAAGAATTATTTTTTTGCTTAGTACTAAAAACTTAGTATACCACATTAATAGTAATTTAGTATTTCTGATAATAGCTAGATAATTAATGAGCTTAGTCTTACGTAGTTAAAGCACTTTAATATATATATAAAAAAGTATAGTATTAGCATGTACTGATTGTTAATTATTAATAGCTATAAAAGCTACAACTCTCTCACATTTACAAAATACTATAAGGAGAATAAGATTATTACTTTATATATACTAGTATACTTATTATATATTCTGTAGTTACTAGATATAGGTTGCTTTTTGTCTTTAAAAATAGCCTATAGGCGCTAAGTTAAAAAGCTAATATATAACTAGTTTAATTATATTACTAAACTAGAGTTCTTACCAGCCTTCTGTGACGTATTTAACGTGTTAATTACTAAGAGTAATATTTAAAAAAGCTTTTAAAACACTAGCCTAGTTCCATTTAACCTAAATAAGATAATATTAAAGCTTAATATTTAATTATATATGTTTATACTACCTACTAACTAAGAGGTCACCTGGCAGTTAAAAATCTTTAAAAACTATTATAAATTTAGGTTACAAATAAAGCTAATTACTGATAAGCTAGGTAGCTTATTTTTTTCTTTAAAAAATAGATACTAGTAGTTTATTAAAGGCACTCTTATAATAGCTTAAGAGATAATACTTATATATAATTATATTACTAAGCTTAAAGTAATTAATAAAACTATATCTTAATAAAAGCAGCGTAAAAGAAAGTATATTTAAAAAGAAAAAGTACTTAGCTTTAATACTAGCTAGAATAAATCTACTAAGAACCCTACTACTACAAGTTCTAGTAGTAAGAAGGGTTGTGAAAAGGTAAGAGTAAATAGAACTAAACTAACTTAAAAATATTATAGTAATTATAATAGGACTAAGCATAATACTCAAATATATAAAATTAATAAAGATAGTATTATAAAATCTAGTAGTAATAAAAACAGTACTATAACTAATAGTACTGTTAAGTAATAATATTATAAATAATAGTACTTTAATAGGGTCTTAGTAAAGTGTATAACTCACTTATTTATACAGCTCACCCATAAAATACGTTATTTAATTTAAATTATATACAAAGTATAATATATAATTAACTTTATACTTAAGTTAAAATTACTAATTATACTAATAAATAATGCTATAATAACTAGTATAATAAAATAAATATTCTTAACTAGTTTATTAACTAATAAGCTAAATATATAATTTATATAAGTTTTATAATTTATTTTATAGTACTACTTAAATATATAATATATTTGAAAATAATAATATATAGTACTAAATACTTTATTAAAACTTAAAAATTTTTAAAAAAATTTAAAGTATTTTAAAATAAATATTTTAAATAACCTATTAATAAAAGTAACGTATTTGATTACTGAACTGGAAAGATTACTAAATTATTAGCATATTTCTTAGCGCTGTGAATAATATATAAACTTCTTTAAATTATATTATTATCAGCTAATTTTAAATAATAGCTATATTTTTAAAAACTTTTTTAAATACAGGACAAGTTCTTTTATTGTATTCTAATAATCTATAAATATTATAGTAGTGAATAGTTAAGGTTAAAGTTTTTAGTATTATATTACTACTTCTACTTATAGCAGCTTATATAGGGTTCTGAAGATATTATAATAGCTTAATACCCTCACTAACTATAAAACTCTCTTTTTAGGTAATATATTTAATCTTAATATTACGTTTTTTAACCTGCTTAGTATTATTAGCTTATAATTCTTTAATTTACTTACTTAAAATAGAAACTCTCTACAGAGCTGTTTTAGCTATTTTAACTAATTTAACTATTTTTTTAATTATAGGTAAAGTAGATTGCTACTTAAGCTAATACTATTATAGTTTAATTACTATCTACTACTTTTCTACTTATTATACTATTCTAGGGGTGTTTGATACTAAATTAACAAAAAAAAAATAAAAGAACTAGTAAAGATATTAAAAGGTTAAATTCGTCTAGTTTAATAAAAATCTTATTTAAATTAAATTGGAAAATGCCTGTAGCTCTAAACGTACTTTTAATATTATTATTACTAAAAGCTACAAGTTAAAGCTTTACGTAGATATAAAAAAAATTATTATTTATAACATAATTCTAACTATTATAAATTAAGTCTTAAATACTATTATAAAAGTGTTTTTTTATAGAGCTGAATACTATAACGTCTAAAGGCTAATAAGGCTTCTTTATTATAATTAAAATTATAGCTATTTATAAAAATCTCTACTTAACATGCCTATATATTTATATAATATTTAAGAGTATTTTTATTTACATGATAAATATATAATGCCTAGTAGTTATTAGAAATTTAGCTTTTTTTAATGTGTTAATAGCTAAAAAAAAAGTCTTTCTTTTCTTTTTTTTAATAATATTACAGCGTTTTAGAGACATAGCGTTAATATAAAAAGATTATATTAAATATTTAATAATAGCTTAGTATATGCTAATGGTTTAGTGATTTTTCCAGTTCAGTAATCAAATACATTATATAATATAAATATAAAGAACTTTTTATATACTTATTATACTATAGTAGTAAATTTAAATAAAAACTTTAAAACTAGTTAAAAAAATATTAAAAAAATAAGTACTAGTTAAATATAATTAAAATTTTAAAATTATATAAGCCTAAATTAAATAAAAAAACGCTAATTTTATATATTTTAAAAAAAAAAATTTATTACATTAATTAATTAAATAAACACTTATAACTAATAATACTAAAAGTACTTTAAAATAATATTTTTAAGTAAGCTTATAATAAGTAATATTATACTAGTTTTTATAAAACTTATAAAACTATTAAAATAAATTATTATATTTAAAAACTTACTAAGTACTTAAATAAATATATTAATTATTCTTAAAAGTATGGTTAGTACTAAAAAAAAAATTATAAACTATATAGTTAACTTTATTTAATTTAAATACCTTTTATTTTATTTAATATATTTACAATTAATTTTATTAAAAAATTACTAAAAAATAAAGAATTTAATATGTATATAATAGTAACATATAAGTTTTTTAAAAAAAAAAATTGTACTTATTTTAAAATTAAAGAATTAAAATATTAAAAAAAAAGTACAACTATTTTTAGTAACTTTAATTAATTAAAGAATTTTATATACAATAATTAGTAACTAAAATAGTAGATTTATGAAAGTACTATAAAAAAGTATTTTTATATTAACTATATACTACTTATAAACAAATAAACAGTTTAAGTAAATAAATAAAATTTTTAAACTTATTTTAAAGCTTTACTTAGTAAAAGAGCATAATTATTAAATTAAAGTATTAACGTTTTTAATAAGCGAGCTGTGTAAACAAGTGAGCTACGTACCTTACTAAGTTTTAACTATTTTATAAATAAATAATAATTTAATACTAAAAGCAGTTGCTATAATATTTAACTAGTATATAGCTATTCTATTTATTAGCTTTTTTATATATTCTTAAGTTATACCCTATCTTGCTGCAGCGCTTATAGTATCTTTATTTTAATATATTAACCTCTATATACCTCTTACCCTAAAGCGTTTTACTTTTAATTTATATATTAATATTAGCTAAAGTGATTATTTTTGAGCTCTCTTCTTTTATTAGCGTTTCTTACTTCTAAATCCGCTTCTTTTAGCGCTTTTTATGTTATATTATAGCCTTATTTACCTTCTAAAGCTTAGTAACTTCTAAATATAGTAATATAGCTTTATATATTATTAGCTTAGCACCCTTTGCAAGCTAATAAATTAACTCAAAAATATAAATAAGTAAGCTATTTTAATGCTTTTAAATTTATTTATAAATTAAAGACTTTTAAGACCTTAATTAGTAATGGTTTTAGGTATTTTCAACTCCCATAAAATGTCCTCTTCTATAAGGGGAGATAATATCTAAAGCTAAATATTAAGCTTTAAAAGTATAATATCTAGATTAAATAGAACTAAGCTACTGCCTTAGAAGCCTAAGTGGATATTACTTTCTATAAATATAGCTTAATAAGCTACTTTAAATACTAATAGAAACTTAAGCTTTATAATATAGTAAATATAGTTATAAATAAGATCTTTAACTTAGCGCCTATATGCATCTTTTAGAGGTAAAAAACAGTCCATATTAAGTAGCTAAAGTAAATATAATAAATAAGATAGTATATAAAGTATAATAATATCCTTCTCTTTATAAAGCTACTAAAATTTAAGTAAATTATAGCTTTTATAGCTATTAATTATTAGCAGGCAATATATATCTATTATATAACTCTTTATATATTTATTAAAGTGCTCTAGCTACTTAATACTAAGCTTATTATTTATCTAGCTATTATTACTTAATGAAATAACCTAATTTAGTAGTATATTATTGTTCTTGTACCATGCAGAAAGGTAGTACATTTCTATAAAGATAATAAATAGTAGAATTGCTTATTTTTAAGTATTAATACTCTAGATTACTATAACCCACTCGTGATTACCTAGCTATACTGCTTTATACTAATTATATTTATTAAAACCTATAATAATTTTACCACCTAAAATAACGCCTATCTGGAAGCTAGTTTTGTTAAAGTTATAAATATCTTTTTTAATAATACTATACTTTTTAATTATATACTGTATATAGTTAAATTAAAGCTTAATAATCTCAGAATCCTCACATAAAGCTCTCTGGTAATTATACTTTTGATTATATACTATTTTAATTTCTAGAGTTCGCTGTATAAAGTTCTTTAGTTACTTAATATTAACCTAGGTATTAGAGCGTATAGTAAGTAGTTAATTAACTATATTTCTTATAGCACTAAGCCTAAAAAGAAACCCTTAAGAATCTAGGTTAAATATATACTAAATAATAACTAATTTCTCTAGCTTAGTAAGCTTCTTTAAATTAGGCTTATAATTACATTATAAAGTTATTTTAGTGTGTTATTTTTTTAGTGTTATTTAAAGAATATTATATACTACCGCAGCACGTTATACGCCTTATAGTTAGTTTTAATTAATTACTAAAATAGCTAAGAATAGTCTGCTTTTATTATAGATAAATTAAGTATTACTTTATTAATATATTATACTTAAAAGTTAGTAGGTCGTGATTTTTTAGTTAGGTATATAGCTTACTTATTTATACAGCTCACTTATTAAATACATTATAAAAATAAAATACTTTTATACCTAAAACTTTAAGTAAAAAAGTTTTACTAAAAATATATAAAATACTTACTAACAACTTTAAAAGTAAAAAAATTATTAAAATAATAATAGTATAAAAAATATTATTATAAATAGTAAAGTAAAATTACGAAATAATAGTAATAATAAAATAAACTAAAAAATAGCCTATTTTAAAATAACTAAAAAAAAAATAAAAAAAAAATTAACTTACTAATAATAAGCTTTAGTTACACTTAAAAAAACTAATAAAAAAAATACTAAACTTAAAAAAAAAGTAATATAAACTAAAAAATAATAAGTTTAAGTATATATAATAAAATAAACGTAAATAAATATAAATTAATACTAAAAAAAAAAAATTTATATAAGTAGTAGCTATTACTTTAATAAGTTTAAATAAAAAAAATTAGTTTATAGCTATAAAAAATTAAGTATTTAAAATAGCTTTTTTTTTATATTTAGTTTTAACTTTTTATAGTTACTTTAAAATTAAAATTTACACTTAAATAATTTAGTTTAAATTTTTAAGTAAAATAGTAATAATACTATTTATTAAATTTCTTACTTTTTTTTTTATTTTTTTAAAGTTTTTATTTACTAGTTCTATTAAGCTTTATAATATATTAGTAAGTAAAAAAACTAATTTTAGCTATATAAGCTATTTACTTAAATAAGTAATTTATTTAAAAAATTTAAATAAGCTTTACTATATAATAGTATTATAACTAACTATTAGTAGTAATATTAAGTATTAAAATTAACTTATTAAAAAATATAAAAAAAAATAGTAATAAAAGTAATAATAATTTATTTTATTTATTAAGTTAATTAATTACCTTTATTAATATTACAAAAAAAATTAAAAATAAAAAAACTATTAATTTATTTATTTAATTTTTTTTTTAACAAAAAGTTAGTTAAAATTAAATAGTAATAAAATAGTTATTATAAAATTTTTATTATTATATTATTTTTATATAATAAATATAAGTTATTTAATACTTTAAAATAAAAGTACTAAATTATACTAAAATACTGTAAATTTAATAATAAAAATTATTTTAAAACTTTATAGTTTATTAGTATTTATATATTTATAAAATTTTTTTTACTTATATTTTATAATAAGCTATTTACTATTTATTTTAAATTTTAAATTATTTATTTATTTATATTTTAATTATATATAATGTATTTTATAAGTAAGTAAACTACTTAAGTAAGTAAACTACTTTACTAAAAAAAAAGTAACTTACTAACTTTTAAGTATAATATAATAATAAAGTAATTTTTAATTAATTTATAATAAAAGTAAGCTATACTTAGCTATTTTAGTAATTAAAAAATAAGCTAATTATAAAGTAAGTAATAAGTTATAATAGTATATAATATTCTTTAAAAAATATTTAAATAGTAGTATAACGTATTTTATGGGTGAGTGGAATACCTAAATACTAGTTTTAAACTTTAATAGCGAAATAAATATTAATACTATAAAAAATTTACTTAATTCTAGATTTAGCAGAATTACTCTGAATTTAATACTTTTTTCTTATATATTTGTATATTGTGTTCTGCCTCGCTGCAGGCGCTATAGCGTTTTTTTAATAGTAGATTATTCTTTACACTATCCTACTTAAAGAATTCTTTAGTCTTTTTTATATTACTATTATTTAAAGAAGCTATTAAATTCTCTGTTTTATCTATAAACATTACCTCTCTAGCTTTAATATATTTTCTTTTATGACTTTTATGCTTAGTTACTTTCTTATTTACCTAATAAAGAGTAGAGAGCTTGTTTTTTATTAACACTATTTTATATACTATCTTCTCAGCGCCTTTTTAAAGCTGATTAAGGGCTTCTAGTATAAGATTAAGTAATAAATTCTAGTGCCTTTAAATTTAATTATAAATTAATATAGATTAAGTGCTAATTTTGCGTGTATTATTTAGTATTTATAATTCCTATAAGGTCTCTTATAGTAGCTCTGTTGTAGACATATAAAGAACTATATTAATCTAAAATAAGATAGTATTAGGGTTATAAGAGACTAAACTAGCTTCTTAAAAGCTTTTTAAGATATTATTCTCTATAAAGGCCTTATCACGAGCTATTTTAAAGGCTAGAAGGAAGTATTTTTTTTATAATATATTAAACATAGTAACGCAATAGCTTACTATTTATATACTATATACCTTCTTTAAAGGCATAAAATAGTTTATATTAAGCGGCTATATTAAATGCGACGAGTGTGATAGCATATAAAGAATAATAACCTTTTATTTCTTATAAATATCCTAGAACTCTAATGAGTTATGGCTTTTATAGCTGTTAATAATAAGTAATCTATACACTCCTATAGTATAATCCTTTATAAACTTATTAAAGTGCTTTAACTACGTAATACTAAGCTTATTATTAGTTTATTTATTATTACTAAGGCTGATTTTCTAGCTATAAGGTAGATTTTATTCTCTAATCTAGATATTAATATAGCATTTACTCTTAAAGATAATAAAAGATAGAAGTACTCACTTTAAAGCGTTAATAGCCTCTATTACTATAACCTAGTTTCTATTACCTAGTTAAATAAGTTTATGCCTTCTTTAATGTCTATTAAAGCTAGTTATAACTATCTTAGCTGTAATTACCCCCATTATAAAACCAATCTTATTAAAGTTATAGGTATCTTTATTTAGGATTCTATATATTTCTTTTATCTTTTAAACTAGCTTAAACTACGTGTTAATAAGCGCTAGATCTTTATTTAAAGCTTATTATTAATTATAGGTATGTATAAGACATATTTCTATCTCTAGTCTACACTTAATAAACTTATTAATCTAGTTCTTACTAACATACTTTTTATCTCGTGCCTTTAGTAAGTTATTAGCTATTATACGTATTACAAGCTTCATGGCAGGAAATTCTTATAAATTAAAATTAAAAATATGTTCTACTATTACTTTTTCTTCGCGTAGGGTAAGGTAGGCTAATTTAGGTTATATTTTAGCACAAGTAAGTACACCCTTACGCGCGTACTATAAACTAGTTAAAGATACTATATAAAGCCTTATAGCCTTACGTAGCTTTAATTCTTTATTCTTATTTATAGCCTGTAAGGCTATAAAGAGATTTAACTAAATTCGCAATTCAGCAGGATTATTATTACATTATATTATTAGTATAAAGTTAGAGAGTTAATTTTTGATATTTAGGTTAAAATTACTAATAAGTAAGTTAACTTAATAACTTACTTAACTTACTTAATTATAAATCAAGTAAGTTAAGTTAAGTTAGAGAGTTAGATTTTATTAAGTAAGTTAAGTTAAAAGTCTTAACTTACTTAACTTACTTAATATAAACTTAATAAGATTAGTATAGATAGCTTAAGGGGGGATCTTAAAGTAATTTCTAAGAGATATATTAAGTTACCAGGTAGGTACTATAGAGCTTAGAGGAACTTTCTTTAAAGTATTAATTTAGCCCTTTTAAGGTTTACCTAAAGAATTTAGTATTAACTAGAGTCTTTTCTTATTAAGTAATCTACTACTCTACAGCTACACCTCTATTAGTTTTTATTAAATCTATTATTATATAATAAATTATAACCTTGAAAATGCCTTTTAATAGTGAGTCTGACTAGAAAACTACTAAAAACTATTTTAGAAATCTAAATCTACTCTTACTAACTACGCTGCTAGTAATTTACCTAATATAAATAAAATTATAAATAAAGTAAAAAAGGACTAGTATTAAGGTTTTAATTAATTAAGAGTATTATATTTCTTAAAGCCTCTGTATAAGCATAGGCGGGGTAAATTAAGCTAGATTTATAACTATAGTTACTATATTTAACATAAGAAACAGAATAAGCTATTTTAGTTATATAGATACTATTATTAGTATAAAAAGCTAGGTAGTAAGTATATAGTTAGTAGAGCTACTACCTCTGTATATAACTATTTTAAAGCGAATACTACTAGTTATAGCTATAATAGTAATAATAGAATTAATACTAAATACTCTTATAGCTAGAGCTTTCTACTTATAAGCATACAAGACAAAAGAATTAAAATTTCTTAAGAAGTAATTAATAAGATTATAGGTAGTTTCTCTTACTTAAAGTTTCTTAATACTATATAGAACTAGGTAATTAGTAATAACTAGGCTCTTTAAGTAATTAAAATACCTACTTTTTAAGCTATAATAAAAATAGCTAGTTTTCTAGTTGAAAGTACTCTCTAGAAGAACTACTAACGCCTTTATAATTATATAATTACTAAGTATAACACTTATATCCCTTCCGTTATTAAATATTTTAGAAAGTCGAAAACTCTTATATATATTAGCTTTAATAATTAGACTATAATTAATAGTAGGTAAGCTTTTACAGGATTATATATATACTATATTAATATAAAAAAAAAGATTTAGAACTACTTTCTTAGCTTTTCTTAGCTATATAGTTAATACTTTAGTAAAAATATTACTTTAATAATAAGCTCTATACTAGAGACGTTTTAAATTAATAAGAAGTATTTAAACTATTTTATACTTAATAACGCTAATAATAACGACTCTATAATTTAGATTCTTAGTAATGAGTTTAATTTCTATATATTTTACTATTAGCTACGCTATATATACCATATTCTTAACTTAAAGGCCTAGGTAGTACTTTAAGGTAGAGATAAAAACTTATTTAAAAACTTATAAGTAAATTTAGTAGTAAGTAGCATAACTAGAACTAATTTTCTATTAATATCTATTAATACCTATTAGGCTAAAGAAAGATATATGGCTAAATAATAGAGATTTAGCCTTATTAGTATTTTACTTAATATTTTATTATTAATTTACACCCTTTCTGAGAAGTACTAAAGAGATTTTAGTATAAAAAAGCTAAGTACCTTAATATTACTAATTTCAAACTAAAAGAGATTATTAAGCTAGTAAAGACTTATTAGAATTTTTATTTATATTATTTTAAACACACTATTGCCCTTTAGTCCCCCTTTAATAACTATATATAATATAAAATAGATAAATATAGAATAGATATAGCTTTTAGGCGTTAAGATTAAGTTAAGAGACTAAAGCTAAAGCTCTATATTTAAGAGAAAAGGCTTATACCTTAGGATTAAACTACTATTACTAAGTATATTATTCTATTTAAGCCTTTTAAGGAGGCTACTTACTGGCTTAAGGAAAGAAATAAATCTAGCCTATATAAAGCTATCTAGAAGGTTCTAATTACGTTTAAATAGCTACTAAGTAGGCTTAAAAAGCTAAAGAAATCTCTAATAGAGATTAACTATAAGAATTTAAATACTTTAGAGAATTACCTTAAAACTAATTGTAATATAGCTTAGGCTAAGATTAATAAGTACTATACTAAATTTAATAACGCTCTAGCTTACTATATAGCTATATAGTTATATTTTTATTATAAGAATTATCTTAACGCCCTCTAGAAGATCCCTAATAATTATAACAAGAATAAAGATAGGCTATATTCTAGGCAAGGCTAGCTAGAGCAGAATAATAGAGACTTTTAATAACTTTAAAAGAGTTATAAAAAAAATATAGCTAAAGAGTTTATAGTTACTAAATTCTTTTCTCTTTCTACTAAGAAGCAGCGTGTTGGCTTTATTTTAAATAAAACTAATTTTATTATAGTTATAATAAAAGCAGCTACTAAAAAGATTAAATAATTAATTAAAAATAAATATAAGCTCTAGAAAAAGAAGCTAGCTTTATTTAAAGACTATACTCTTACTTTTAATCCTGTATGCTATTAGCTGCTTTAGGAGAGCTAGTTTCCTATTTTAATATATTTTATTCTTAATATTTTTATAACCTTTATTTCTAGTATAGATTATAAGAGGACCTTTAGTAAGCTTAAAAATCTTCTAGATAAAAAAAGGCTTAAAATACAGCCAGATCTCCTATTAGTACTTTAATTCTTATAGTCTTAGAAAAGAATAGGCCTTAAACGTGCTCTAAGACCTAGTAAGTAAGAAATTTATTACTTATTAATATAGCTAATAACTTCCTACACTAGGCTATACACTAACACTATACTAAGATCTTATAATAAAGGAGATTAATAAGCTTATAAAGCAACTTAGTAATCTAGACTAAGCTTATATAATCTATTAAGTTATTAAGTAAGTTATTAAGTAAGTTAATCTAAATCCTTTTATTAAGTAAGTTAAGTAAGTTAGAGAGCTTAATTTTATTAAGTAAGTTAAGTTAGTAGTTTTAACTTACTTAACTTACTTAATAGTAACTTTAGTTTAGGTATTTTACTCACCTGGGTGTTCTACTCACCCATGAAACACGTTATACTACTATTTAAGTATTATTTAAAGAATATTATATACTATTATAACTTATTACTTACTTTATAATTAGCTTATTATTTAATTACTAAAACAGCTAAGTATCGCTTACTTCTATTATAAATTAATTAAAAATTACTTTATTATTATATTATACTTAAAAGTTAGTAAGTTACTTTTTTTTAGTAAAGTAGTTTACTTACTTAAGTAGTTTACTTACTTATAAAATACGTTATATATAATTAAAATATAAATAAATAAATAATTTAAAATTTAAAATAAATAGTAAATAGCTTATTATAAAATATAAGTAAAAAAAAAATTATAAATATATAAATACTAATAAACTATAAAGTTTTAAAATAATTTTTATTATTAAATTTATGGTATTTTAGTATAATTTAGTACTTTTATTTTAAAGTATTAAATAACTTATATTTATTATATAAAAATAATATAATAATAACTATTTTATAATAACTATTTTATTACTATTTAATTTTAACTAACTTTTTGTTAAAAAAAAATTAAATAAATAAATTAATAGTTTTTTTATTTTTAATTTTTTTTGTAATATTAATAAAGGTAATTAATTAACTTAATAAATAAAATAAATTATTATTACTTTTATTACTATTTTTTATTTTTATTTTTTAATAAGTTAAGTTTAATACTTAATATTACTACTAATAGTTAGTTATAATACTATTATATAGTAAAGCTTATTTAAGTTTTTTAAATAAATTACTTATTTAAGTAAATAGCTTATATAGCTAAAATTAGTTTTTTTACTTACTAATATATTATAAAGCTTAATAGAACTAGTAAATAAAAACTTTAAAAAAATAAAAAAAAAGTAAGAAATTTAATAAATAGTATTATTACTATTTTACTTAAAAATTTAAACTAAATTATTTAAGTGTAAATTTTAATTTTAAAGTAACTATAAAAAGTTAAAACTAAATAAAAAAAAAAGCTATTTTAAATACTTAATTTTTTATAGCTATAAACTAATTTTTTTTATTTAAACTTATTAAAGTAATAGCTACTACTTATATAAATTTTTTTTTTTTAGTATTAATTTATATTTATTTACGTTTATTTTATTATATATACTTAAACTTATTATTTTTTAGTTTATATTACTTTTTTTTTAAGTTTAGTATTTTTTTTGTTAGTTTTTTTTAAGTGTAACTAAAGCTTATTATTAGTAAGTTAATTTATTTTTTTTTATTTTTTTTTAAGTTATTTTAAAATAGGCTATTTTTTAGTTTATTTTATTATTACTATTATTTCGTAATTTTACTTTACTTAAGTTAATCTAGTAACTAATTATTTAACTAATTATATAACGTTAGTTAGTTTCTTTACTTCCAGATTAAATAGCTTATTAGACTTAGTAGAGATTAGTTAAACTTAATTAAAATAGAAAAAAAAATATAGTAAATTAAGATTTAATAGAATAGTATTAAACTATTTCACTTAAAATATAAATCTTAATTTTAGAGTAATTATAAAGAATTAAAAGTAACTATAAGTTATTTAATATCTTATATTTATAGTAAATCCTTTATACGTATATTATATACTAATTAGGAGTATATTAGATACTGCGAGAAAAAATAAGAGAAAATAAGTTCTACTAGAGTTTATATCTAGCCTTATTTTTATTATTAATACTTATTTTTCTTATGCCTTATTATAATGGGTTATATAACTTTAGCTATTTTAAATATTATTTTCTATAAAACTTAAACTTACTATAAAGTAAATCTATTTATAGATTTTGTCTTTTTTAGTTTATTTTTTACTTATTAGTATTTTTTGAATATTTTTTTATACTATTTTTTCTATTATAACGCCTCTTCGCTTGCAGTTACTTTTTTATTATAATTTATAATATTATTCTCTTTTTCTAAGTCTTTAGCCTAAAGGCTATTCTGTTCTTTTTTTTATAAATAATATAAAAATAGCTAGTTCTTTATATAAAAACTAAGATTATAAGAACTCCTTATACTTTTTTTATCCTTCTAATTTCTTAAGAATGACTTGAGTGGAATTGTTTTTAAAATAAGTTTATTATCTAACTTAAAAAGTCTAAGCGTATAGCTATTTTATACTATTTTCTTATTCTTATTATTATAAAAGTAATCACCGCTATCTGGTAGATTTAATCTCTAAATAATATTCTAAGTATATTAATTAAAATATAAATATAATCTTATAGTGTCATAGTAAAAGTAGAATTATTTAAATTATAATAAAAAAAATTATATTAGTAAATTAAGAAATCCTATTAGAAGTCTCTTAAAGCTTATTATATTCTATTAGACTAGTTATAAAGTATTTAATAGTAGTTGTTAGATTTAAAATAATAAGTCTTAAGCTCATGAGTTTCAGCTCTGCTGGTAATTAGCTTAAATAAATTCTTAGAAAAAGAAAATATTTCAGCATAAGCTTACTTTAATTAACGAAGTTTATATAATAATAATAAAAAAAGTTAAACTATTAGAATTAATTTAGTATATTATTATTTATAGTATCTAGTGTCACTTCGTTTTTTTTCTCTAGTTTTAAATAGAACATTTATATTCTCTATATTCCTTAAATATATTTTTAGAGTAAGTATTTATTAATATATTTAGTAATACTAATTAATTAGCTTTAAATTATTCTTTAAGTTTCTAACTAGCTTTTATATATTATTTTTAGGTTTATAATTTTTTTATTTAACTAAGTATTTCCACTAACATCTAAACTATTAGTAGTCTAGAATTTATTAGACTTTATACTTAGTAGTATCTTTTTTAAGTCTGATTTTTATTACTAGTTTAGTATTAAATAGTACTAGTTCTAATAATAAAATATAAAAAACTAAGTAAATCTTTATGTTTTTAGGTAGTTATAATTCGTAATTTATAGATTCTATTTATTATTTAACCTTAAATAGTTCTAATTTAATATAATCTAGTTTCCTTAATAGCTATTTAATTTTTAGGTTTTTTTATAATAGGAAAATTTTATTTTCTCCTTTAAAAATTAGTCTTTTAATTTTAGACTTATCTTTCTATTATTTACTGAGGTTTTTTTTCTAAATAATTTTCCTTACTATTTCTTAGTAAAGTTATTATAATTCTTTAATTTTTATTCTTATTAACTTAGATATCTTATTTAGTTTTTGTGGTTCTTAATAAACTATAGGCTTATAACTATAGTTTATAAAAAATAGTAATTTTCTTGTGGTTAATAACTTTACAGAGTTATATATAAACTCAACTATTAATAGTAAGTTAATTTAGTTAATTTATTATTTATTAATATATATTTATAAATATTACTCTAGTGTTTAGTTTATCTATTTTGTTTATTTATTTATTTATAGATAAAATATTATTAAGAGATAGTATTCAGCCTCTAGCTTCTCTATAAACATTTTCTTAAAAATTAATATAAATAGTTTGTTTTTATCTGTAATAAATTCTTATAGTAGCCTATATTATATAATTAGTAGTCTAATAATTATAGTTATTAATTCATCCACTTTAATTTCTATAGGCGTTAGTTTAAAGTATGTATACTTTATAAATTAGTTTATAATAACTAATATTATATTATACTATTAGCCTTAAAAGGTGGTTATTATTAGTACTTCTATAATAAAGTTTATTATAACTAATTCTTATAGTAGGTTTAGTGAAGGAATTAGTTATATAAGCCTATATTTTTTATATTTTAATATTTTATTCTTTTTGCACTTAATACACTCTAAAAGAATAATTCTAATTTTTTTTTATATTTCTAGAATTTAGAAGTATCTGTTGATCCGTTCTACAGTTTTTTTAATTCCCTATTATCTATATATCTTAGCTAAATATTAGTCTCTAATGAGTTTAGTTTATAATATATCTAGTATATAGATTATTCTTTAGTCTAGATTTTAATATAGTTATCCTTTATTAAAATCTCTTATTTATTTTTTCTAGGTATTTTCGATACTGACTACGTAGTTAATATTAATTTATAAACTTTCTAGAGATCTATCTTTTCTTTACTTAAGTATTATATTATAAATTTCTAGTATATTTTGTATATAATTTATTTATTAACTAAGCGTATCAGCCGCTGTATTTTCTTTTTCTAATTTATAGAATATTCTAAAGTTAAAAGTAGAAACTAGTTCCTATTATTTAACTTATTATTAATTCAGCTTTTTAGTTGTTGTAAATGCTGTTAGATTCTTATAATTTAAATATATAATAATCTAGTGTTTAGTTCCTTCTAAATACGCTTTCTACTTCTTAAATATTTAAACTATTACTAATAATTCTTTATTATGTATATCGTAGTTTAATTTGGTAGTTATAAGTTTATAAGATAAAAAGTCTACTAAATGTTTTTATTTATTATCTTATATTTATAATAGAATAGCTCTTATAGCTTTATCTAATACATCTATATATATTTCTATTTAAAGTTATAAATTAAATATCTTTAGTATTAGTGGTTATTAAAATATTTCTTTTAGTATTATAAAAGTTATTTTTTTATGTTATTCCCACTTAAATTATTAATCTTTCTTTAGTAATTCTATTAAGGGTGATGTGATTTTTAAGTAGTTCTTAATAAATTATCAGTAAAATCTTATAAATCTAAGGAAAGAATAAATTTCTTTTGTGTTTATTAGTATTAGCTAAAATAGAATATCTTTAGTTTTATTAGGGTCAACTGTTATCCCGTTTTAGAATACTAAGTATTCTAAGAATTTAACTTCCGTTTTATGAAATATATACTTTTTTATTTAAATATATAACTTGTGTTCCTTGAGCTTCCGTAATACTTTTTTAATATACTTAATATATTCTTTTAGTATCCTATTTATGTATATAAGCATGATATTAAAATATATTATTATAAATACATCTAGATATTTCTTTAGTATGTAGTTAATAATTATCTGGAATATTACTAGTACATTAGTAAGTCTAAATAGTATAACTAGATATTTAAATAGTTTATATCTTATTTTAAATACTATTATCTATTCGTGTTTCTTAGCTATTTTAATTTAATAATATCTATTCTTAATATTAAAGAGACTAAACTATTTAGCTCCTTTAAGTTTATCTATAAGTTCTAATATTAATAGTATAAAATAGTAGTTTTTTATTATTATATTATTAAGGTATTAATAGTGTATATATAGACGTAATTTACTATTTATTTTTAGTATAAAGAGTATTAGTAATGCTATTTTACTCTTACTTATTTAAATATATCTCTTTTATAAGTTATTGTTTAAATATTGTTGTAACTTCTTTTATTAATTAATAGATAATTAGTATAATAATTCTAGTTTTAGATCTATTCCCTCCTTAAGCGTGATCTTATAGTTCTAGTTCTAGTATTCTAGTAATTAGTCTTTATCTTTTTTAAAGAACTACTTTCTAAATTCTTCTTAATATTCTTTCAGCATAATAAACGTGGTATCGCGAAGTATTATATTCTTTATTTATATTATAGCTTATTATTACTATCTATAGTAGTCATTTCTAATTCCTATAGTTTTTCTTTTCTAATTAATAGTTGGATTCTATTATACTAGCTAGTTCTATCCTAAGATAAAATTTTTACTATCTAGATTTATAATTTTAATACAACAGTTATCTCTATAATCTGCTGCCTAAATAGTTATATTCTATATTTTAAGATTAATTAAATCTTTTCTAAATATTATCGGACTATTGTCTATATGTTTTATTTATATAGGTTTATTTAAAACTCTAGTTAGTATTTAGTATCTTTATATTTATTTATTTAATATAAGTGTTTTATTAGCTCTATTATTTATAAGTGCTAGTATCTAGTTACTATTAATATATACGTTTATATATAACTTATTTTCATATTTTAATTAGTTTAGATTTGTATATATAAGTATTATGTTCTTTTTAATCTCTTATTAGTTTTCTAATAGCTTAGTTATAGTCTACTAGTTTTTAGTTTTTTATTTATAGTTAACTTCTAAGTGGTAGTTATTTCTTAGTATTTTTTTTTTATAAATTAAACACTCTTAAAGTTAGTATTTATTTAGATTAAATATTTTATATATTTTCTTAGTTTTTTCTCTATAGTCTTTATATTTCTATCTTAAGAAATATTCTTAATATATTAGTCTTGTATGTGCTTCTGTGACTAGCTATTTCTTTTAATAATATTTAGTTTAGTATTATTAACATTTTAGTTAACACTTATCTTATAATAGTTACTTATATTTATTTGAGTTTAAGTCTTGTAATTTATTTTCTAAATTCATGTAAATTAGTTCTTAAGAAAGGTTTACTTTATTCTTTTATACTAGTTATTTAAGTACTTCTCTTATTTCTAATTCTTTAACATGTATAGTGTGTGTTGCCTATTTGTAATTCTTTTCTATATAGGTTTTTTTTATATATATCTAATATTCTCTTTTTATTATTTTATTTATAGTGTTATTATTTTTTACTTATAAAATTAATAAGGTAGTCTCTTTTTTCTTTTTATTTTAATTCTATTTTAGCTTAAAGTGTCCAACGGGGTGACAATACGTTACTTAAATTATAATTAATATTAGTATTTATATATAAATCTTATTTATCTATATAGCTAATTCTTATTTGGTTAATTTTTTATATTATTTATTTTCTATAGCCTATAGAGCTTATTAGTATTTGTATATTCTATCTTTTAAAATAACTTTTTAGTATTTAGTAATATAGTGTTCTCCTAAGTGGTATTCTAATTTATATATCTAATAATATTTTTAGTATATTTATTATATAATTATTATAGACATAAGCTCTTTTCCTTTTAATATTTCTTAATTTTTTTATTATCTAAACTTTTAGTTTTCTTTCTAAAAGGATCCTCTTTCCTGTCTTATAATCTTAAAAAAAATTTAAATTTTTTTATTAGTTTCTGCGTTATGTTGCCTGATTACTGCTCTTTATATTATATATATTATTTTATTTAGTTTCCTTACTAAGTAATTCTTTACTTATTAATATAATATTTTATATTCCTGTCTAAGGTAAATATAGCTTCCGTATATTTAATATTATTCTTATTTTAGTCTTTATGTAATAGTTTCTTTAGTTATTTGATTTTTTATTTATTTTACTTAGATTATAGTAATCTTGATTTCCTTTAATGCTTTTATTTAAACATAAGTCTTTTTTACATCTACTTATTATTATTTATAGTTTTTAATAAAGTGTTTTTGTTTTCTATATTCTAAGTAAACTTTATATATATAATGTTTTATTTATTTCTAATTTTATTTACTCTACTTCTTATTAATAAATACCTTATTAATATTTATTATATTATATATTCAGGTATTTTTCTTATGTCTTTATAGTACGTAAATTATTAATCTAGTTTACATTTTCTTTTCTTATTTTTATTAATATTAGAAATTATTAATTATTACTGCTTGCTTAATAATTTCTAATAATATATTTAGTTACTTATCTCTAGAAATTTCATTCTTAATCCTGTCTTTTAGTTTTTTGTAGTATAATATAATTAATAGTTAATTCTTTTAATTTAGCTATAACTAGATTTATTTAAATTCTACCATGTAATTAGCTGCTGATGTTTATTATTTAAGTTATTAAAATCTTTAAATTACTTCTATTTCCTTATTAATTTTACTAAAGACTATAGTTATTTCCTTTTTAAAACTCTTATAGTTTTTAAAGGCTTTTCTTATGTTATTATTATAATCTTTAAGTTCTATTAATCCTAAGTTAGGATCTCTATTAGCTAAATAGTCTTTTATAAGAAATTTAAATTATTTTATAATCTATTCTAATATGTTTATACCAGCTACTAAGATTTAATCTTAGTTAGTTATAAATAATACTTAATTAAAACAATAGTATAAGTCTATTATGGCTATAAAAGGTTTTAGTTTATTTTAGTTTTTATTAAACTTTACTAGAGGTTATATCTTTACGGTTTCTCCTTTTTTTTATTTAGTTACTTCTAGTTATTATTATAGATTAATTATAGTATTATATAGTTCTATCATTACTATTTTTTATTTTTAGATAATTTATTATATTATTTTAGTTCCTTTTAATGTACTTTTAGCGGTAGATAAAAATCTTATTATAACTTCTTCTTTACTACTACTTTTTTTTTAATAAATATAACCTTTATTTATCCTTATAGTAGAATATTATAGGCCTTTAAATAAGTCATTATTAGAATCTATTTAACTTCTTTTTTTATTCTTTTAAGATGGTAATTATAATATTATAGGTTACTTACTTACTTAAGTTAAACTAGTAACTAGTTATTTAATTAATTATATAACGTTAGTTAGTTTTCTTATTTCTAGATTAAATAGCTTATTAGACTTAGTAAAAATTAATTAAACTTAATTAGAATAAAAAAAGAGATATAGTAAGTTAAGATTTAATAGAATAGTATTAAACTATTTCACTTAAGATACGAATCTTAATTTTAGAGTAACTATAAAGAATTAAAAGTAACTATAAGCTATTTAATGTCTTATATTTATAGTAAATCCTTTATATGTATATTATATACTAATTAAGAGTATATTAGATACTACTAAAGAAGATAAGAAAAGATAAGTTTTATTAGAGTTTATATTTAGTCTTATCTCTATTATTAGCACTTATTTTTCTTATGCCTTATTATAATAAGTTATATAATTTTAGCTATTCCGGATGTTATTTCCTATAGAACTTAAACTTACTATAGAGTAAATTTATCTGTAGATTTTATCTTCTTTAGTTTACTTCTACTTATTAGTATTTCTTATATATTTTTTTATACTATTTTTTTTGTTATAATGTCTCTTCGCTTGTAGTTGCTTCCTTATTATAGTTTATAATAATAGTTTAGTATTTAAACTAAAATTTTTTTAATAAGCTTTTAAAACTTAAGTTTATTAATTAAATAAATAGTTAAAAAAAATTTAAATATAATAAAAAAATTGTAAAATAAACAGTAATAAACATATTTAATATAAAATAAAATACTAACTTTATGTTTTTATAGCTTTTAAAAATTTTAATAAAAATCTAAAAAAATAAAATAAAGTTATTTAACTATAAAATTTAATAAACTAATACTAAACTAATTTTAGTTTATATTATTACTAAAAATTCTATTTAATTTTTATCTTTTTTTTTAATGTTTTATTACTATTAAGTTTTAATTTTAATTTTTTAATATTTTATTTTTTACTAATTCTATTAATAATTTTACTATTACTACTTTTTTATACTTTAACTTACTTTTAATTTTTAATTAGTTTTAGTTAAATTTTTTTTAAATTACTAATATTTAATAGATTTTAATTTTAATAATTTATATAGTACTTTTAATTATTTTTACTTTTTTAATAACTATATAGCTAACTTTGTAAAACTATTTTAAAAAAATTTAATTACTAATATTAAACACTTTTTTTACTTTCTAATTTTAAAACTACTTTTAGTAAATTTTTTTTAAAGTTTTAATACTTTTTTAATTTAATTATAAATTAGAGTTTAATTTAGTTATTACTTTACTATATACTAATATACTTTTTATATTATAAAAAATTTTTAATAACTATTTTACTATTTTATTTTATTAATAACTACTTTATTATTTTATTATAATTACTCTTATTATAAAAGGTTTTTAAATTTACACAATAATTTTTATAGTTACTTTTTTATATAATTATTTTTATAAACTTATTTAATAATAATTTCTAAAGCTAAAACTATTATAAAATTTAAGTTAGTAAATAATTATTATTTATGTAGTAAAATAAAATAAAATAAAATAAAATAAAATAAATTATATTATTTTAATAACTACTTTATATAAGTAAATAAAATAAAAAATGTTAACTAATAGCTATTTATTAATTAAATAATATTTTTTATGTTATATAATTATACTTTTATTAAAGAACTTTACTATAATATATGTTTAATAAAATATTATAATAAACTATAATTATACTAAAAAGTAATAATTAATAGTATATTATTATTTATATTATTAAATAGTAAAATAAATTTATAAATTATTTTAAATTAATAAATAATAAGGTATATTGTACTTTACAAAAATAAAAATAAACGAGTTTGTATATATTATATTAATAATAATATTATAGTGTTTAAATAAATATTAATTAACTTAAAAACTAAATAATATTAAAATAAAAGTATTAAATTTAAATAAAAGCTACTATATTAACATAGTAAACATAAATAATAAAAATATAATTTAATAATTAAATTAGTTTTTTAAAATATAATTTCAATAAAAATTAGTAAATAAAAATTCTACTAAAATCATTATTAGTATTTAAAGTATTTTAAGTTAAAATTATAAATTCTATTAAAAAAAAGTTAATACTTAAATAAATTTAATTATAAAAAAAAAATCTAAAGTAATAGTTTATTAATTTTATTTATAGTATAATATATAACTAAAAAAGTTAAGTTTTAAAATTAAAAAAAAAGGTTTTCAAAAATATTTTACATTTTTTAATTTTCTAAATTTTTTTTAATAAAATTTAGTGTTATATAATTATATAGTAAAATTTTATTTAAGAAATATAATTATATAAATATAAATTTATTAATAATTATTATTTAAAAAAGTAACTTAAAAGTATTTAAAATAAAAGAAATTATAGTATAAAAACTTTTTAATATATATAAAAAAAATTAAGTATTTAAAAAAGTAGTTACAATTTTTAATAAATTTTTAGTAATTTTTTATAATAATTTAATAAAATTAAGTTATTAATTAAAAAAGCATATAATAAAATAGTTTACTAAAAATATAGTTACGAGTTATAGTAGTTTAATATACTTTTATTTTTTATTTTATAAAACTTATAATAATAATTTATTAAATACTTTAAATTATTATTAAATAAAAAAAGTTTTTATACTTTACTTTATTGACTTTAATATTATTTTATAAATTTTTTTAGTATGTTTATTTTATTATTTTTAGAAAAATAAAATATAATATTAGAAAATGTAAATAAAAATAATACTAAGTTAACTTTTTATTTTTAGTTTATTATATATTAACGTTTAATTTTTTTTAAAAAAAATTAAATAAAGCTAATATATTTAATTTATTATATTTACTTTTAAAATATATTATATATTATATATATATTTTATAATTAAGTTTACTTTATAAAATTAATACAAATAGTATAAAATATATTACTTTATATAAATGTATTTACTTAAAAGTTTAAATCTTATTAATTTTTAAGTTATACTATATAATATATTAGTTATATTTTAAACTAAATAAATTAATAATTTTAAGAGTGTTGTTTTTATTGTATATAAGTCTAAATAATTAAAAACAAAATTTTACTACTTTTTTTATAAAAAAAGTATAAATTTAATAAGTTGCTAATTGTATTACATATAAAGTATATTTAACCTAATATTTTAACACTAAATATATAATTTTAATAAATTTAAAAAGTTTAAAGTAAAAAAACAAAAAATTAATAAAAAGTATTTTTAGTAAAGTAAAACTCTAAAATAATAATAATTAATAAAGTTAAATTATTATAATAATAGTAAATTAATAATACGCACAAATTAAAATAATTAGTGTTATAAATAAAATAGTATTATTTAAAATTTTAAATAAATTTATAATATGTTTTATTATAAACTAATTTAAAAACTATTTTATATATTAATTTTTTTATTTAAGTACACTTTTGGTATTATAAAAATTCAATAATAAATAATTTTTAATAAAATAATTAGTTTTTAAAAAAAGTACTTATAAATCTAATTTCTTTTTTTTATATATATGCGTACAATAATATATTGTATATTAACTAATAAAAAAAATTAAATTTATTTTATATAAAACTTTTTATATTTTAAATTGTACTACATTTTAGTAGAATGTATATATTATTTAAAAAATAAAATAAGTATAAACTTTATTAAATGCTATATAACAAATATATATGTATATATATTAGTAAAATTTTAGATTTTTATTATAATATTTTATACATATTTAATTTATATAAACATCTATAAACTTTAAGTAGTAAATAGTATTATAAAAATAGATTTATATATAACTTATAATAAATTAAGTAAATTAAGTAAATAAAGTATATATACTATTTTATGTTTAGTATAAAGAAATAAAATAACAAACTCTTACTATATTTTTTATAGTCTATTTCTTTAATCTAATAATTACGGTCTTACTATTTTTTATCTTACTATTTATATATCTCTTTTTTATTTTTAGGATTTTCGTATTATTCCTTACGTATTTCACTTTCTTTCTAAAACTCTTATATATTTACTAACTTTCTGTATACGTAATACTATCCGTGCTGGCTTTTATTCTCTTAAAAAAACTTAACTTTACTATCTTAATACTATTAATACTTTTTAAAATCTTAAAACTAATTTTTGTATTCAGTTGTTTTCTGTTACTGCTGTTATTTTAAAAATTTAAGTTTATAATAACGCGCACAGCAGATTTACTGATATAAACTATATATATAATTATATTATTCTTATTTCCTTTAATAGGCAAATAAATGACCTGGATTTTACTACTAATATTACTAATAAAATCCGTAATAAAAGGTTGTATATAAAAATTTGAGAAAACCCTTAGCCCCATACTAGTACTTTTAATAGGTAATTATATATCATAACTAGTATACATAATTTACTATTAGTTATATTTCTTAATTTTAATGCTTAGTTTATATAGTTAAAAATCTACCTGCTATAGCGCACTCTTAAGGACTACTTAATAATTATAATTATAACCTTTATTAAAACTATTACTAACTTTAGAAATAATAAAAGAAATAATAAGATAACTTCTTTAAAGATACTTAATAAGAAGTTTATATAGATTAAGGTAAGAGGAAATTTTAGAGTATATTATAAAACTAAAGCCTAGCTTAAAAGCTCTGCTCTTACTAGTTTAATAATAATAATATATAACAGTATTAATAATTTTCTTCTTATTAAAACTAAAATTAAATATAGTTTTTGTAGAGAGAAGACGTTAGTACTATATTTAATAAATTTAAAAACGTGTATAGTAAGTAGAACTAATACGTTAAAGATATAGCTATTAAGCTAGTTAAAATAAGCTAAGATATCTAAAGCTTAGAATATAAGCCTTAATAGTAACTTAATATTTTTTAAAATTTTTTTTATATATTTAGTGAAATTACTAACGTAGTTAAATCACCTAAGTTAGTAGAGCTCTTATAAATTAAAATAATTAAAAAATTACTAACATTTTATTTATTATAACCCTTAAAACTTTAGTAGTTTTAATTTTAAATTATCTAACTTACTATATAAGTCCGCCTTATTACTAACTTTAATAACTTAAATTTTATTTTTATTAATTCTTTAAATTATAGTCTTAGCTTATTTAACTATTTTATTAATATTAGTAATAGCTAAAAGAACTTATATAATATATAATATATTTAAAAAGTATTTAGTTAGATCCTAAAAGATAGGACTAATTATTATATTATTAATATTTTAGTAATTATTAACCTCAGCGCAGGGAATAGCAGCTTCTTTTTACTTTAAAAAGTATTTTATATAGTTAATAAATATTTTTTTAAAGCAGATAATAAGCTTCCCGCCTATGTAATATATAATAGCGTTTATTAAATTTTTTAAAAACTTATTTAACTTACTAGAGTTACCTATTCTTCATATAAGTAGGTTTATATAGTTAAATAAATTTAGAAAAAATAGAATCTATTCTATACATACAGTACCTAAGAAGCTTATTTAAAAGTAAATTTAGAAAAGTTTAAATTAATATTTTATAAAACTCCTTTAGGTACTTTACTAAGTAAAGTAATAAAATTACTACAGGAAACTCACAAAAGTATAATTACTAAAGTTAAGAATATTAGTTCTAGAAATAATAAATATTATAGTTATATTAATGCTATAAATACAGGTAAGTTACTAAAATAGTAGGGTAAAGAAAACTATTATAAAGCACTAGAAAATAAAATTAACTTTAGAAAATAATAAAAAAAGTATAACAGAAAAAGCTAGAGGTAATAAAATATTATAGTATTATAAATTATTTAATAGTCTTTTTTAGTAACTTAATAAATATTAGAATATTACTAGTAATATAGCTATGTTAGAAGATAATATGATAATCTTTTAAGTAGGTTAAGATATTCTAGGCCTCCAAGCATACCCACTTCTAAAGATTTTTTTATTTAGAGTTATATACTAATATGCTGTTAATTTAATCTATAGCTGAATTATAACATATTAAGACTTCAAAAGCGCAACTTAGTGTACCTAATTATAGTATATAAAAGACTATTTATATATAAATATTATTAAATAGTACTAATTAGTGTTATAGCTTATATTAGTTTATTATAGCCTATACTTATTTATTACTATTTATATTAACTACTTTATAGCCTATTTATAACTTGCTTAGCACTTATCTGCCTAGTTACTTCTTTTAGTATATATATATTATCTAAATAGTTTTTAATTTATTATAGGGTTATTACTACTTAGATTATCTACACTTAGTAATAACAAATTAAGACTAAAAGAAACAAATAGAGGGATTAGAGAATTATAATTAATAGAAGAAGAATTAGATTTCTATAGGAGAACTTAATAAATTCTTTTATTATAAACTAGATTAAAGAAACTAAAACGCTATCTTATATAAGCCCTATTATTTCTAAATCTACTACTAGAATATATTTATTATATATCCTTGTCTTTTAGACTTTTTATTAATTAACACCTTATATTTACTGCCTTATATAAAATAATATTCTGTAATATCTTAACCTCTATAATTTTCATTATTTAGTATTATAGTATTATTATATGAAGTACTAAACTCTAACTTTAATTACGGTATAGTATTTTATCTTGTGGTATTATCTATAGTTTTCTTAAATAACTATCCAACCCACTCTAGAGCAACCAGTCTTAAATTCGTGAATTTATTAAGAAATTCACTTTATTTATAATAAGAGAGCGTAGTATTCTTCCCTTTTATGCTTTAAGTTAATAGAAAAACTAACTATTTATTAGACTTAATTATAGCAGGTTAGTTAACAATCTTAATATCTAGAGATTTTATTAATAATTAAATAATAAATACATAAATAGTAGCATTATTCAGAATAATTATTCAGAATTATTTAATAATTATTTAATAATTTATATGTAATATAGCTTAGTATCTTCTAATCTTAACTCTCTAGCTACTTTTTAGCTAGCTGTATATTTTAATATACTTAAGAATACTATCATATTTTATATAGAAAGCTACAGTATTAGGCTAGGTATTAGGCTGGGTATTAGGCTAACTCTAAGATTTAAATATTTAATTAAAATAAAAAAACAATTTCTTATACCTTACTCTGTAATTATCTATATTAATACTTTTAAAATACTATTTTAATACTAGCTTTTAATATATACTATTCTCTTAATATTATTTTTGTTAAGTAATATTCTTTTTTATGAAATTATATATTACGCTTTAAAGAAAATTCACTTAGGCTTATCACTTATAGCTAGAATTAAAAGAACTTTAAAGATAAATTTTAAAAAAACTAGGAACTACTTCTACTATTTATTTAAAACCTATTATTATAAAGATATTAACTTAGAGATTTTATACACACTTTTAGAATAGTATTTTTATAGTTATTTTTCTCTTACCTTCTCTAATTTACTTTATTTTTAAATTCTTAAAGAATTTGGTTGTACTTATCTATTTTAGCTAGCTACCCTATTAACTAAGATAAAAAGTATTTATATAAGTCTTAAGATAATAGCTAATTTGTATATTCTTTTTTAAACTTAAATTAGAACTTTTTAATACTTTAAAAAGCTAGTTCTCTCTATTCCTTTTTCTAATTACTTATAATATAGTTTATATAATATTCTAGATTAAGAATTAAAGCTGTAGTATAATAAGGAGAGTTATCTATATACTAATAGTATATATAAAACTTTTTTTAATAATAATTAATTTATATAGTAAACTTCTTATTAGCTTTAGTATTTTTCTTTTTAAAGAAATCCTAGTAAGTATTAATAATACTTAAGAAAGAATAAAAAAAAGTTATATAACTAAGCGCTTTATATATTTAAGAAGTATATATATTTAAATTAGAATTTTATTAATCTTTATAAAGTCTCCTTAAAGGTCTATTATTACTTAATAAAAGAGAAGAAAAAAGAAATAGATTATATAAAATATTTTTTAGTTCTTTAGAGTAATTATATCTTTCTTAAGAGTATCTTAATTCTTTTTTATATACTAATTAATCTATAATTCTACTTTAAGTACTATTTAAAATAAAATAAACTAAAAGTTCTATCTTATATAATTATTAAGAGAAATTATTTTTCTAATAATTATTTTAAAATAACTTATATAATTTGCTGAAGAATAGTTATTAATATTAATATTATAAAGCTTTCTTAATACTATAAAGGCGTAAAAATTTAATTCTTTATTTTATATCTTTCTTTTAGTAAATTCTCTTTTATTTCTTTTATTTTCTTTATATAATTTAATAAGAGAGAGGTCTAGTAATTCCTTAAAAAAAAAAATTAAATTATAAAGTTAATAATATCCTTTAGGCAACAAAGCCGCTATAAGACTAAATTCTAGAATATATTTATATTAAATAAAAAGCTTGTAATTATATAATAGAGTATATTATTTATTTCTAAATTATCTATTATAATAGTGCTAATCTTATATGTAATACTATATTTAAAAAAAATCTAAAATAAAGTATTTTATTAATTCTCTCTAAAATACTCTAAAACTATATAAAGGATAAGAAGGGTTTTTTATAGTTTTATTTTATTATTAATAAAATAACCATAAACTATAAAAAAGAAGTGATTATTTAAAGAGATTTAAATATCTATAAATAAGTGAATACTTATAAGGGTAGATTAAAGCTTCTTTTATATAATATTCTTCTAATCTTTAAATAATTAAATAGTATATAAAACAAGTGTTTAAGATAAGCAGGAAAGGATATTAATTATTTCTAAATTTAAAACTTTATAAAGTATATACCACTCTAGCTATATTTAATAAGCTAAAATAAAAAGTTTTATATAATAATTAAGTTTACTAGTACTTTTTAAATTACTTTAGTTCTTTAAAGAAACTACTAAAAAACTATTTTCTTAATTTTATTAGTTTTAGTATTTAGTTTTATTACTCTTCTATAGAGCTTAGTAAGTTATAAATTTATTTATTATATTATATAATTCTAATTATTTATTAAATTGACTATCTCATACCGATTTTTAAAATAAAGATTAAGATTTAATAGAATTAATAAATAGTATGATTTTTCTTTATAGAGTTTATAGTATTTTATAAGTTATCTATATTATTTCTATTCTTTATTAAGATATAGAACTTATAAGTATTAATAAACTACAATAGTTTTCTTTTATATAGAGATAATGGTAATTAATAAAATAATATTAAAAAAATTAATAAAACCTTTAATAATAGAAAAATTAATAGAAGATGTTATAGTTTTATAATAATAGAAAAGCTTAAAGGGTATTTTTTAGACTTATAGAATATTATATAATACTAAAGTATTACTAAAAAGTTATGAAAATAATTTAAATAATCTAAATAATTTCTAAATAATTATAAATTAAATAATTATTTAAATACTATTTGAATAAAAATTATATATAAGATTTTTATTAATATTGCTTATTTTATAGCCTTAATACTGCCTAAGCTTAGAGATTTTATTAATAAATAAATTAAAATTATAAATAAATTCGCTTAATTCTGAATAATTCTTAGTAATAGTTTAAACTATTTATTTATCTTTATATTTTATATTTAGATATCATATAATCCTGTTTTGAATAGTTTTTTATATATTTATTAAAATTATTTTAGTTATTTTAGCACTTAGTGCTATGCTATCTAATATATAAGTTTATTTAATATACTTTATTAGTATATTTTAAAAGTTTAGTCATAAAGCTTTTAAGCCATATATAAAAGAAAAATTTTTGAGATTTTTTTAAAGTAAAAACTTATTAACTATAAAGTAGCTTATTAACTACTTAAATTAACTATAATATCACTATTAAAGAACTATCTTCTATTTTTATTAATTTTATATAAGGGTTATCTCTATTATTTTATTCTAATATATACTTTTAATTTCTTTATTTAATTTAATTCTAAGAGGCTTGAAAGTTTTCCTTTTTTTTTTATCTATTTAAAGTTATTTTAAAGCCATTTAGTAGTATTATATATAAGTTTTATTTCTTCTTTTTTAATATGCTTTTTTTATTTAATTATTTAAGTAACCTTACGCTCTTTAAGTAACTATTTTTTTTTAGTATTATCTTTTTTATATAATTCTTTTTATTCTTTTTATTCTTTTACAGAACGCGCTCTTTCTTCTTTTTTATATATATAATTATATATTTATTAAACTTTATTTAGTTTATAAAATATAACCATCCTATCCTGAAGCGCGTAAAGTTTAAAAGTTAAAGTCTTAAAATTTTAATTAAACTAAAACTTCAGCTAAGCTATCTTAATAATAACGTTATAATAAATTCTAAAAATTGAAATATAGATTTCTATACTTTAAAAATTATCGTAACTAAAATATTTTAAAATAAATTTTAAATAATTATAATAATTGCTATTTGTTAAATTACTAAGTAATAATAATAGCTATTTTTAAGTTCTTAACAATACTAATATATTTTATTTAAAAAAAATTTAATTATAACAATTTTTAGAGTATTAAAAAGTTTATATTTATATTTTTAGAATTTAGTATTATATTGTAGTAAAAATGTATCATTTTAAAATTTATAATTTTTCATAAGTTTTAAAAATATTTAATTAAAAGCTTATATTATAGTATTTTTAGTAATTAACCACTTAAAAAGTACTTTATTATTTTATAAGTTAACTTTAAACTTTTTACAAGTTACTTATAAATTACGTACTAGTATATATATATTTTAAACTTTTAAGTACTTTTTAAAAATTTGTTTATAATTTATTTTATACTTTTTTTTTTATTTTTTAAATTACTTACTATAAAAATTTTACGCATATAATATTTATACTAGTAATATAAATCCGTTTTTAATATTATTATAAAGCGATTTTGATATATTTTTAATTAATAATATTCTTAATACTTGCTATAATGTATAAGCATATACTTTTAGGCCATTCTATTTAAAAGTAAGAGTTTTTTATTTATATTTAAAAAAGTATCTAATACTTTAGTCCGTAACTTATAGTTTAATTAATAGGGAAATTTACTAAACATTTTAGCTAACTAGAAATCAGTTAATAGACAGGCTAAGCTAGAGTGAATAGATATAGTTTTAAAATAATCTTTATTATTATTTAATTTTAAAACTTTAATATCTTTAAAAGCTTTGGAAAGATAAATTTGTTTTAGTTTACCATAGAATATTACATGTAATAACTTATTCTAAAATCTATTAACTAGAGAATATTTTCCCTCTCTTTTACTTACTTTATATTATGTTGTAATAGAATCTAAAAAAAATTCTGTATATAAAGATTCTAGTAGCCTTAAATCTAACTTTATCTCCTATAATAATATCCGCTATTTATGTTTTAAAACTAAGTTTTTAGTCATCATGCCTATAATAGATGTCAGATATAAACATAATAGTATAGTATTAGAAATATATTTTATTAAATTAAGGGACTAAAGTGTTTTTGTAGTTAGGAGTTTCTAGATATATTATAAATATAATACTATTCAGCTGTTTCTATGCTGTTAATAAGAAAACAAAAGAAAATATCTAAAAAAGTTAATAAAATATTAGAAAGTAGGTAAGATAGCAAATATATAATAAGCATTAGTATAATAAAGTAGAAAGAAAAATAAGAGAATAGATAGAAATTTCATATCTACATTTTAAGCTAAATATTTTTATGAGAAGGATAGGGACTTTAGGGATGTAAATTAAGGTATATATAAAAGCCATAATAAATAAATAGATTTAAATTAAATATTCAAGTAATATTACAATATCGTATCTGGGAAACTATTAATAATATTAGATATATTACTAGGAGGATAAAGATAATAGTTATGTAAACTATAATAAAAAGGATTTATTATTATCTATATATTAAAATAGAATTAAAGAGACTAATAGTTTACTACTTAACTCTTAAAGAACTTACTAACTAAGGCCTATATATTTACTTTCTAATAGCTAGTTTAGAAGTAATTTACTTAAAACCACTAATAATATCACTTAATTTATTAAATAGATAGGTTAAACTTTTAACTCAAATTTCAATACATCTTATACTTTATTTCTTTTCTAAATATTTATAGATACTTTTTAGTGTACTTGCTGGCTCTTATAGTAGTAATTATAGCAAGTAACTTCTTACTTTAATATTTCTTAATAATCTTCAGGACTTTGTTTATGTCCTTGTATTAATATAATATTCTAAATTCTATAACTCTAACTTATATTAATACATTTTCTTTCTTTTCTCTTTATTTTAATGCTGGCTTCTTAAGTGTTATATTATTTATATATAATACATACTAAGCTAAGTAACTAAAGTAGTATAATAAATAGCTTATATACTTAAACATAAAGTTTAAGAAAGAAGCGCTAAATAATATTTAATTATCCAAAAATATATAAAAGCGCTAGTTAAATATATTTAGGTAATATAATATATGCCATATAGCAAATAAAGAGAGAATCTAGTAGGTATTATTATAATAGATCTAAATAAAGCTATATTTAATATTATAATTATTATTAAAACTGCTAGTTACTATAAGTGTATTTTATATCTCTTAAATAGCAGCATTAGTACCAGAAAAAGCAATTACTTTATTAAAGATTATAAGAATTATTATAAGTAATTAGAATTTTAGTTTGAGTAAGAAAGTTAGTAGACGAAGGTTTTCATAAGCTCTATTTTATAATAGTATTATAACTAGAGTATAAGAAAAAGCAGAGAGATTATATTTATAAAAAAGAGAATAAAGCTTAGAAGTTCTAACATCTATATAAAGCTAAGCTTTTTATTTATGATTAGAAACTATTACTTTAGTTTAATACCACTAAGCAGAGATAACTTACTCTATTTTCTATTACCTAAAGTTAGAGTGTTAGTGTTATTATATATATCTATATACTAAGAATAATCTATCTTAGAAACTCTTTATAGAATTTAAGAGCCTTAGGAAAGTTTGGAGAATAATTATCTAAAATAATATAGCTAAGATTTTTAACATACTTAAGATAATCTTTATCTCTTTTATTTTTACTAGTGTTTACTATTTTCTTAGATTAACAGGCTTCTTAAGAAAACAGCTAAAATTAATATAATACTTATTTAAAAACTAGTAATAGTTATAAGAATTTAGCTTTAAACTACTTTGGTTTACTAATAAATAGTAGTAATATACTAACAAATTATAATAAAATATATTTTCGTTTATAATTAAGACTATCTCTACTATACATATCTTATATAGTATTTTCGTAATAACTTTAAGAACTTTATTATAAACCCATAACTTCACATGACTTCTTTAGTAGTGGTTTTAGTAAAAAGAAAAAGCGTAATATTATCTTATAGTTAATAGAAATATTTTAAACGCCCTAATTAATCTTAATAACCTTATTAGGAAATTTAATTACTTTTTAAGATTAACTTATATTCTATTCAACGTTAGTTATCATCGTGATTTAAGATAAAAAAAAGTATAGAATTTATATTTAGATAGGATTATCTAACTTTAGAAGTAACAAATATAAAATAAAGAACTAAAGTATTAAACTTATAGTTAAAGGATATAAGTAGAAAAATAGCTTATTTATATTAACCAGACCCTTACAAAGTAGCATATTCTAAGGATATAGAATATAAGAAAAGGTTTTTTATAGTGGTTTTATTTAGCAGCATAAAGTTCTTATAAATATTATCTTTAAAAGAATAATTACATTAAATTCTTACTAAAGGTAATAACTGATTAAATATATAATAATTAAATAGATAGTAATGATATTATAAAATTCCTAGTAATTTATAATACTATAGTGGTAATGTGGTGATAAAGTAGTAGAATAGTAAAATTACTTATTCTAGTTTTACTAATAGTTCTATTATAAGCTAGCGTGTTATAATTAATATCTTTTTTAGACTTTATATTATAATAATTAAGTATTATTATATTTAATAATACTACTAGCCACAAAGCCCAATAGTTCCTAGGCTAATAAAAAAGTTATAAAAAAATATAATATAAAAAGTAGCTATTCTTCTAATTTTATCTTTTTTTTATTCTATACTAGCTAATTTATCCCTGTATTATATAGCCTAATAGTATAGGTTAACGAATCTTATTTATATATTATATAATAAGAGTCTTTATTAATAACCTTAAATAGATTAGCTTTATACCTAAGTTTGTTATATATAGCTATATTAGCTATAATTAGGTTTATTTACACATATAATACTAAGCCAAGCAAAGATAATAAATATAGTAAAAAAACTAATTTATTTATTTTATAATACTATTTTATATGCTGCTTTAAGGTTACCTTTAATACCTAAAATCCATAAGGCAATTACTTATACAGAATGCTTTAAACTTTTATTATTAACTATTATCAATAAATACTAGCTATATACTAAAAAAAGTTAGTTATTAATAGTTAACTTCTTAGCTAATAGAGAATCTATATTTAAACTATAGTATTACTAGTAATAGTCTTATTTATTATTAGCTAAATCTTAAGTAACTTACTACTTTCTAATAGTTAACTATTAAATTTAAATAGTAATTATAATAATTACTTACTAGAAACTAGCGTGTTCTTTTTTTTTTAAAATATAAAATCTAGCTTAGCTTTAAGTAGCTCCCTAATCTTTTTAATAGTCTTACTTTATAGTAAGCTATAATTTTAATTACTTAAAAAATAAAGCAGCGCGTTCTCATCCTATTTAATAAAGTCTTTAGTTATTAATAAAGTATAATATATAATAATATTAATATCTTAATATATCTACTTACAGAAAATATTAAAAGGTAAGTTGTTTATATTATTACTAAATAGATTCTTAATCTCGCGGCTAATGAGAGCAATACTAAGGATAATATATATAATAAATATAGAAGCTAGAATAGGATGAGAAAAATATATACTTAAGTAATCTATATAATAGTAATTAAATATACTATAAATAGTAACGTATTAAGTATATGATTAGTTCTAGTAAGAATATTATTTATCTATGTAAGTAGTGTTATAGCTTGTGTCTAATATATTAAAGCTTTAAACATACTATTATTAATAATAATTTTAATAAATACTAAATAATAGTTAAGTATTTCTAATAGGAGGTTATCTAGTAGCTTTTTTAAGTTCTTAATAAGCTTATATGAATTTAATTCTACTATAGGTAGACCTAGCATTATTTCTACTACCTTCTATTATAATAACAGCTTCCTATCTTACTTTTCTACCTTATATATAAAAGTAAAGAGGTGTTTAATTTATAGATATAGGTCTTTATAATACGCAAAAAGTTTAAACTATAATTTATATTTAAGTATAAAAATAAATGCTATAAGTATATTATAAAAAGTTAATTTCCCTAGTAAGTTTTCTTTCTTAAATTCTTTCTGCTTTTTAGTATGAATCTAGATAAGTTATACTAAACTTTAAGTTATAAGTAATAACTATATCTAGTATTTATGTCCCTTAGTGTATCTCTTATAGGTAGTTAAACTTTAGAAGAAAAGAGCTATACTAATAATAAAACTAAGTATAATAAAAAAAGTTAATTAATACTAATTACTAATATTATTAGATTTATTATAACCTATTTATAAAAGTTAGCTTATAGTTATAAATAAAGAAGAATATATAAGTAATAGCAGTAGCCTAACCTCCTATAAAAAGAAGAGAAAGAATTATTAATAGCATGATATTATTATAAAGCTAGAGGAAAATTAGCTATCTTAAATAATAACTCAAGTCTTAAGAACTAACCTAAAGTAGGTATTAGTATTATTTAAGTAAGTTAACTAATTTATAAATAATAAAGCCTTTAGTAAAATCTAGTATCTACTTATAAAGTAGATTTTAAGATTATTGCTTTTATTACTATTATCTGAATCTCACCTTCTTATAATACTATATAAAAAGTCTGGAAATAGTGATGACTTAGCTACTCTATATTCCTACTTTACCCTACTTTTATATTAATATTAAAGCTATAAATTTGTATATACAGGCCTATATAGCTTATTTTCTTATTATTATGTATTTTTATAATTAATATTTAGTATATTACCTATGTGCCTTTCGAACAGTAACTAATCTCTTTTTTATTAAGTAAATAAGCTTTAAAAGTAGCTTATTTAGAATCTTCTTTTAAGTTTTTTATAAAGTAGTATATAATACTTCCTAATCTTTCTCTATTCTTTTATAGTAATTAAGCTTTAGATGGAGTTTATAGACCATAAGTTTTAAAGCCTACTAAAGATAATTAATAGAGTTAAGATTAGGTAAATATAGAGACTATTTAATAGTCTAAATACTATACTCTTTTAGCTATTTCTTATTCTATTTTAAGCTATAAATTAGTATATTATCTTGCTAAAACCTATAGCCTAAATAGTAGTAAAGTAGTAAGTCTTCTTCTAGTATATTTATATATAAAATAGAAGTATAGCTTTTACTAGATAAGATATAGTTTTATTTTATAATAATTAATTTACTTTTACCTACCCTTCTATTAGGAGTGAGCTAGAAGTAATTTTAAATTATTTAATAAAAACTCTTACTCTTTTTCTTCTCTTAAATTATATTTTTATTTTATTTTTTATATAGAAAGTAGAAATACTACTTTCTATTCTATTTAGAGCTATACTTAATAGAATACTTATTACTAAACTTAACTATTATTATCTTCTAGTTAAAATTAGTATAGTCTTTTGTAAATTAAAACTGTTTCCTAGTAATAGCTTATATTAGCTTTAGATTCTTCTTATAATACTACTTTTAAAAGCTTTATTTATAGAGTATATTATAAATAATATTATAATATACATACGTAAGCAGGAGTCTTATACATAATTTTTATTTAAATAGTATTTAAATAATTATTTAATTTATAATTATTTAGAAACTATTTAGATTATTTGGATTATTTAAATAATTTCTTAATAATGTCTTAGTATTATATAATATTTCTATAGGTCTAAAAAATACTCTTTAAGTTTTTTTACTTTTATAAAACTATAACATCTTCTATTAATTTCTCTATTATTAAACGTTTTATTAATTTTTTTAATACTATTTTATTAACTACTATTATCTCTATAAAAGAAAACTACTATAGTTTATTAATACTTATGAGATTTATATTCTAATAAAAAACAGAAGCAATATAAACGACCTATAAAATACTATAAATTCTATAAAAAAAAACTATACTATTTATTAGTTCTATTAAATATTAATGTTTATTTTAAAAATCAGTATAAAATAATTATTCTAATAAATAATTAAAGTTATATAATATAATAAGTAATTTTATAACTTACTAAACTCTATAAAAAAGTAATAAAACTAAATACTAGAATTAATAAGATTAAGAAGATAGTTTTTTAAATTTTTTTTTAAAAAACTAAAGTAATTTAAAAAGCATTAGTAAACCTAGTTATTATATAAAAATTTTTATTTTAATTTATTAAATAGCTAGAGTAGTATATGCTTTATAAAGCTTTAAATTTAAAAATAATTAATACCCTTCTCTTTTTATTTTAAACACTTATTTTATATATTACTTAATTATTTAAGGACTAGAAGAATATTATATAAAAAAAGTTTTAATCTACTGTTATAAGTATTTACTTATAGATATCTAAATCTCTTTAAATAATTATCTCTTTTGTATAGTCTATATTTATTTTATTAATAATAAAATAAGACTATAAAAAGCCCTTCTTAACTTTTATATAATTTTAGGGTATTCTAAAGAGAATTAATAAAATACTTTATTTTAGATTTTTTTTAAATATAGTATTACACATAAAATTAGCGCTATTACTATAGATAATGTAGGAATAAATAATATACTCTATTATATAATTATAAGCTTTTTATTTAATATAAATATATTCTAGAATCTAGTCTTACAGCAACTTTGTTGCTTAAGGTATATTATTAACTTTATAGTCTAAAATTTGCTTTTAAGGAATTACTAGACCTCTCTTTTATTAAGTTATATAAAAAGAATAAAAGAAATAGAAAAGAACTTACTAAAAGAGAGATATAAAATAAAGAATTAAACTTTTACGTTCTTAGAATACTAGGAAAGCTTTATAATATTAATATTAATAATTATTCTTTAGCAAATTATATAAATTACTTTAAAATAATTATTAGAAAAATAATTCCTTTTAATAATTATATAAGATAGAATTTTTAATTTATTTTACTTTAAATAGTACTTAAAGTAGAACTATAGATTAATTAGTATATAAAAAAGAATTAGAATACTCTTAAGAAAGATATAATTACTTTAAAAGACTAGAAAATATTTTATATAATTTATTCCTTTTTTTTTCTTTTATTAAGTAATAATAGACCTTTAAGAAGACTTTATAAGAATTAATAAAATTCTAATTTAAATAAATACACTTCTTATACTTATTAAGCGTTTAGTTATATAACTTTTTTTTTATATTCTTTCTTAAGTATCACTAACACTTACTAGGATTTCTTTAAAAAGAAGAATACTAAAACTAATAAAGAGTTTATAATATAAATTAATTATTACTAGAAGAAGCTTTATATATACTATTAGTATATAAACAACTCTCCTTATTATACTATAGCTTTAATTCTTAATTCGAAATATTATATAAACTATATTATGAGTAATTAGAAAAAGGAATGGAGAGAACTAGCTCTTTAAAACGTTAAGAAATTCTAGCTTAAGTTTAAAAAAGAATATATAAATTAGTTATTATCTTAAGACTTATATAAATACTTTCTGTCCTAGTTAATAGAGCAGCTAGCTAAAATAAATAAGTATAACCAAATCCTTCAAGAATTCAAAAACAAGGCAAATTAGGGGAGGTAAAAGAAGAATAACTATAAGAAATACTACTTTAAGAGTATATACGAAATCTCTAAGTTAATATCTCTATAGTAGTAGCTTCTAAATAAATAGTAGAAATAGTTCCCAGTCCTTTTAAAGTTTACCCTTAAAGTTCTTTTAATTCTGGTTATGAGTGATGAGCCTGAGTGAGTCTTCTCTAAAGTATAATATATAGTTTCATAAAAAAGAATATTACTTAGCGAAGATAATATTAAGAGAATAGTATGTATTAAAAGCTGGTATCGAAGTAGCATCTTAAAAGTATTAATATAGATAATTATGGAGCGAGGTATAAGAAATTGTTTTTCTATTCTGGCTGAACACCTAAATCTTAGAGCTAGCTTAATACCTGGCCTAATACCTGGCCTAATACCACAGCTTTCTGCACGAAATACGATAGCATTCTTAAGTACATCAGGATGTGCAGCCAGCTAAAGGCCAGCTAGAGAGTCAAGATCAGAAGGTGCCAAGCTATATCACGTGTGAATTATCGACTAATTATCGAATAATCCTGAATAATTATTCTGAATAATGCCACTATTTATGCATTCATTATTCAGTTATCGATAAGACCCCTGTGCTTAAGGCTGGTCTCCTTCATAAGGTTTTTATACTCCATTTTCGGGAATTTTCAAGCCAGACGCCAAAGGGCTCTTTTCTCGTGTCGATTTGCCTTCTCTGGATGCCCGCTACGAGGCAGACTTTCAACTTTTGCATGTTTGTTCCAGCGTTGAATTGTCTTGCTGATACAGCTCTTTGAACATTGAAACTCAGCCGCTAGCTCTTTGTACAAAACGCCAGCCTCAGCCTTTGCAATAATTGCTGAACGTTGCAGGATTGATAATTCAACATGTATTCTTCGATTTCCGCTAATTTCTGTGCCAAAAGCTCTCATAGTGGTGGTGTTGGGGGTGGAGCAAAGTTGGGTGTTAATGCGCGTTTTCTCGCGTACGCGTTCTGGCCCGTGCTTCCGTCTCCGGACTTTTTGTGACTTACTGTAGCTCTGGGACATGTAACGTGTTACTTCCGTTAGTTCGTATAATTCGCGGTTTCTCTGCGTTAGCCATGACGTCGTTGTCGAGCGCCCCGGAATCAAAGAAATGTTGGAGCAAGCCACGAGCCGCAATATATACTGGACAGGCATCGGGTTGGCCCTTTTAAGACACCAGAGAGGCGCCGCTGAATGGGGTTCAACCGCTCCATTACCGTGTTGCCGTGTGCTCAGATAAATGAGGACATTAACTTTCTAGCCTTTGTGAGTGAAGATTATACTTCTTTAGGTATAGTTGGTCCCCTTTCGGGATCGGACGGTTACACCATTCAGGGCGAGAGGTTTGGGAATAGTGGGGCTCTATACTTATGACGTGTACCGCTGCTAAGGAGGCAGCGTTTCGCCGCCACAACGCCACGCCCATAACAGTTGCCCATGGCTGCACAGCCTTCGGCTGGAATTGCAGCTTTATGGGAATAGCTGAGGGTGCATCCATATACCGTATTAGGCTCATGAGATCCCGCTTTTTGTTTGTCACTGCACTGCTCAAAATCCGTAGTCTAGCATTTACCACATCTAATCTATTGAAAGTTAGTAAGCTAAAGCTTGGATGTTTTCTCTAGAGAGTCTAGTTAGCCGTTTCTAGATTTAGTAGTAACGCGCCTGAATTTGAATCTGTGCCTTATCAGAAATACCTTTTTAACGCGGATTTACGTGATTTATTACGCACAATCGAATCTACCATATTAAATTACCCTATTAGTAGTGTTATAGTAATTTCTAGTGATGGTCTCAAGTCTCTAGTTAACACTATTAATACTACTAAAACTTTCCCTTTATTAAGCCACTTCTAGAAAACGCTTAACTCTTATTTAATAAGCGTATAAAGTTACTAGAAGAGGGTACTAAGTATAAGCTATAGGAAGACCAGGTTTTAGCGTTATAAAAACTATATAATAGAAAAAACGTTATACTAGTAGTAATAATAGGTTTTAGTAAGACTCTTATTATATGTAATAGACTAAGCCTTTTAAACCTTTAGCTAGTTAGCTTTAGTGCATAAGCCTTAGTTAGGTTATTCTTAGCACGTAAAGTCTCAGTACCTTATAGCAAGCTATAATATCTTATAATACCTTATAGTAAACTATAATATCCCGTGGTATCTCTCCTTAATAATTTTAAGATGCCCTAGTTAGTATCAGTATCTTATAATACTTCGTCTTATTACGGCTTTTTATAATTATACTGTATTTACTAAAGCTATTATTAAAACCCTACTTAAAGCCCTTATAGCTTCTTATTAAATTTATTATAGTTTTATCTAACCTCAAGCTAACTAGGCAGCCCTTAATATTATAATAGGATTTAATTTACTCTTTAACGTAAAAAATATAGACCTATAACGCTTATTATAAGTTTTTTTAAAGTAATTAAATAGAGATAGGCCCAAGAATTTCGTAATATATATAAATAGGCTATTTAATTATTTATTCTTAATAGTAACTTAAATACTCTCTAAAATCGCTATAATATTACGTGGAGTATATATATATATGTTTAGACATTAGCTAAAATTACCTTTAGTAATTTATATAAGAATAAGAATACCTAGAGTATAGAAAACGCAAAAGATAATAAAAGTAAGAATATAAATAAAGTATAGTATTATAAACTATAATAAGAAAGTAACTATAACTAGAAAGGTATTATTATAGAAAGTATAATATAAAGAAATATATAAGCAATACTAAAGAGTAGAAATAAACTAGAGAAGATAGAATTTATAAATAAAAGTACTCTAAAGTAAGTTCAGATTCTATAAAAAGTAGTACCTAAATAAATAATTAAGTAAGATCATATAATCTACTATAGTAATATATAAAAAAAATAAGTATTAATAAGAAAAATAAAAATAAATCTTTTTTTATTTTTTTTTTATAGTATTTAATATACTTCTAACTAGTATATAATATACGCATAGAGGATTTACTATAAGTATAAAATATTAAATAGTTTATACTTAAATTTTATAAACTTAATACTTTTAGTAACTTTATATTTTTTTCACTAACTTTTTTAAAATAATTACTTAATTTTTTTACTTTTACTAGCTAACATTTTTAATTATAAATATTTATTAAATAATTATATAAAAAGTTAATAAAAAATAAAAATTAGTACTTTACTAAATAAACTTACTTTTATTATACTATTAACTATTTATAAAATAAAACCTTTAATTTAGTAAAATGATTTTATTTTAATATAATATAAAACTTAGTAAAATTACTTAAAAGTATATATAAAAACTTAAATTAAAAACTTTTTATATAAAAAAAGTTAGTTTATAAAAGTTAAGAAAATTAATTTTTTTTTTTATATAATTTTATAAATATACTTGAAAATTTAACTAACATAACTTTACTATAAATATATATTTAATAAAAGTTTTTTACTTTAATTTTTATTATACTATAACTAAAGTTAATTTTTTTAATAACTTTGTTAAATATATAAACGTAATTAGTAAATGTTATAATAATATATTTTTAATGTTTTTTTAAAAAATTACTATAATTTATATTAATTAGTTATAAAACTAAAACTTATACTATAAAAACACTTTAATACTATAAAAATTAATACTTTAAATTATAACTTTTTTTACTTAACTAAAAAAAATACTATTAATAAAATTTTTGTTTTAAATATAATAAATATAACTACTTTATTTAAAAAATATTTTTACTTAACTTTTAACTTAATAGTTGTTTCTAACCAAAATAAATTTTTAATAATTTATTTATTTATTTTTATTTGGTTTTAATAAACATTAAAGTTAAAGTTTTTATTAGTAATTTAAATTTAAATTATTAAAAACTTTATTTTAGATGTAAGTTACTTTCTAAAATATTTTTAGTACTAAATTTTTATTAACTTATAAACTTTTTAATTAATAACTAATTCTTGGAACGATTAAGTAAATATTCTATATATTATTTCATAAAATAACTTATTTTACTATATTACTATTTTAATTAATACTAAAGTAACTAATAGAAGTTATATTAGTAAATTTTTAGTTAATATTTAAAAACTTTATTCTTTACTACATTTAAACGTTTTATATTTTACTAGTTTTAATAGTAAATATTTTAAAAAAAGTTATATTTTATACACAACTACTATAACTTTTTATTATGTAAATTATATTAAAAAAATTTATAATAGTTATAAAAAACTATAAATTAATTTTTAGTTAACTTTAAATAAAAAAAATAAAGTTAATTTTAACTATAACTTATAAAAACTATTTTTTAATACTTTTTATTACTAGAATTGTTATTTTTATTTATTTTAATTTCTAATTTACTTAAAAAAATTTGTTACTTAAAAACTTTTTAGAAAATCCTTTACTAAAAAGCTTATAATTTAATACTACTTTTATATAACATATTTAAATTTACTTTTTATAGTTATTATTAACTATATAAACTTAATATAATAATTAGTTAACTAAAATAAACTATTAATTATAAAAATTTAGTATTTAAAAAAAATTAGTAAACTATTTTTTAAACGTTTTTATTTAAAATTAAATTTTATACTTAAACACGTACATAAATTTAATACTAAATTAAATAAAAACTTTATAATTTTTTTTTAAAAACTTTATAAACTTTTTAATAAAAAATTTACTATAAAATTTTTATAAAAAGTTTAATTTAAATATAAATATTTATTTAATTAGTACTATTTTTTTTATACAACTAGCTTAAAAACATAAATATAAAATTTTAACTATTTTAATAACTAATATTAATAAAGTTACAGCTTTAAAAATTTATACTCACTTTTTTATAAAAAATTTTAAAAAGTATTATACTATTGCTAGAGTATTTTTTTGTATAAAAATTAATAAACTATTTAAATATTAATTATATAACTATAAAATTACTCTTAAAAAACAACCTAAATTTAGACTTTTTTATAAAATATTTTAAAATAAATTAAAGGTTTTTAAAAAGTGTTTTAAAAAATTTACTAAAAGTTTTATTATAATATCCTTTTTTTTCTATTTTTTTTTTCTATTATTTTTATAAAAAAAACCTAATAAAAGTTTTTAATTTTATGTAAACTATTAAGCTTTAAATACTATTACTATTAAAAACTATTATTTTATTTTATTAATCTAAAAAAAACTATTTTACTTTAGTAAAGTAAAGTACTTTATAAAATTAAATATTATTTTAGTTTTTAATTACTTTTATATAGTAAAAATAAATAAATAGTTAACTACTTTCTAAACTTAATATAACTTATTTAAATATTTTATTGTATTTTTTAAACTAGTTAATACACTAAGTATATTCTAATACTATATAAATAATATTTTTTAACTATTTTTTAATATGGTTTGTATAGTTTACTTTAATAATATTTTAAATTATAATTATTTTCTATATAAATATAAATAATATGTAAAATAAGATTTAAAAGTTATAAAAAAATTCTTTTAATTTAATATTAATAAATATAAGTTTTATTAAAATCAAGTTACCTATTTTAAGTACGTAATTTTAATAAAATAAATTAGTATAAATCTAAATAAAGTAAAAAATATTCTTAAGTAGAAATTTTCTAGAAATGTAGAAAATATAAAAATATTTCTAAAATTTACTAATTTCTACTAATAATTTATTAATAACCTTTTTAATATTATGTTTTTGTTTATAGTTTTAACAAAAAAAATACTTAATTTAAATTTAATAATATTTACTAAAAAGGGTTTAAATTTTTAAAGCATGGATTTATAATAATTTTAATTTTTTAAACTATATAACTACTAGAGTTCTTTTTTTTTAAAAAAAAAAGTAAACTAAAACCTATTATTTACTTTATAAAAAAATTAAGTTTTATTAAAAGTAACTATAAAATTTATAATAAAAAGTTATTAGCTATTACATACTATTTTAAATAATAGAAACTTAAACTAAAAAATACAATTTTTTTAATTTAAGTATTAAGTAACTATAAAAATTTATAGTACTTTACTATTATAAAATAACTAAACTACTAATAAGCTTATTAAACTAAATACTTATTTTAATTTAAATTAATAATTTTATACTAGCTTAGTAAGTAGGGTAAAAAACTAAATATTTTTACTTATTTTATATAAAATACTTTAGCTTAAAAAAAAGCTTATAAAGCTTAATAATAAATACTCTTTTACTTTAAACTATTTAATAAAATACTAAAATTAAATTTAACTAAAATAAATAAGTTTAATTAATAAATTATTAATAATAAGTTCTTGAATAATAAGTTTATTTAAAAAATTCTGTTACTAAAATAAAATAAAATTTAATACTCTAAAAAACTTTTTTTAAGTAAGTATAAAAGCTAAAAAAGTTAATTATATTACTATATTTAGTTAGTAATACTAAATAATAATAAACTTAAAATTAAGATTTTTTAAATTATATATAATTTCTTTATTAGTAGCTACTTTAGTTATAAAAAAACTCTTAAAATTTTATAACACAAATACTACTAGTTTTAAATATTTAAAATAATATATTAATACGTTTTTTACTACTATAATTATTAAAAATTTAAAGCTTTTTATAAAAAGTAATATAACTTTTTAAAGCCTTTATTTATTTTTAAAAAAATGAGAAACATATTTCTATAAACTTTGTTACTAATTTTCTAGAATTTAAAGACTATACTAATATTAGAGTTATAGTAAACTACTTTATAAAATACTAATACTTAATTTCTTATACTAATATAACTATTATAAATATAACTTGCTTTTTTTACTAGTACATATAAATAGACTATAGCTTTTTAAAAAATAATTATATTAAACTAAAAAATAAAAATATTTTTATAATATACTTTATAAATAACTATAAATTAAACTTTAACTATTTTCTATATACTATTCGAAAACTAATAACTAAATAAAAAGAGGTAATAGTATAATAAAATAAGTTATACGTATATATATAAACTACTAAAAAAATAACTAAATAAACTAGCTTTTTTAATATAGTTTAAAGCTAATAATATTATATTTAAATTTATAAAAATTTTACTATTTTTAGTTAATATAAACTAATACTTTTAAATAAGTTTTAAACTTTTTAAAAGAACTTAAAAATAACTTTACTAAGTATAATAAGCCTTAGAAGCTAACTATATAGTAAAGAAAATAGCTAATATTTAATAACAAGTTTAAAAAAATAATAATCTAAACTTAGACTTTTTAAAAAAAAAATTGTAAATTAGAAACAATTACTTATACTTAACTACTAAATAAAATATATAGTTTAGCTCAATATATAAAATATTAAAATTAAATAACTATTTAAAAAACTAGACTTAAAAACCTTAAAAAAATACTATATTTTTTAAGTAATTTCTTTATATATATACTAACTTAAACTTCTTAAATTCTTAAGTATATACTTAGTTTTTTATATATTTTTACTTTAGCTAATTATACTTAAATCTAAATACTTTTTAAATTAGTAAAACCTACTACTAAAATATATTAAAATTAATAGTAATACTAAATATTATATTAAGTAAATTAAAAAGCTATACTTTAATTATAAATATAAATAATATAAATACTTTATTAAATAAACTAAGTATAATAACTTAATATAGTAACTAGTAAATAATCTTTAAAATATAACTATTATAAAAGAGTTTTACTTCTAGAATTTAAATTAACTTGTTGTTTAAAACTTAATATAAATACCTATTATAAAAGCTTAAATTTAAAAAAAATTGTACTATTATGGTAACTATTTATAACACTTTATAAAAGCTTTTTTATTATATTATGTATTTATATATTAGTTTTATACTAGTATATAAGCTTTTACTTAAATACTTTATTTATAGCCTTTTTTTTTCTTTATATAATATTTTAAATTATTACTTAGTTTTATATATAGTAATTAATTAATACTGTTTTTTAAGTTCTTAACTTTCTATACGTAGTACTCTCATAACAACTAGCTAAAAATAATATATAAATAAAGTATTAGTTATATAATTATTTAAGTATAATAAAAAGTAAATAAATAATACTAGTAGTAAAAAAGTAAAATTAAATTATTACTTAATTAATTTATATATATAAAAAAAGTAATAATAAAATTATTAATAAATAAAAAAAAGTAAAAAAAGTTAACGTTTAAAAACCTTTTAAATTAAATTACAAGTTTTTAATAGTAAAACTTTTAATTTAGTAAAATATTACTTATATAATAAGTTAGTATTTTTTTTAAATATTTTAAAACATTTAATTTATAGTCTTAATATATTATTAGTTATTTAGTATATTTTATAAAAATTTTAAAAGTATTAAATAATACTACATAATTTATAATAATATATTATAATACTAAAATATTATACATTATTGTTATTTTATTTTTTAAGTTTTTATATTAATCTATTATTATAAAGTATTTACTTACTAACTTTAATTTTATTATAATTACTTTTTTAGCTAGTTAATATATAATTTAACTAGTTTTTTTACTTACTAATATATAATATAACTTATTAAATTTAATACGTAACGTATTTTATAAGCGAGCTGATTAAATAAGTAAATTAATTAATTCACTAAAACCATATATTAAAATATTTAATACTATAATATTTTTATTTATTAACTTAGAATTAATTCCTAAAGAAGCTTAAATACAGCTTGTTATTTAAGCTTTTAAAGTAGACTAAATATTTAGTTTCTAACTTATTATATATACTTTTAATATTCTTTTCTTAAGCCTATAAACACGACGCGCTGGAATCACTTTATAATATAATATTAAGCCTAATTTAATAAATGTAATAGTAACTAAAAAGAAGGTAATAAAATAGTATATATTTAAGCTAAATTTAAGAGGATTTATCTCTTTACTTAATGCTATTTAAAAAATAGCTAATAAACTATTAGTGAAGTAGAAAAAAGATTTAGTAAATATAAACTAGCTACATAACTTTATTAAACGCACTATAGGGCTTAAAATAAAGTATAATTAGAAACTAAACTACTAGTATTATAAATAGGAAAAACTAGTAATTATATAAGCTTAATTTAACCTTATACGTAATATAAAAGCTAAATATAGTATATAAAATAAAAATATATATAACTTTAATAAATCTAGCTTTTAGATAGGTATAATAACCTAGTAAAAAATTATTATAAGCTTTAAAAAAAAGTATTAACTAAAAGCTATTTAGCTAAGTAACTAGAAGTAAATTATAATAATTTAAAGTATTAGCATATTAAAATACACGCTTCTACTCTTTATTATTTATAAAAATAAAAACTATTTTTCTGCCTAGTGCTAGGAAGTTAATATATTATCTTAATAAGCATTAAAAATCTCTAATAATAGCTAGATAATAAATAAACTTAGTTTTTAGTAGTTAAAGTATTTTAATACGTATATAAAAGAGCGTACTATAGGTGTATATTATCTATTAATTCTAAATAGTTATAAAAACTATAACTTACTAGAATTTACTAAATACTATAAAGAGAATAAGATAATTACTTTATATATACTACTATATTTATTATATATTTTATAGCTATTAGATGTTAGTTATTTTTTATTATTAAAAATAGTATATAAGCGCTAGGTTAAGAAGCTAAAATGTAACTAGTTTAATTATATTATAAAAATAGAGTTCTTACTAGCCTTCTGGAACGCATTTAATGCGTTTATTACTAAAAAAAAAAATATTTAAAAAAGTTTTTAAGATGCTGGCTTAGTTCTATTTAATTTAAATAAAATAATACTAAAGCTTAATATTTAATTACATATATCTATAATTTTTACTATATAAGATATCTTATGGTAGTTAAAAACTTTTAGTAACTATCTTAAATTTAAGTCGTAATTAAAGCTAATTAGTAATAAGTTAGGTAGCTTATTATTTTTCTTAAAAAAAGAATTTAATTAGCTTATTAAAAACATCTTTTTAATAGCTTATTAGATAGTATTATAGCGTAATTAAATTACTGAGCTTAAAGTAGCTAATAAGATTATAAATAAATAGAAATAATATAAAAGAAAGTGTATTTAGTAAGAAGAAGTCCTTATCTTTAAAACTAGCTTATAATTAATTACTAAAAGATCTACTACTATAACTTCTAGTAGTAAGAAAAGTTAGAGTAATGCTAAAATAAAATAAATTAAATTAATATAAAGATATTATAGAAACTATAGCAGGACTAAGTATAATACTTAAATATACTAAATTAATAAAGAATCTACTATAGAATCCAGCAGCAATAAGGAATTAGAGATAGATTATAATAGAATAAAGTAATTTATTATATAGTTTATTATATTTAATATAGTTTTAGTAAATTAATTAGCTTATTTATTTAACCAGTTCACTTATAAAATACATTAAAGTTTTAATAAATAAAAGTAAATAAAATATAATTAATATAATAATATTAAATTATATTATTTAACATTTAAAAAAGCTGTTACGCACAATTTAAGGCAATAATATATAGTAGTTATTTTTTAATATTATTACTACTTTATTAGCTTTAGCTAACTTAAGTATTAGTAACTATATAATACTTCTATATATTTAAGTTATTAATATAAACTATAAAAATACTATAAAAATAGCCTATAGTATATTATATAATATATTACTATATTATATAGTTATTATAAGTATAGTAGATTTAGTAATAAATAAGAAAAAAAATAAAAGCTAAATAAAAGAGTAAATAAGCTAAAATACTATAAAAAATTTCTATAGATAAATAGCTTAGTATATTTAAAAAAAATAAAATAGAAATAAGAAATAAAAAGTAAATAGTAAAGTATATAAAATTATTATTATAAGTTATTAACTTATTAATATAACTTATACTAGTAACTAGTTATTCTAACCAGATATATAATATATTTAGTTTTCTTATATCTAGATTAGATAGCTTATTAGACTTAGTACAAAAATAATTAAACTTAATAAAAATAAAAGAAGTAAAATAGTAAGTTTAGTTTAATAAAATAGTATTAAACTATTTTACTTAAGAGGTAAATCTTAATTTTAGAGTAACTATAAAAAAATTAAAAGCAACTATAAGTTATTTAATGTCTTATACTTATAATAGATCTTTTATATGTATATTATATACTAATTAAAAATATATTAGATACTACTAGAGAAGATAAAAGAAAATTTACTCTTATTTTTTATTAACACTTATTTCTTTTATACTTTACTATTGTGGATTACATGATTTTATTTAATTATTTATTTAAGTATTATTTCTTATAGAACTTAAACTTACTTTAGAGCACTTCTATTTATAAGTTTTATTTTCTCTAATTTGTTTTTACTTTTTAGTATTATTTATATATTTTCTTATACTATACTTTCCACAATAACGCTTCTTTAGTTATAGTTGTTTTTTTATTATAGTTTATAATATTATCCTCTTTTTTTAAGCTTTTGGCCTAAAGGTTATTTTATTCTTTTTTTATAAATAATATAAAAGTAGCTAGTTCTTTATGTAAAAGCTAAAATCATAAAAACTTCTTATATCTTTTTTATTCTTTTAATTTCTTAAGAATAACTTAAGCGGAATTTTCCTTAATATAAGCTTATCTTTTAATAAAAAAAGTTTAAGAGAATAACTATTAAATACCGTTCCTTTATTCCAACTATTAGAAGAGTAGTTATATTTATTTAGTAAATCTAGTTTCTAAATAATACTCTAAGTATATTAATTAAAATATAAAGTGTAATCTTATTATATTATAACCTAAGTAAAATTAGTTAGATTATAATAAGCTAAAACTTTAGTAGTAACTTTATATTACTAAAGAAAAGTTAATTACTATAAAATTTTATAAGCTTTATCTTTACTATTAGCTTGCTTAAATAAATTCTTAGAAAAAAAAATATTCCAGCATAAGCTTACCTTAATTAACGAAGTTCATATAATAAAAAACAAAGAGTAAAATTATTAAAGTTAATTTAGTATACTACTATTTATAGCATCTAGTATTACTTTACTTTTCTTTTTTAGTTTTAAGTAGAATATTTTATATTCTCTGTATTTCTTAAATATAGTCTTAAAATAAGTGTTTACTAATTTATTTAATAGTACTAGTTAATTAGCTTTAAATTATTTCTTAAATTTCTAATTAGCTCCTACGTGTTATCTTTAGGTCTATAGTTTTTTTTATTTAACTAAGTACTTCTTTTAACACCTAAATTATTAATAGTCTAGAATTTATTAGACTTTATATTTAGTAGTGTTTTCTTTAAGTATAATTCCTATTTCCAATTTAGCATTTAGTAGTACTAGTTCTAATAATAAAATATAGAAAACTAGGTAAATTTTTATGTTTTTAGGTAGTTATAATTTATAATTTATAAATTCTATTTATTATTTAACATTAAATAGTCCTAATCTAATGTAATCTAGTTTCTTTAATAGTTGTTTAGTTTTTGAATTTTTTTATAATAGAAAAACTTTATTTTCTCTTTTAAAAATTATTTTCTTAACTTTAGATTTATCTTTTTATTATTTACTAAAGTCTTTTTTTTAAGTGATTTTTTTTATTATTTCTTAGTAAAGTTATTATAACTCTTTAACTTTTATTTTTATAAATTCTAATATTTTATTTAGTTTCTGTGGTTCTCAATAAGCTATAGGCTTATAACTATAATTTACAAGAAATAGTAATTTTCTAGTAGTTAATAATTTTATAGAGTTATATATAAACTTAGCTATTAGTAATATGTTAATCTAATTATCTTATTATTTATTAACATATATTTATAAGTATTATTCTAGTGTTTAGTTTATCTATTCTATTTATTTATTTATTTATAAATAAAATGCTGTTAAGAGGCAGTATTTAGCCCCTAACTTCCTTATAAACATTTTTTAGAATATTAATATAAATAATTTATTTCTGTTTATAATAAATTCTCATGGTAGTCCGTATTATGTAATTAATAGTTTAATTAATATAGTTACTAATTTATCTACTTTAACCTCTATATATATAGGCTTAAAGTTTATGTATTTTATAAATTAATTTATTATAACTAGTATCATATTATACTGTTAGCCTTAAAAGGTAATTATTATTAATATTCTTATAATAAAATCTATTATAACTAATTCTTATAGTAGGTTAAGTAAAAGAATTAGTTATATAAGTCTATACTCTTTATATATTAATACTTTATTCTTTTTATATTTAATATATTTTAAAAGAATAGGCCTAATCCTTTTCTAAATTCTTAGAATTTAGAAGTATCTGTTAATTCATTCTATAGTTTTCTTAATTCCTTAGTATTTATATATTTTAGTTAAATGTTAGTTTTTAATCAATTCAGTTTATAATACTTCTAGTACGAAAATAATTCTATTTTCATGCTATTATAGTTGTTTGTTATTATATTTTCTAATTTGCATTTACTAAGTGTTTTTAATAATAACTATTATTTTAATATATATTTATAAGCTTCCTAAGAATCCGTCTTATCTTTATTTTAGTATTATATTATAAGTTTTTAGTATATTCTTTATATAGTTTGCTTATTAACTAAGTGTATTAACTACTATATTTTCTTTTTCTAATTTATAAAATATTTAGAAATTAAAAGTTAATAGTAATTTTTATTATCTTACTTATCATTAATTTAGCTTCTTAGTTATCATAAATATTATTAGATTTTTATAGTTTAAATATATAATAATTTAGTGCTTAGTTCCTTTTAAATATACTTTCTATTTTTTAAATCCTTAAAATATTACTAACTTTTTTTTATTATGTATATTATAGTTCAACTTAGTAGTTATAAGTTTATAAGATAAAAAGTCTATAAAAAGTTTTTATTCATTATTCTATATTTATAGTAGGATAGCTTCTATAGTTCTATTTAATATATTTATATATATTTTTATTTAAAGTTATAAATTAAACATCTTTAATATTAGTAATTTTTTTTTATAATTTCGTTAAGAGCGAAGTTATTTTTAAATAGTCTTTAATAAATTATTAATAGAATCCTATAAATCTAAGAAAAGAATAAACTTTTTTAGTATTTATTAGTATTAGCTAAAACAGAACGTTTTTAACTTTATTTAGATGAACTACTATTTTATTTTAGAATACTAAGTATTCTAAGAAAATAACTTTCGTTTTATAGAATACGTACTTTTCTGTTTAAATATATATATTATGTTTCTTAAGCTTTCTTAATATCTTCTTAATATATTTAATATACTCTTTTAGTATTCCGTTTATGTATACTACTATGTTATTAAGATATACTATTATAAATACGTCTAAGTATTCCCTTAGTATATAGTTAATAATTATCTAGAATATTGCTAATACGTTTGTAAATTTAAATAATATAATTAGATATTTAAATAACTAATATTTTATTTTAAATATTATTACTTACTTATGTTTTTTAGTTATTTATATTTAATAATATCTATTTTTAATATTAAAAATACTAAACTATTTAGCTCCTCTAAGTTTATTTATAAGTTTAAATATTAATAGTATAGAATAGTAATTTTTTACTATTATATTATTAAAGTATCGGTAATTAATATATAGTCGTAATTTTCTATTCTTTTTTAGTATAAAGAGTATTAGTAATGCTATTTTACTTTTACTTATTTATATATATTCTTTTTATAAGTTTTTATTTAGATATTATTGTAGTTCCTTTTATTAATTAATAAATAATTAGTATAGTAGTCCTGGTTTCAAATTTATTCCTTTTTTAAATATAATTTTATAGTCTTAGTCTTAGTATTCTAAATAGTTAGTCTTTAGCTTTTTTAAAGAACTATTTTCTAAATTCCTTTTAATACTTTTTTAGTATAATAAATTTAGTTTCCTAAAGTATTATCTTTTTATCTATATTATTATTTATTACTAGTTATAGTAGTTATTTCTAAAACCTATAGTTTTTTTTTCTAATTAATTATTAGATTTTATTATACTAGCTAGTTCTATGCTAAGATAAAATTCTTACTAACTAAATTTATAATTTTAATATAGTAGTTATCTTTATAATTTACTACTTAAATAGTTATATTCTATATTTTAAAATTAATTAGACTTTTTTTGAATATTATTAGACTATTATCTATACGTCTTACTTACCTAGGTTTATTAAAAACTTTAGTTAGTATTTAATATCTTTATACTTATTTATTTAATATTAGTGTTTTGCTAGCTTTATTATTTATAAGTATTAGAATTTAATTACTATTAATACATGTATCCATATATAGCTTATTTTTATTTCTTAGGTTTAATTACGTATATATAAGCGTTATATTTCTTCTAACTTTTAGTTAACTTTTTAATAGCTTAGTTATAGTCTACTAGTTTACTAGTTTTTTATTTATAGTTAACTCTTAAGTGGTAGTGATTTCTTAGGTATTTCTTTTTTTAGTTTATAAATAAAATATCTCTAGAGTTAATATATCTTTTTATTAATTATTTTATATGTATTTTTAGTTTATTCACTATAATTCTTACATTCTCATTCTAAGAAACATTCTTAATATATGAGTTTCGTATGTAATTCTATAGCTAACTATTCTTTCTAGTAGTATTTAGCTTAGTGTTATTAATATTTTAATTAATATTTATCTTATATTAACTATTTATGTTTACTTGAGTTTAGGTTCTATAACTTATTTTCTAAATTTATATAAATTAATTCTTATTAAGAGTTAAGTTCCTTTTTATACGCTAATTATTAAAGTATTTTTCTTATTTTTAATTTTTTAACACGTATAGCATGTTTTGCCTATTTATAGTTTAAACTAATATAAATATTTTCTATATATATCTAGTATTCTTACTTTATAGTTCTGTTTATAGTGTTATTATCTTATATTTATAAAATAAGTAAAGTAGTCTTTTCTTTCTTCTTATTTTAATTCTATTCTAGTTTAAGGTGTTTTACAGGGTGGTAGTATTCTATATAAGTTATAACTAATATAGGTTTTTATTAATAGATTTCATTTATTTATATAACTAATTCCTGTTTATTATGTTTTTTATATTATTTATTTTCTATTATTAATAGTACTTATTAGTATTTATGTATTCCATTCCTTAAAGTAACTTTCTAGTATTTAATAACATAGTATTTTCTTAGGTAATACTTTAATTTATATATTTAATAGTATTCTTAGTATACTTACTATATAATTATTATAAATATAAGTTCTTTTTCTTTGTTTTTTTAATTTTTTTGTCTAAACTTTTAGTCTTTTTTCTAGAAAGGTCCTTCTTTTTATTTTATAATTTTATAAAATCTTTATATATCTTTATTAGTTTCCGTATTACACCATTAAATTACTATTTCTTATATTATAGGAATTATATTATTAGGTTATTTAGCTTAATAATTTTTTACTTACTAATATAATATTTCGTATTCTTATTTAAGGTGCATATAGCTTTTATATATTTAGTATTATTTCTATTAAATTCTTTATATAATAGTTGCTTTTATTATTTAGTTTTTTACTTATTTTATTTAAATTATAGCTACTTTATTTTTTTTTTGTATTTTAGTCTAATATAAGCTTTTTTAACATCTAATTATTATTATTTATAGTTTTTAATATAGTGTTTTTATTTTCTATATTCTAGACAGGCCTTTCATGTGTAATATTTTATTTATTTTTTAGTTTATTTTTCTTATTTTTTATTAATAAATACTTTATTAATTTCTATTTTATTATAAGTTTAGCTTTTTTTTTATTTTTTTTTAGTACTTAGATTACTGTTCTAGCACGTTATTTCTTTTCTTATTTATACTAGTATTAGTAGTTATTAATAACTATAGCCTTTTTTTATAATTTTTAAGAGTATTATAGGTTACTAGTTTTTAGTAATTTTATCTTTAACTCTATCTTTAAGTCCTTTATAGTATATTATAATTAGTAGTTAATTATTTTATATAAGTTATAATTAGAGTTATTTAAACTCTATAGTGTATTTAGCTACTAATTTTCTTCACTTAAAGTACTAGAGTCTTTATATAGTATCTACTTTTTTATTAAATTTTTTAAATACTACTAGTATTTTCTATTTAAAGGCTTCGTAGTTCTTAAAGGCCTTTTATATATTATTACTATAGTTATTAAGTTTTACTAGTTTAAGGTTATATTTTCTATTAGCTAGGTAATTTTTAATAAGTAATTTAAACTATTTTATAGCTTATTCTATTATATTTATACTAGCTAGTAAGATCTGATTTTAGTTAGTTATAAATAATACTTAGTTAAATTAATAATATATGTTTATTACTACTATAAATGTTTTAAGCTCTTTTTAATTACTATTAACTTTATAAAGGGGTGTATTTTTACTATATTTTTTTTTATTAATTTATTTACTTTAACTTATTATTTTATGATAACTAAAGCTTGTTATAATTTTCTAATAGCTTAGTTTTATTCTTACATAATTTATTAAACACTCTTATCTCTAAATATATTTTTAGTAGTAGATAATGGTTTAGCTATTAGTTTATTATTATTACTACTTAACTTACTACTTAAATAGAGTTCTTATTTTTTTCTATATTAGGTTATTATAGACTATAACTAGATAGTTTATTATTAGAATCTATCCAACTACTTTTTCTACTCTCTTAAGATGGTAGTTATAATGTTATAAATTATTAACTTACTAATATAACTTATACTAGTAATTAGTTATTCTAAATATATAATATTACTTAGTTTCTTTATGTCTAGATTAGATAGCTTATTAGACTTAGTAGAAAAATAATTAAACTTAGTAGAAATAAAAGAAATAAAATAGTAAATTTAGTTTAATAAAATAATATTAAACTATTTTACTTAAGAGGTGAATCTTAATTTTAGAGTAATTATAAAAAATTAAAAGTAACTATAAGTTATTTAATGTCTTATACTTATAATAGATCTTTCATATATATATTATATACTAATTAAAAGTATATTAAATACTATTAGAAAAATAAAAAAAGATTTACTTTTATTTTTTTATTAATACTTATTTTTTTTTAATTTTACTATAGTAGGTTACATGATTTTATTTAATTATTTAATTAAGAACTATTTTCTATAAAACTTAAACTTATTTTAAAGTACTTTTATTTATAAGTTCTATTTTCTCTAATTTGTTTTTCCTCTTTAGTATTACTTATATATTTTCTTATACTATACTTTTTATAATAATACTTCTATAATTATAGTTACTTCTTTATTACAGTTCATAACAATTATATTAAGTTAAAATATTAAAAAAAAACCTAAAAAAGTTATAATATAGCTATAGCTAAACTATATTATATAGGTTTATAATTAATATAAATAGCTATTTTTAAACTATATATATATATATATATTTTTTTTTCTTTTAAATATATTAATAAATTAAACTTTAACCTTTAAACTAATAGTAGTAAAATAAACTTATTTAAGTGTTTATAATAATATAAGCTTATATTATAGTAGTTTTAGCTAGCTTTTTACTATATTAAGTAAAATAAAGTAGAAAATAATACGTAAGTTATAATTTACATTACTTTATAAAAAAAGAGTAGAATTAACTAAATTTATATATAAAATACTTATTTTTTTATTTTTAAAAAAAAATTAGTAAATTAAATTTTAGGTAGTACTTTATATAACTTATTATACTAAAGTAAAAGTTATAATTAATTTATTAATTTATTAATAAACTATTTAAAACTTATATATATAAAAAAGCTTATAAATATAAGTATATAAACTATTAATGCTATTAGAGTTAAATAATAAAAATTATAAAAATACTATTTAATAATACTTTAAAGTTATACTAAAATATATAGCTAGAAGGTAATAATATAAATAAAATATAATAAGTATTAAAGTAAAAATTTATTATAGTTTAATTATTAGTTTTTTTTAATTAATTTACTAGCATGTATAAGTTAAGTTATATAAGTAGTATAAGCTATAAGTTTTATTTTTATTAGAAATAAAAGTTAAAAGTTATTAGTATATAATACTATATAAATATATAACTCTTTTTTCTATAAATTTATAAGAGTATGTAAGTAGTTCCTTTATTATACTAAAATTATAGTATAGACTTTAGTTATAAACTTATATATAACTTAAGTATATTTTTATTAAAAATAGCCTTAACTTTATTTTTATAAGCATATATTTTTTTATTTTTTTTTCTACTATTTTAATAGTATTTACTACCTCTATAATTTTTTATTATTTATTTAATTTTTAGCTATTTATTTACAATTTTAAAATTAAATAAAAGTATAGTTATTTTAAATTTAAATTCTTTTTATTTACAAAAAAACAAATTATTAATGAAACAAAAAAAGTACGTTTTCTTAAGTAAAAAAACCTAAATTAAATAATTTATTACAAATTATTATTTATTATAACTAAATACTTTAAAGTTTAAAAGTAATATTATATTATTTTAGTAGATCTTAAAAATATTAAATAAATAAGCTCTAGTTAAAAAAATAAAATTTATTAAGACATTATATTAATAGCTTTAATAATACTAATAGTAGTAATAAGTATTACTTTAATTAGCTATTTAGTTAAAGTTTATACAAAAAAAATCTTTTTTTTTTACTTTACTAATATAACTATATTAAATATATTATAAAATTATATTATTACTACTACTACTACTACTACTACTACTACTACATTAATTTTACTAAAAATTAGTTTAGTAATATAACTTAATATACTAAATTATATACTTAAATTTAGTACTATTTTAATAACTTTTTATAAATTTAATATATTTATGTACTAAAGTTTACTCATAACTATATATATTTTATTACTAATATTTGAATTTAATTTACTTACATTAAATTTACTACTATAAAATAGATTTTATTTATTTGTTTTAAAAGTATAATTAAAAAAAAGTATATTAAAAGACTTTTTAAACTACTATAAATAGAGTAAACTTGTAAAAAAAAAAAAAATTTAAGATATTTATTAATATTAAGTTTATACTTAAAAGATTTTATTTTAACTAAATTACTGAGTATAATAACTTATTATATACTATAACTATATTTTATAGTTACGTAAAAAGTTTTATAAGTAAGTTTAATAAGTAAATTACTTATTATATTTATAAGTTATATATTATACTTTTACGAGTATATTAAAAGTACTTTATAAAAGTCTTACTTCTTTATTTTTATACTTTTTTTTTATTAAAGTAGTTTTAATATAGTACTTTATTACTTATAACTACTTATAATTATTTATAAGTTTATACTAGCTATAAGACTAAAGTATAAACTACTAATTTTTAATAAAAAAGTACTATACCAAAAAAGTAGAAGCAAAAGTATAGTATAAAAAGCTAGTATATTTAAAAAAAAAATATTTCTTTTTTTTTAACTTTTTAAATAATATTTTAACTTTTAACTTTAATTTTAACTTATACTTTTACTATAACTTATACTTATTTACTATAATTTGTTTTATAAAAACTATGTTTAAAAACTCTTTTTAAAGTAAAGTAAGTACTTTTTTAATACTTCTAATTATATAAAAATATTAGTTAATAGCTATTTAAACTTTTAGTGTTTGCTATTTAGTTTTAAAAATAATAATTAAGTAGGTATTTTTAAGAAATAGTTATAAATAACTAAGCCTTAATCTTTTATATATAAAACCTTTTATTAATAGTTTTTTAAGTTTTTATAATTTATAGTAATAAGCTAAAACTTTATATAATAACAAGTTTTAAACCTTTTTATACTTTTTTAGTAATAGTATTACTAAGTTTATACTTATTTATATACTTTTTCTATTAGTTATAAAGTATTAATAATTTATATTTACTATTATTTTTTACTTTTACTTTAAGTACTAAATACTATATATTTTAGTATAAGCTTATATAACTTTAACTACTTTTTTAAATAATTTATATACTAATTTAAGTAGTAGCAAGTACTCTTAGTTAATATATAAATCTAGTTTCTAAAAGTTAGTAAAGTTAATATTACTATATTTAATAAGTAAACACTAATAGTAATTTTATATATAAAACTTATAAACTTATTAGCTTTAAGTTTTCTACTTACTAAAAAATAACTTAATAGCCACTTTAAGCTTGTTATTAATACTAGAAGTAGTAAAAAGTAAAGATAAAAGTAAAAGTAAAAATAATGCTGTTTAAAATCTTATACTTACTTTTAAAATAAGTATAGTAAAGTAACTATTAAAAGCTTTAACATTATAATCTACTTTTTTATATAAAAAAACGTATAAAATAACTTTTAATAGTAAGTCTAATACTAGTAGAAGTAATAATTAAATAAAAAATATATTATTAAACTTTTAAGTATATAAAACTATATATAAAATAAAAGTTTAAAATTTTAAAATTTTAATTATTTACTTATAACACGTTAAAATATAAATTTACTAATAGAATTTTTTATTAAATTAAGAAATTACTTAAGTACTATATAGTTAAATTAACTGTATAAAATTATACTTTATAAAAATTAAATATAAGTAATTTTATATAAAATAATTAAATTATATACCAAAAATACTAAAATAGTTTTAAATTATTATTAAAGTAGTTTCTAATATCTTTTATTTAGTACTAAGTTACTATTTTTTATAAACTCTAAATACTTAAGTTTATAAAATAGTTATAGTATTTAAAAAAAATATTAAATACTATTACTAACTAGTGTAGATTTTAATATTTATATTAGCTAATAAAGTAAAATAAATATTAGTTACTAATTAATATTAGCATTTATTAACATATTTATAATATTTATTAGTTTTTTTAGTATTTTATAAATATTTTTTGAATTAAATATAAAACTAAAAATTATGAAATATAATAGCCTTTAAAGTAAATTTCTTACTTTTTATAATAATAGGCTTTGTTTTCACGCGTTATAGCATAAATACAGGTTTATAAAATAAGTTAGCTTTATTTTAGCTATATTAAAATAGAAAGAAAAGAAATATAAAGAGAGCTTATCTCTAAATAGAGTGGTATATAGCTTAAGCATAAGCTAGTTATACTCTAAGCTCTATACTAGGTTATAGCTAGTATAACTAGTTATAATATTATATAGTATATAGTAAGTAAAGTAAACAGCACCGTTATATTACCCTCCTTTAAGAGAGGTTTATTCTTAAGTCTTTAGGTTATAGTCTTTTTCTTACTAGTCTCTATACTACTCTTATCTCTCTAGCTGTCTTATTATCCTTCTCTATTACTTCCAGGTCCTTTTCTACTTTATATGCTTTTAATTAGGTGTCTAGTTATACTAATAGTCCTACCTTCTCTAAATAGGCCTTATAATAATCTCTTATCTTATATAAGGCACTTATAAAGCTTTAGGTATTATACTAGACAGGATCCAGATCATAAGCTAGCTAGGATACTTTATACTATAGTTAGTTATAGAATAAATAGCTATTAAGAATTTCCTATACTAGCCACTTAAAATACCTGTTAATCTTAATAGGCGGTTTCTTAAGTTCAATTTAGCCAGGCAGTAAACAAGGAAAAGCTTTTTATAAATAGTTTATATAAAAAATATTAAGCATATATATATATAGTAGCAGCTTAAGGTAATAGAAATATCTCTTTATATTTATAATAGAATAGGGTTTATATATCTACTGGTTAAGCTTCTAGCTAAGTTAACTAGTAGTAAAGTCTTTAGATATAATATATACTTTATCTTTTATAAAGAAGTTTAGCTTACGGCGCTTCTAATTAGCCTATTAAGTTTATTACTCTTATATTTAAGTAATCTCTTATTAAGCTTTAGCGTAGCTCTGTACTTTCTTATAAGATATATATTTATAAACTATAATAAATACCTTTATATATTTCTTCTAGTTCTAGTGATAGATTAGCTAGTAGCTAAACTTAACTTAATAGGGTAATAAGTTTATAGTCTTATATAATAAAATTACTTAAGTCTAGTCTATATAAAGTAACAAGTCTAACCAGTTATCTTAATAGTAATTAATAAATAAATATAAGTGCTAGTTAATATACTAATTTAAGACTTTAGTGTTTCTATTAGTTTAGGGGTGATATAGTATTAAGAGCTTTTACTTAATTCCTATTAGTTAACATAGCTTATTTATAAATACTAAAGTAAACTAGAGATTATAATTAGAGACTATTAACCTAAGCAGACTAAATACTTACTAGATATAATAATAGTACTTATCAGCTATCTGAGTAGCTATAGTTATTTTATAGTAAAATAGTAAGAAGCAATACTTACTTAACTAGTTTATAATAACAAAAATATAGTTATATCTTTTCTTATTTAGAAAGAAGAACTTAAAGTTTATAGGAACATCTTACTATACTTACTTAAAAATTAGTAGTGATTTAAGTAAGCCTAAAGTTTTATTATAAAATATATAGCTCTATTTATAAGCTTTATATATAGTTATATAGTTATTTATATCTTTATTTATATAGCTTTAGTAGTAGTGGTTACGAAGTAGCTTATTTATTTTTCTCTTATTTAAATAAATAGTCACCTAGATAGTATAAATAGCTTAAGTAAGGTAGATTCTTAAAAAGTATATAGTAGAAACTACTAGCTTATTATAGTATATAAAAAGACTTTAGTTAAGTTTCTATACTAAATAGTTACTAAAGAGGGTGTGCTCTTAAAATAGCTATAAACTCTCATAGCTATAATTCACCTTAATAATATAATTAATTAGTAAGTAAGGGTTATTTAAGGGTAGTAAGATTATAAAAGTATTAATAGTAATTACTTTAATTATATTAATAGCTAGCATGTTTCTTGTTAACAGCGTAGCTAGGTTATTACTTATAGTTTTAATAAAGCTAATATTAATTTACTCTATAAAAAAAACGCGTGTTTAGACTACTTTATTTTTATTTTTTTAAGTCTTTAGTTTTTCTTACTTACGCGAGAGTGCATCTGCTACTATATTAATTATATTAAAATAATAAATAAGTATTAGATAATAGTTTACTATACTTATTATTTAATATATCTAGTAGGGAGTAAGCTCTCGCTTTATAGAGAAATATTCTAACACGTAATAATTAATTAAGATACTAAATAACTCTAAAGTCTATAGACCTATAAGCTGCAAGTACTATTCTTAAAGACTATAAATTATAATTAATATTTTTTTATTATATATATTATAGTTTATCTAGAGCTTGCTTATAGTCTTAGAGTAGAAAACTATAAATTACTAGTAGCTATTCTTTTAAAGCTATAATAGTATTCTTATAATAACTCTATTACTTACATCTGTCTCCATACGTGTCTAATAATAAAACAAGTAGTAAACTAAGATATTATCTAATAGTATTAGATTTTTAGCTTACTAGAAGATTATTAGCTTATATTTACTAAAAGTATACTATATGCCCTTCTTAAGTAGCTTAGTAAGTAATTAAATAATATATTTATAATCTTTCAGAAAGGCTCTGTAGAAATTATAGAATTCTAGAAAAAATTATAGGCTTTTAATTAACGTAGGTACTAGCTATTTCTATATAATAGTAACTTTCTCAGGGTCCTTTTAGATCCCTGTTATACTAATAATAAGGCTTAGAAATTTTATTCTAGTAATAGTAAACTCGCTCTTTTTAATATCTACTTAAAGATTTATATTTTAGAGATATTTTAGTACTTAAGTAATATACTCCTCATACTACAGCAAGTCTTTAGAGTAGATTAAGATATTATTAAGGTAAATAATATAAAAGTTATTAAGTAGGTTATAAAGCACCTTATTAATATAGTACTAGAATATAGTAAGGCTATTATAGAGACTAAATAATAGCACACGGTACTTATAGTTTCTATACTAAATATAGAATATAGTTAGGTTCTCTATATCCCTATTTAGACATATATAATAAAAGGCTTATTATATATTAAACTTAGTAAATACTTTTATACACGCTAGTTAGGTAAGAGTTTTCTGAATTAACAGAATTAAATAAACGTCTTTCTTAGTAATAGTATTAAACTTATAGTAGTTAATATAAAAGCGCTATCTTTCTCTAGACTTTTTATAAATAATATTAAAAAAGTATATAAGACATTACTATAAGTAATAATACCTTATTAAAAATAGTTATTTAGATAGATTTTAATAAGCTATAGCTATTTAAGAGATATATTATATAGTAAACTTAATATTACCATATTCTTAGCTATTAGTTTAATATTATAGTTAATATCTTCGTAATGTGGGGGTAGTATATTTAAGTTTTTTAAAAAAAAAATAGACTTAAGTTATGCTAGTATAGCTAGAGTAAAATAGCTTTTATTTAATAAGCTACTAAAGTTTCTTTTCTTCTATAAGGTTTTTATTTAAGTAATAGAGCCCTTCTAGTAAAGCCTTTTTTAAAAGGCTTTAGAAGAAAAGTTTTAAGTCTAACAGACTAAACTTATCTCTATAGTCCTAAATAAGTTTATCTACTTTATAGATGCTAGTATACTCTAGTATAGTTTTTTTTTTTTTTATATATATATTATAAAGGTAATAGCTTTTATAGTATTAATCTTAAGACCTACTTTATAGAAGTTTTTACGTGAGATAAACTAAAAACAAAAAGTTTACTTACTTAACTCTAGCTACTATTATAAATAAAGCGATTCTTTTATTTTCTTAAGATTTTTTTTCTATACTATATGCTAAGGCGAGCGCTGAAGTAGTTTATAGATATATTATAAAATTACTATATTTATTAGCTCATCACGTTAGTTAGTATTAGCTTAGTATAAGAGATTAATTTTAATTAATAAACCTTATATTAAAATAATAATATCACGTTTATAGTTAATTAGCTTATTATTTAGCTATTTAAGTGCTTACTTTTTATAGTTAATTAAAGTACCTATATCTTTAAATAGCTTACAGCTAATTATGAGATTATAGCGGCTAATATTATAAAAAATAAAATAAATTAATAGGTAGTAGTTATCTAGTACTAGATTAACTTAAAAGTACTTATTTATTTATCTATTTAGTTTACTGTTATAGCTAGCTAGGGGGATAGATTTTATTTAATAAGTTTTTATTTTAAGCTCTTTCTTAATAGCGCGCATATGCTTTAGGTGTATTAGAATAAAACTACTAACTTTAATATTAAGAAAACTACTTAGCTTAATAGCTAGTCTATTAATAGAAATATAGTAGAACAGCGTAAAAGCCAGTCTACTAAATAGTAATTAGTAAGAATTAAACTAGTTAATAGCTTTAGGAAATAACTCTAAAAAGAAAACTTCTTTTAGAGTAAGTCTTTTCTTAATAGTTTCTTTATAGTAAGCTAAAACTTCTTATTATTACTAGTATCCTAAAGTATATAAAGCTTTTTATTAGTATCTATAAGCTTAATTACTTTAGCTATAGCTTAAATAGATAGTTAGTAGTCTTTTATAAAATAACTAAGTTTCCCACAATTATAGTAACTAGCTAGCTTAAGGATAAGTATTAGTAGAATAATAATAGCTATTATATAAATTAGGTACTTAGTTTCTAGATAAAACTACTAACTTAGTAGTAGCTAAGTCTTTCTAGTTTTTCTATTAATTTATTTAGTAGCTTTTTTAGTGCTGAAAGCCAGCTCTCTAGTAAAGTCTTAAACTAAGTTTATATACTTATTATACTAGTTATAATACTGCTATTAATAGATGCCTATTTATATATATAAAGTATTTAGAAGTTTCTTATAGAATTCTTTCACTTATTAGTTTACAGGTAGGCTGTGTTCTTAAGCTAGGCAAAAGAAATCACTTTAAAATACAATAAAATTAGTAAAGTCTTTAAGATAGAGTTTCTAGAAATTATAGTAAGTATTAAGTCTCTTCTATAGGTTACTATATATTTTCTTTAAGTAATTTATTATATACTAGTAGCTAACTAGCTACCTACTCTCTTTTATTATATATATAAGTATTAAGAGGTACTGGTTAGCAGAATCTCCTATATACATATATATATAAAAGATAATATTCTTTTAAATAGCTTACTTACTAGTTCTAGTAAACTAGTCTTAATTAGCGTGTACCTTATTCTCTAGGATATCTCTTTATTAATTAAAAGTAATGTTCTTACTATTCTTAAGTATTAATAGGTTAGGAAATTATACTAAGTAGCTATTATCTTAATAGCTACTTATAATAAGCATAGCTAGTAAAGTAGCAGGTAGATAAAATAATACTTAAAAAGTTTAATTACTAAGATTTTTTATATTAGAACTATTATTAAGTCCTATAGTAATATAGCTAGCTTAGTTTTAAGAAGTTTATAGTAAAGCTATAAAGTATATCTTTTTTATTAGTATTAATAATAATGCAAGGCTGGCCTTTATAAAGAGAAAAGAGTATATATTATATATAGATTTTTTTATTTATGTCTTTAGTATTTTAATTTTATTCTCTTAATTAGCTATCTACTTAAGTGTGTTATTTAATAGCTAATAAAGCTTAATAAGCTTATTTTTAGCTATATTAAGCGCTTTTCCTAGCGTATTAGTATAGTTATAATATATAAATACTTTAAAATAGCTATACTCTAGCTTACTAGTAATTATTACTTAATTAAGATTTATTAAGATAAAAAGCGTAATCTCTATTTCCTAAGACTTATAAGTATTAGTTTTCTAGATAGTACTCTTAGTAATAGCTATAAAAAATTTCTTATTATATCATACCTAAATACAGAGCTTCTTAATAGTGTAGTCTTTTCTAATTATATTATTAAAGTAATATATAATAGTACACCTAAGTAATTTAGGAATAAGTATATAGTTATTACTAGTAGCTACTATTTTAAAATTAATTCTTATCTTTAGCGTAGAGAGCTTTCTTATAGTTCTAGTTTATTTATTTTTATATATATATAAAGGTTTTAGCCCTTAGCAGGGTAAAGTAATTAGTTAATTCTCTAGTAAAAAAAAGATAAATTAATAGTACTTATAGAGATTAGTTTCTCTAGTGTGAAGAGGATAAACTAGTAGTACTTATAGAAATTAGTTTCTTTAATAAAAAGAAAATAATAGAGAGAGGGGTTTACTAGAGCTTTTATAACTCTCTTTTAATCTAATAAATATATTATCTACTATTATAAGTCTTTTAGTTATTTATTAAATCACTCTTAAGGCCTACTGCGTAGGGCTTATATAGGCTATTACTTAAAATTTTAATTACCTACTACTATAGAGCTTTCTAGTAAAGATTATATAGTTAATAAACTAACAGCTTAACGTAGTCATGTAATTAATTCTTTAGATATAATTATTAATAAATTAAATGCTTAAGTTAATTATGTAGTTTAACTTTAATATTATATTATTATTATCTAGCTAAGTTAAAAAGATCTTAGTGTAATATAATAATAGACTTAGTCTTTATATATTATAGTCTAGATATAAGTTAATAGAATTAGTTAGCTCTATTTTAGCTATACTAAGATAAAAAGAAAAGAGATATAAAGAGAGCTTACCTTTAAATAGAGTATATATAGCTTAAGTATAAGCTAGTTATATTCTAAGCTCTATACTAAGTTATAGCTAGTATAACTAGTTATAATATTATATAGTATATAATAAGCAGAGCGAGCAGTACTGTTATACTTTTTATATTTATACTAAACTCTATTAAATAGAGAATTTATTAAAAATTATAAAAAAAATATTTTAATCTGTAATTTCATACACGGCTTTTAAATAAAAATAAGAAAATATATAATAAATATTATACAACAATAGTACATTACTTAAAATTAATAATAAACTATTAAAATTACTTAAAAACTAAGTATTAAATTATAGTTTAAAAGTAAAAAAGCTTTATTTATATAAATACTATTAATTAACTTTAAGACTTTTATATACAGTTTTGTACTACAAAGTAGTTAAGTAATATTAATTTTTTTATACTTTAAAATACTTTTAATAAAAAAGCTATTATTACTATACTTATTATATTAATTACTATATAAAACCTTTTCTTTAAAATAGTTAAATAACTAGAATTTTACCTATTTTATTAAGTTTTTAATTTAGAAGTAGTAGGTTATATTATAATAGTATATTTTACTATTAATAAAATAGTTTTAATTTTATTTATAGTATAAAAAAGCTTTAGTTACTAATAGTAAAGATTTATTTTTTACTAAATATTTAAATGTTTTTAAATATACATTTTTTATTTAAAGTGTATAAATACTTTATAAATTAAAATAAGAATTTATTAAGAATTTTTTTTTTATAGTTTTATTATATAGTAAAAAAAAAAAATTTTAAGTTCTACTTTTTATACTTAAAGACTATAGTATTATATAAAAAATTAGTGCTATTATTATTAATAATATATTTACAAATACTACTCCATATTATATAATCTAAAAGTATTTATATAAAAAATATAATATAGAATAAAATTTTATATACTTATAAATATATTATAACAGCTATATTATTTATTTTGCTATTTAAGTTTTTCTTTTTTAAAACTTAATTAAAGAAGATTAGCTTACTTTATATAATATTAAAAATGAAAACAAAATTAAAGTAAATATTTAAGAAAAAAGTAAGTAATTTTAAGTTTTTAGTATACTTAGTAAACTTTATAATATTATTATATATACTTAAAGCTTACTTAATTACACAAAAACCTTTTATAGTTTTACTTAAAAAAGAATTCTAATAGATAATTATATAAATAAAATAGTTAATATTTAATATTATAAGCTACTTTAAAACTTAAGTTAGTTATTAACTTTTATATAGAAAAGTATACTAAGACTTTAAGTTAAGATTTTCTAACTTTAGAGAACTAGAGTATGTTTTATGTAATATATAACTTTCTTTAAATATTTAATAAAGTAATATTAGTAATTTAAGAATATAATACAACTATTTTAGTTGTTCTTTTTTTAATAGATATTTTTATTAGACATTTTAAGTAAAGTTTTATAAGATTTTTCTTTATTTTAAAAAACTTATATTAACATTATATAATAAAAACTATCCAAAAAATAGTGGTTTTTATAGAAAAATATAAATAAGTTAAAAAATATTTAAAAAATATTACTTAAAGTTTAATAAATTTCTATACTATACTATAGTAATTATCTTTTATTTTAAACGTTATATAAAGTATATTTAAATAAACTAAAAAAAGAAATATGTTATGGACTGTAATAAGGAAGTAACTATAAACAAAAAAGCATCACTATAAAAGGCATAATATAAGAAAATATATAAAATTTACTAATAAGTAAAAGTAAACTAAAGGAGACAGAACTTATAAATAGAAATACTTTATAGTAAGTTTAAGTTCTATAGAGAATAATACTTAGAATAGCTAAATAAAATCATGTAACTAACTACAGCAAGATATAAAAAAAAATACTAATAAAAAGGATAAGGCTAGATATAAGCTTTAAGGGGACTTATTTTCTCTTATTTTCTCTAGTAGTATCTAATATACTTCTAATTAGTATATAATATACGTATAAGGGATTTACTATAAATATAAGGCATTAAATAACTTATAATTACTTTTAATTCTTTATAATTACTCTAAAATTAAGATTTATATTTTAAGTAAAATAGTTTAATACTATCCTGTTAAACCTTAACTTACTATATTATTTTTTTTATCTTTATTAAGTTTAATTTATCTCTACTAAGTCTAACAAGCTATCTAATCTAGAAATAAGAGAACTAGTTAGTATTATATAATTAGTTAAATAACTAACTACTAAGTGTGATTTATATTAGTAAGTAAGTAACCTATAATATTATAATTACTATCTTAAAAAAGTAAAAAAAGGTATTAAATAGACTTTAATAAATAACTATCTAAAAAATTTATAATATCTTATTATAAGGATAAATAACGTTTATATTTATCAGATAAAAATAGTAGTAAAAAAGAAGTTATAGTAAGACCTTTATTTACTACTAAAAACATATTAAAAGAAACTAAAACGGTATAATAAGTTATCTAGAAATAAAAAGTAGTAATTATAGAATTACGTAATACTATAGTTAATCTATAATAATAACTTAAGATAATTAAATAAAAGAAGGGAGGAACTATAAAGACATAATCTCTAATAAAATTTAATAAAAATTAAGGTAACTTAAAAACTTTTATAGCTATAATAGACTTATACTATTATTTTAATTAAGTATTATTTATAATTAACTAAGATTAAATTCTAGTACCTAGTATAAATATAATAGGATAAACTATAAAATAGTTTAAATCTCTAGTAAAGAATTATTTAGCTAATAAAAACCCTAACTTAGGATTAATAGAACTTAGAGACTGTAATAGCAACATAAAAAAAGCCTTTAGAAACTATAAGAGTTTTAAAAAGAAAATAACTATAGTCTTTAAGGAGATTAATAAAGAAATAAAGATAATTTAAAAATTTTAATAACTTAAGTAATAAACATCAGCAGCTAATTATACAGCAGAATTTAAATAAATTTAATTATAACTAAATTAAAAAAACTAACTATTAGTTATACTATACTATAAAGGACTAAAAAATAGGATTAAGGATGAAATGTTTAGAGATAAATAACTATGTACACTACTAGGAATTATTAAACAAATAGTAACTATTAATAACTTTTAGTATTAATAAGAATAAGAAAAGAAGGTCTATAGGAGATTAATAATCCATATATCTAGAAAAACACTAAAAGATTATTAAACATATAATAAAATAGATATTAACGTTAATAAAATAACTATTAATAAGAAATAAGAAAAGTAAAATTAGAAATAAATAAAACACTACGCTCATAAGGCTTGCCTAAAATATAATAAACAAAAACATTTCATTAAAAACTATAAATAATAATAAATAGATATTAAGAAAGCTTATGTTTAAATTAAAATACTAAAAGAAATTAAAATTACTATAGTCTAAATAGAATAAGTAAAAAACCAAGTAACTAAGAAAGCTATTATATAAAAACTAGAATAAGAATAATATTAGATATATAGAAGCTATATCTATTTTAAATAAGAATATAAAATATTATATTAATAAATAAAAAATCACTTAAAGAGAGAGCCTAATAAAATAATATATATAATATAAAAAGTAGTAATCTAGTAATATAACACAAAAACTAATAAAAAAACCTAAAGGTTTTTTAAAATTATAAGACAGGAAAAAGGACTCTTTTAAAAAGAAAACTAAAAATTCAGATAATAAAAAGATTAAGAGATAATAGAGAGAAAAGAACTTATATCTATAATAATTATATAATAAGTATACTAGGAATACTATTAAATATATAAATTAAAATACTACTTAAAAGAACACTATATTACTAAATACTAGAAAATTATTTTAGAAGATAGAATATATAAGTGCTGATAAACTCTATAGGCTATAGAAAATAAATAATATAGAAAACTAGCTAGATAAAAATTAGCTATATAAATAAATAAAATCTATAAATAAATACTAATATTAATTATAACTTAAGTAATATATTATCATCCTGTCGGATATCCTAAACTAGGATAGAATTAAAATAAAAAAAATAAAAAATTATTTTATTAATTTTATAGATAGAGGACAGTGACGCTGTAAATAGAATAATAAAATAAAAATACTAAATATATATAAAGAAAATCTATATAGAAAAAGACTATAAACAGGTAACACACGCTATATATATTAAGAAATTAGAAATAAGAAAAGTGCTTAAATAACTAGTATAGAAGAATAAAGTAAATCCTTTTTAAAAACTAATTTATATAGATTTAGAAGACGAATTACAGGATTTAAACACAAATAAATATAAGTAACTATTATAGAATAAGTATTAGCTAGAATATTAACACTATTAAACTAAATATTATTAAAAAGAATAGTTAGCTATAAAGATATATATAAAACTAATAGTATAAAAATGCTTTTTAAGATAGAGTTATAAGAATCATAAAATAAAAGCTAAGTTTATATATTAATAACTTAACCTAAAAATATATTAACTCTAGAAGTGCCTAATTTATAAACGGAAGGAACTAATATAACTACTATCTAGAAGCTAATTATACATAAAAAACTAGTAAACTAATAAATTAAGACTAAGCCACTGAAAAGTTAATAAAAGATTAAAAAAAACATAACAATTATATACACGTATCTAAACAAAAAAAAAATACGAAAATAAGTTATATATAGATGTATGTATTAATAGTAACTAAATACTAGCACTTATAAATAATAAAGCTAATAAAACACTTATATTAAATAAATAAGTATAAAGATATTAAATACTAATTAAAGTTTTAAACAAACCTATATAAGTAAGACGCATAGATAATAGTCTAATAATATTTAGAAAAAGTTTAATTAACTTTAAAATATAGAATATAACTATTTAGATAGTAAATTACAGGGATAACTACCGTATTAAAATTATAAATCTAGATAGTAAAGATTTTATCTTAAGATAGAACTAGCTAGCATGATAAAACCCAACTATTAATTAGAAAAAAAAACTATAGAAATTAGAAATAACTACTATAAATAGATATGAGTTATAATATAAATAAAGAAAATAATACTTTATAATACTATATTTATTATACTAAAAGAATACTAAAATGAGTTTAGAAAATAGTTCTTTAAGGAAACTAAAGACTAATTACTAGAATACTAAAACTAAGACTATAAAATCACGCTTAAAGAGGGAACGGATTTAAAACCAGAACTATTATACTAACTATCTATTAACTAGTAAAAAGAGTTACGATAGTATCTAAATAATAATCTTAAAAAGAGATATATTAGAATAAATAAAAGTAAAATAACATTACTAATACTCTTTATTCTAAATAAAAATAGAAAACTATAACTATATGTTAATTATTACTATCTTAATAAGGTAACAGTAAAAAACCGTTACCCTATTCTATTAATATTAAAACTTATAAATAAACTTAGAAAAGCTAAATAGTTTAGTTTTTTTAATATTAAAAATAGATATTACTAAATAATAATAGTCGAGGGACATGAGTGGATAATAATATTTAAAATAAAATATAAACTATTTAAATACTTAATCATGCTATTTAGACTTACTAATTTATTAATAATATTCTAGATAATTATTAACTATATACTAAGAGAATACCTAGACGTATTTATAATAATATACCTTAATAATATACTTGTTTATATAAATAGAATGCTAAAAGAATATGTTAAGTATACTAAAAGAGTATTATAAAAGCTTAAGAAACACAAATTATACATTTAAACAGAGAAATATATATTCTATAAAATAGAAGTTAAATTCTTAGAATACCTGATATCTTAAGATGGAATAGTAGTTAATTTTAATAAAACTAAAAATATTCTATCTTAGCTAATACTAATAAACATAAAAGAAGTTTATTCTTTTTTTAGATTTATAGGATTCTGCTAATAATTTATAGAGAGCTACTTAAAAATTATATTACCCTTAATAGAACTACTAAAAAAAGATTAATAATTTAAGTAAAAATAATATAAGGAAACTGCTTTTATTATACTAAATTTTTTTTTAATAATTACTAATATTAAAAATATTTAATTTTTGACTTTAAATAGAAATATATATAGATGCATTAGACAGAGCTATAGGAGCTATTCTAGTATAAATATAAAATAATAAATAAAAATACTTAATAGATTTTCTATTCTATAAACTTATAACTACTAAGTTAAATTATAATATATATAATAAAAAATTACTAGCTATAGTTTAAGTATTTAAGAAATAGAGAATATATTTAGAAGGAGCTAAATATCAGATTATTATATACTTAAACTATAAAAATCTAATAGTATTTATAATAATAAAGAAATTAAACTAATAATAAATTAGGGAAAGAAAATACTGCGGCTGACACACTTAGTTAATAAATAAATTATATAAAAAATATACTAGAAATCTATAACATAATACTTAAGTAAAGAAAAGACGGATTTTTAGAAAGCTTATAGATAAATATTAACTACGTAATTATTATCGAAAATACCTAGGAAAAACGTATAAGGAATTTTAATAAAAAATAATTATATTAAAATTTAGACTAGAAAATAATTTATGTACTAGACGTATTATAAACTAAACTTATTAAAAACCAATATTTAGCTAAAATGTATGGATATTAGAGAATTAAAAAAACCATAGAATAGATTAATAGACACTTTTAAATTCTAGAAATATAAAAAAAAGTTAGAACTATTCTTTCAGAGTGCATTAAGTGCAAAAAGAATAAGATATTAAGATATAAAGAATATAAACTTATATAACTAATTCCTTCACTAAACCTATTATAGAAATTAGTTATAATAAACTTTATTATAAGAATACTAATAATATCTACCTTTCAAGGCTAATAGTATGATATAATATTAATTATTATAAACTAACTTATAAAATACACATACTTTAAACTAATGTATATGGAAATTAAAGTAGATAAATTAGCAACTGTAATTAATAGACTACTAATTATATAATATAGATTACTATAAGAATTTATCATAAATAGAGATAAATTATTTATATTAATATTTTAGAAAATATTTATAAGAAGGCTAGGGGCTAAATACTATCTTTCTATAGTATTTTATTTATAAATAAATAGATAAATAGAATAAATAAATCAAATACTAAAATAATACTTATGAATGTACGTTAATAAATAATAAGATAATTAGATTAACTTATTATTAATAGCTAAGTTTATATATAACTCTATAAAGTTATTAACTATAAGGAAATTACTATTCTTTATAAACTATAATTATAAGCCCACAGCTTACTAAGAACTATAGAAACTAAATAAAATATCTAAATTAGTAAGAATAAGAGTTAAAGAATTATAATAACTTTATTAAGAAATAGTATAGAAAATTACCTAGAAAGGAGACTTCAGTAAGTAATAGAAAGATAAATCTAAAGTTAAAAAACTAATTTTTAAGAAAGGAAATAAAATTTTCCTATTATAAAAAAATCTAAAAATTAAACAACTATTAAAGAAACTAGATCACATTAAATTAGGACTATTTAAAATTAAATAATAAATAAAATCTATAAATTATAAACTATAACTATCTAAAAATATAAAGATTTATTTAGTTTTTTATATCTTATTATTAGAACTAGCACTATTAGATATTAAACTAGTAATAAAAATCAGACTTAAAGAAGACACTACTAAGTATAAGATCTAAAAATTTTTAGATTACTAACAGTTTAGGCGTTAGTAGAAGTATTTAGTTAAATAAAAAAATTATAAACCTAAAAATAACACATAAGAACCAGTTAGGAACTGAAAGAATAATTTAAAGCTAATTAATTAGTATTATTAAGTGTACTAGTAAACGCCCGTTTTAAGGCCGTGTTTAATAAGTAAGAAGAATATAAAACGTTTTACTTAAAACCTAAGAAAGAAAATAAGGTAATACTAGATACTATAAGTAGTAATATACTAGATTAATTCTAATAATTTAGCTCTTTCTTCTCTATTATATGAACTTCGTTAATTAAGGTAAGTTCATGCTGAAATATTTTTTTTTTAAGAATTTATTTAAGCTAGTTACTAACAGAGCCGGAACTCATAAGCTTAAGACTTATAATCTAAGTATAATAACTACTATTAAATACTTTATAACTAATCTAATAGAATATAATAGATTTTAAGATATTCCTAATAGAATATCTTAATCTACTAGTATAATTTCTTTTTATTATAATCTAAATAATTTTATTCTTATTATAATACTATAAGATCGCACTTTATATTTTAATTAATATATTTAAAGTATTATCTAGAGGCTAGATTTACTAGATAATAGTAATTATTTTTATAATAATAAGAATAAGAGAATAGCATAAGACGGCTATATACTTAGATTTTTTAAACTAAATAGTAAGCTTATTTTAAAAATAATTCTACTCAAGTCATCCTTAAGAAATTAAAAAAATAAAAAAAGTATAAGGAGTTCTTATAATTTTAGCTTTTATATAAAAAACTAGCTATCTTTATATTATTTATAAAAAAAAGAATAAAATAACCTTTAGGCTAAAGACTTAGAGAAAGGAGATAATATTATAAATTATAATAAAAAAATAACTACAAGCGGGAAGGCGTTACTATAAAAAATATAATATTTTTATATATATAAGAAATACTAATAAGTAGAAGTAAACTAGAGAAGATAGAACTTATAAATAAAAATACTCTATAGTAAGTTTAAGTTCTATAGAAAATAATACTTAAAATAGTTAAATAAGATTATATAACTAACTATAGCAAGATATAAAGAGAATAAGTACTAATAAAAAAATAAAGCTAAATATAAGCTTTAAGGGGACTTATCTTCCCTTATCTTCTCTAGTAGTATCTAATATACTTTTAATTAATATATAATATACGCACAGGAGATCTACTATAAGTATAAGGTATTAGATAATTTATAGTTACTTTTAATTCTTTATAGTTACTCTAAAATTAAAATTTATACCTTAAGTAAAATAGTTTAATACTATTTTATTAAATCTTAACTTACTATATTGCTTTTTTTATTTCTACTAAGTTTAATCTATCTCTACTAAGTCTAACAAGCTATCTAATCTAGAAATAAGAAAACTAGTTAATATTACACAATTAATTAAATAACTAGCTATTAAGTGTAATTTACATTAGCAAGTAAGTAACCTATAATAAAATAATAAAAAACTATATTTAAAAATATTAAAAAAGTTTAGAAAAATTACTGCTTATAAGCTTTTAAATTTAAAGTTCTTATTACCTTTTTATATAAACGAGTTTCTAGTAAAATAAAAGAATTAGATTTATATAATTAAATTATTAAGAATTTAAATAAGTTTACTTACCTATAAATTTAAAATAACTATAGAAATTTTATTTTTAAATTTTTAACTTATATTAGAAAACTTTTTATTCTTAAATAGTAGTATTAAAATTAGTAGTATATATAATAGTTATAGCTATTAATTCTAGCTATTAATATTCTATTAATTCTAGTAATAAGTAATAAACTAGAAAAATACTTTTTAAAAATACGTTATACAATTTCATAGAAAAGAATATAACTTAGTATTAAAAATATTAAAAAAGTAAAATACTTAAAATAGTAGTAGCTTATATAGCTTTTATTAAAAGAGATATAATAAAAGTTTTATATTTTTATTTTTATTTTCTTTATATAATAACTATAGAGTATGTAAAGTAAATATAATATTATATAACTTTATACTCTTTTTATATATAGTAGTAATATATAAATTAGTATAACTACTATATAAAAAAGCTTCTCTTAATATTAAACTTAATTTTAATAATAATAAGTATAATAACATAAGTTTTTTTTATTACTTTTTAACTTTATATAAACTTGTTTCATAAAGCGCTTATTTTATATAACGTTATTACTACTACTATTACTATTACTACTACTACTACTACTACTATTACTACAACTAACTAGAATTTCGTTTTAAATATAAAATAGTAGTAATTAGTATTACTAGCTTATAGTTTATAAGTATATACTATATTAGCTCTTTTAGAGCAAAATGTAAAGTATATATATAATAATATAATACTTATTTAAGTAGTAATATACTAGCCTTTATATATTAATACTATTTTTATATAATTTTATAAAAAAGTAGTAAAGTAATTATATAGTACTTACCATAGTACTTACTTAAGTTTTTATTTCTTTTTAAAGTATTACTATATAAAAAAAATACTTTAATAGAGTATATACTAATTATAAATAGTATAATTATACTAATTATTACTTTCTATAAAAAAAATGTAATAATAAATTAATTAGTAACTTTTTATATTAGTTTTACTATTAGAGCTTAGTAATAAAAATAAAAAAGTAATATAATAATAGCTTCTATTTTTATTAAAAATAATAGGCCTTGAATTATAGCCTAAAATATAATTATTTTAACTTAAGTACGTATAAACTTTATTTTAAAAAATAAGTATACTTAATTATAAAAAATATTTATAATATAAGTACACACTTAGTAATAAAAGTTATTTATAGTATTTAAGTATAATCTAAATATTTATATAATACTTAAAATAAGTAGCTATATAATAAAACTAATATTAATTAATATTAATAAAGTATAAAATTTTATTAAAAAAATTTTATACTTTTTATTTATACTTTAAAGCTTATATAGTATTTTAACTTTAGTAGCTTTAACCTTAGTAGCTTTAACTCTTAAATATTTAATAACTAAAATATTACGTGCTTTTACCTTTACTATATAGTTTTTTATTTTATAGTAATTTATTTTACTTTCTTAATATTTAATGCAAATATTATGAAATGTAATAAAGAAGTTAAAATAGAAACATAACTACACGATAATATATAAACAGTTATAGAAAACTAAAAACTCTAATAAAAAGCTAATAAGTTAAAACGTAAGTACTAAGTACTATATATAGTAAACACTTAGCAACAAAAATATATAAGATACTTAAGTAAATAATATAAAAAAATTATAAAATAGAGCTATAAAAGTAACTTTACTAAAGCTTATAATACTAATTAAAGATAATTAAAAATAAGTATTAAAAACTAAATTAGTAAGAAACTTACTAAAAGAAAAGCTAAATAAGACACGTAATAAGATTTTAGAAATTTAAATAAATTATAAAAAATATTATAGAATCTTAGAATTATAATAGATTAACTTAATAAGACTAGATAAAAGTTAATTAATTATAACTATTAAGAAATAAAACTATATAAGGAGGCGTTTTCTATTATATTATTTTATTTTTTATAGTTACTTAATATTTCACACGTACTATATACTAAATTAATAAAATATTTTAATTTTATTAATAATTTAATTTTATTTATTTTACTTTAAAGCTTTATTATGCTAAAGTAATTAGCTAAAGTTAATAGCTAAATCTTTAAAATTTATTTCTAATAAACTTTACTTTATTTAATATTTTTAAATTAAATAAAGCTCTTATTACATAATAAAAATAACTACTTATACTTAGTATAAGTGAAAACGTAATTAAGTTATTAAAATAAAATTAATTATAAATATAGTAGAACTGTTATTTACTATAAGTATTCTAGTATTAAGTTTACTATAAATAGTATAACAGCAGGTAGAATAAATTTAATAGCTTTTATAAATAGTTTAGATACTTAAGATATAACTTAATAATAAGTTAAATAGGTAAGTTGAAATTTAGTTACTAAAATAATATAATAGAATACATAGAAAGCTACGTAAGTTTATAATAATAATAGATATATATTATAGGTTTAATAAGTAAATATTTACGACTAAGTAGAATTAAATTCTTATTACTAATATAAATATAGAAAATAGAACTATAGAATAGTTCTAGCCCTTAGCTAAAAATTATCTAAAGACTAGTAACTTAAACTAAGAAAATAATAAATTAAAAAACTATAGTAATAAAGTATAAAAAGTCTTTACTAGCTATTAAACATTTTTTTAAAAAAATTTAGTATTTAGAGAAGTTAATAAGAAACTTATTATAGTTAAGAAATCTAAGAATTTTAGGTAAACTAAATTAGTAGCTAAATATACAGCAGAGTTTAAGTAACTCTAATTATAAATTAATTAAAAAAATAAGTCATTAATTAAATTCTACTACTAAGGCCTTAAGAATAGAGTTAAGAACAAAATATCTAGAAAAAAATTAATTAAATAAACTATTAGAGATAATAACGAAAGTAGTATAAATTAATAATAAATAATATAAACAAGATTAAGAGAAATAGGAAAATAATATTATTATACTTTAGAAACTTAAGAAAGATTTAACGCCCACGTATAACTAAGACTTAATAAATATAAATATAAAGAAAATATAAATAGAAAGTAAGAGGCTGAGGTCTGTTAAGCTATAAATAATACTAAAAGAAAAGAATTAATTAGAAAGAAAAGCCTATCTAAGATGTAAAAAAATAAATCACTTTATATAAAAATATATAATAGAAACTAAGAAATATAAGGTTGCTATATTATATATTAAACTAAAAGAACTTATAGAATAAAACATTTATTAGAAAATTAACTAAAATTAATATTAGATATATAGAACATCTTAATACTTTAAACTTAACTATATAAAAAAGTACTAGATAATACTTCTAACTCTAAAGAATAACTTAAATAAATATAATATAGTTATTTATAAAGTAGTATAAAAGTAATATAATGTAGTAAATAAAAATACAGAAAACTACTTCCTACAGAAAATTATTATTTTTAAGCTATTATTAAAAGAGCTAGAAACTAAAAGCAATTCTTTTAAAACTTATAATAAAAAAAAGTAATCTATAATTAAAAGTAACTTTTTTATAATTATTAGTAGCTTAATATTTATTATAATTAGAGCTTAAGTATAATAATATATATATTAAATCTATAGGTTAGACTAATATTTCGAAAAGAATTATTTAGTAAAGTACTAAAATATTACTCTAAAAAATAGAATAGATAAGTACTATTAAAACTTATAAAAAATAGGACATAAATAATATAATATATTTACTATAAGAGAAATGTTATAGTTTCTGAAAATAATCTAGAAAAAATAAATTATACATAAAAGAGTTAGAAATACTTTTTAATATAACTATACTAAGTATACATTAATGTTAGAGTTTAAAGCAATTAAACTAAAATTCAAATAAACTAATAAATAGATATTAGTAAAAGAAGAAACTTTACGAATACTATAATTAGAATTTACACTAATAAAAGAATAATTATAGTATAAAAAGTATTAGCTATATAGTTTTAAACATTATTTAAAAAAAAAATTTAAATAAAAGTAATATATTATATAACTTAATAAATAAAATAAGAACAAACACTTCACTAAATAATAAAATAATAAAAACTAAAAAATATTAATATTATAATAATTAAGTTTTCTAATAGTGAACTTAATTTATAAGGTAATAAATACTAAGTAGTAAGTTAGACTTAATACTAAATAGAGTATAAATTTATTAAAAATAATAAAAACTTAAGAAATAGAATATAAGTAATATAAGCTATAAACTTTTATTTTATATAAATGTTTCCTAAAATAGAAATATCCTAACTATAAAAAAGAAATAAAAAGTATATATAGTAAGAAGCTATAGTATAAGTTTTATTTAATAAAATATTTAATTTATATAAAAATAGAATAATAATAGAATAAGTCTATTTCTAGGCATACTATAAGTAATAGTCTAAAAAACTAAGCAGCTAATAACTACTAGCTATAGTTAATAATACAGCTAGTAAAACTAAAAAAGCAAGGAAATCTTACTTTTAAAAATAATAAAAAGATAAAAAAGTTATTAAAAATACCTAAGTATTAGAACGTTTTTCTAATAGGTAAGAAATATACTAAAAAGTATATATTTATAAAAAAAAGCTATTTATACTTATAGATAGTCGAGTAAATAAAATACTTATTTTAAATAAATAAATAAAAAATCACGCTATACTATATAAAGTTATAAATAAACTAGTAAAGTTATAGAAAGTAGATAATAATATAGTAAACTTTAGAAAAGAAATAATTAACTAAGAAGCTAAAATAGTAACTATAGAAGTTATAGATTATAGAAATAACTATTATATTAAAATAACTAACTTAAGTAAAAAAGATATAATCTTAGGATAAAACTAGCTCACTAAGTAGAATCTAATTATTAATTAGAAAAAAAACGATTTTAAATTAATAACTTATATAAGATCGTGTTGACTTAAATTCTATAAAAAAATTAAAAGAAAATAATCTTAATAATAGAATATATTTCTCTAAGCAAGATAAAGCGCTTATGTAAATAGAAACTAAAAAATATTAAACTTTTATAAGTTAAAAGAATATAGATATTATAGGAAACAGCTACTTTCACTATTCTAAAGGAATATTAAAAATTTAAAAAATTATTTAAAGAGAAACTAAAAAGAAATTTACTAAAATATAAACTATAAAATTACTAAATACTACTTTAAAAAGGAGTAACGTTGAAACCAACACGAATATATAAACATAATTAAAATTAATAAAAAGAACTTCAAAAATACTTAAATGTGAACTTAAAGAAGGAATATATATAAGTAAGTAAAAGCCTAATAGCGTTTCCTATACTATTTATACTAAAAGAAATTAAGAAACTATAATTATGTACTGATTTAGATAACTTAATAACATAATAATAAAGAATTATTACTTATTATTATTAATTTAAGAACTTATAAATTAACTCTAGAAAGGAAAATAATTTAGTTTATTTAATATTCAAAAAAGATACTACAGAGTAAGAATAAAAAAAGAATATAAGTAATTAATAGTATTTAAGATAAGATTTAAACTATTTGAAAATTTTATTATACTGTTTAAGTTAACTAATATACTAGCTACGATCTAAATAATAATAAACTATATATTATATAAATATTTAAATATATTTATATTAGCTTATCTAAACAACGTTCTCATCTACTTAAAAGAATTATTAGAAAAGTATAAAGAATATATTAAGAAAGTATTATAAAAGCTAAAAAAGTATAATTTACTTATATAACTAGAAAAATACTATTTCTACTAAATAAGTATAAATTTTCTTAGATTTATTATTTTACGAGAAAAAATAGCTATAAAATCTAGTAAAGCTAAAGATATTATAGACTAGCTATACCTAATATTAGTTAAAAAAATTTAGTTCTATTTAGAATTTATAAACTTTTATTAAAAGTTTATAAAGAGTTATTTAAAAATTACAGTACTATTTATAGAGATTATACGTAAAGATATTAAATTTAGATAAAATAAACTATAAGAAATAGTATTTTAATAACTTAAGAGAAAATTCTTAAAAGTACTAATACTAAAAATATTTAAATCTAAATTACTAATAGTCTTAGAGATTAATGTGTTAAATTATATATAAAAAGTAATATATATTTAAATATATAGTAATAAGTATTTAAATATATAGTAATAAGTATTTATATTTAGTTAACTATATATTAAAAAAAGTTAGTAGACCTGAATTAAATTATAATATCTATAATAAGAAACTACTTATAGTAGTTCTAGCATTTAAAAAATAGAAAACATATTTTAAAAAAGTATAATACTAAGTAGTAGTCTATTTAAACTATAAGAATTTCATGAGTTTTATTATAATAAAGAAGTTAAATTAATAATAAATGTAATAAGTAAAGCTGCTTATAATCTTTAATTTTAAAATATTTTACTAAAAAAATAAAGATAATAGTACACCTAATACTTTAAGCTAATAACATAATTATATACATAAAATAAAAATATTTTAGAACTTAATTCTAAAGTAGAATTTAGATAGATTCTTAGAATATGCTGATATAAAGATTACGATAGTTACTTAAATTAAAAATAACTAGAAATAACGAATTGAGAATAAGCTAAAAATAAAGTATTTACTAATAAACTTATTATAGTTCATTAAAGACAATAAACTTATTTAACAAAATAAACATATATATATACTAAAATTCTTATAAAAGGAATTAATTTAAGAAAATTACAGTACCATCACATATAAACACTAAGAAATTAAAAAGATAGTAAAATATCTTTTTAGAAACTTCTACTTCCTATATATATATAAGGAAGTTAAGAAAGTTTTTACTAATTACTTAAAATATAATAAAAATAAGTTAAAGTAATATAAATTATATAGTTTACTATAGCTACTAGCTACAGCTAAAGAACTATAGAAATTAGTTTTAATAAACTTTATTATAAATTTACTAGAATCTAGAGTATAGAACTAAGAATGAATATATAATATAATATTAGTAATTATTAACAGAAACACGAAGTACGTATATTTTAAATCTATATATAAGAAACTTTTAATAGATAAATTAGCTTATGTAATTTTATAAACTTTAATTATAAAATATAAAATACCTAGTGTCAGGAGGCAGTAGCGTATAAATAAAGTTAATAACTATAATAATAGTATATAATATAAAGTAAATTATAAAATATAGTTTACTAAGCTATATACAGAAACTATAGATAGAATATATATAAGGTTTTAGAAATAAAGAGGCCTGCATGGCCTGTGCAGAAATTTTATATAATATTTAATTTAAATAACCTTAAAAATAATAGTTCTTATAAAACTATATTATAATAATATTTTTCTTTTTATAGCTATAGTCTCTACAGTTATCTTAAGAGCTAGATTTCTTAGAGTATTATTAATAGAATACTTAAATTATATCTATAGTATTCTCTATTTAGTAAATAGAGATCTTAGTTAACTTATTATATCTAATTTATTTAATTATATACTTTAGTTATAGAGTGCTATTATGGCTATAGTAGTTCTAATAAAAGTTAATAATATTTTTAATAAACTACTTTTATTTACTATTAATTTCTATTAGCAGAGGGGTAGTAATTACTGGTAGAATAATAAATTAATTATAATAAAGCAAAGCAGACTAATATAAAATATATTATAAAAATAGAGTTTATTTAGTAATTTATGATAGTAAATATATAGTAATATAACCTTTATAACTTAAAATAAGCCTAGATTCTTCTAATCTAGTTTCTTTATAGAGTATTGGTATTATAGGTTGTTAACTTACTAACGTAATTTATACTAGTAACTAGTTATTTAATTAATTAAGTAATTATAATTAGTTCCCTTATGTCTAGATCGGATAGCTTATTAGACTTAATAGAGATAAATTAAACTTAGTAGAAATAAAAGAAATAAGTATAATAAATTAAGATTTAATAGAATAGTATTAAACTATTTTACATAAGATATAAATCTTAATTTTAGAGTAATTATAAAGAATTAAAAGTAATTATAAGTTATTTAATGCCTTATATTTATAGTAAATCCCTTATACGTATATTATATATAAAAGTATATTAAATACTACTAAAGAAGATAAAAGAAAATAAGTTTTTATTTTCTTTATTAGTACTTATTTAATTTATATTCTGCTATAGTAGGTTACATGATCTCGCTAGATTATTTATCTAGATACCACTTTTTATAGAACTTAAACTTATTATAAAATACTTCTATTTATAAGTTCTGTTTTCTCTAATTTACTTCTATTCTTTAGTATTATTTATATATTTCTTTATATTATATTTTTTATAATAACGCCTTCTCAGCTACAGCTGTTTTTTTTATTATAATTTATAATATTCTTCCCTTTCTCTAAGCCTTTAGTCTAAAGGTTATTTTGTTTCTTTTATAGATAGTATAAAGGCAGCTAGTTCTTTATATAAAAGCTAAGATTATAAGAACCCTTTATACTTTTTTTATCTTTCTAATTTCTTAAGAATAATTTGAGTGGAATCGTCCTTAATATAAGCTTACTTTCTAGTAAAAAAGGTTTAAGAGAATAACTATTAAATACTATCTCTTTATTCTTATTATCAGAAAGGCAATCATGTTTATCTGGTAAATTTAGTTTCTAAATAATATTCTAAGTATATTAATTAAAACGTAAAGTGTAATCTTATTATATTATAACCTAAATAGAATTAGTTAGATTATAATAAATTAAAGCTTTAGTAGTAGTTTTATACTATTAAAGAGAAGTTAATTACTATAAAGTTTTATAAACTTCGCCTTTATTATTAATTAGCTTAAGTAGATTCTTAAGAGAAGAAAATATTCTAGTATAAGCTTACCTCAATTAATAAAGTTCATATAATAAAAAAGAAAGAGTAAAATTATTAGAATTAATTTAGTATATTACTATTTATAGTATTTAATATCACCTTATCTTTCTTCTTTACTTTTAATTAGAATGTTTTATATTCTCTATTTATATTAAATACAGCCTTAAAATAGGCATTTGCTGGTTTATCTAATAATACTAGTTAATTAGCTTTAAACTATTTTTTAAATTCCTAACTAGCTTCTACGTATTATTTTTAGGTCTATAATTTTTTTATTTACCTAAATACTTCTACTAACGCCTAAATAGTTAGTAGTTTAGGATTTATTAGACTTTATACTTAGTAGTATTTTCTTTAAGTTTAATTTTCTTTTATAGTTTAACATTTAGTAGTGCTGGTTTTAATAATAAAATATAAAAAACTAAGTAAATTCTTATATTTTTAAGTAGTTATAGTTTATAATTTACAGATCTTATTTATCTTTTTACTTTAAATAGTCCTAATTTTATGTAATCTAGTTTCTTTAATAGTTGTTTAATTTTTAAATTTTTTTATAATAGGAAAATTTTATCTCCCTTCTTAAAAAATAGCCTCTTAATTTTAAATTTATTTCTATATTATTTACTAAGGTCTTCTTTTTAGGTAATTTTTATTATTATTTCTTAATAAAGTTATTATAACTTCTTAACTTTTATTCTTATAGATTTTAATATTTTATTTAATTTTTGTGGTTCTTAATAAGCCGTAGGCTTATAACTATAGTTTATAAAAAATAATAATTTTCTAATAGTTAATAATTTTATAGAGTTATATATAAACTTAGTTATTAGTAATAAGTCTATCTAATTATCTTATTATTTATTAACGTATATTTATAGATATTATTCTAGTATTTAGTTTATTTGTTTTATTTATCTGTTTATTTATAAGTGAAATGCTATTAAGAGATAATATTCAGCCTCTAGCTTTCCTATAAACGTTTTCTAGAATATTAATATAAATAGTTTATTTCTCTCTATAATAAATTCCTATAGTAATCTATATTATATAATTAATAATTAGATTAGTATAGTTACTACTTTATCTACTTTTATCTCTATATATATTAGTTTAAAGTATGTGTACTTTATAAATTAGTTTATTATAACTAGTATCATATTATACTATTAGCCTTAAAAGATAGTTATTATTAGTATTTCTATAATAAAGTCTATTATAACTGATTCCTATAGTAAGTTAGGTAAAGAAATTAGTTATATAAGTCTATAATTTTTATATTCTAATACCTTATTCTTTCTGTACTTGATGCACTTTAAAAGAATAATTCTAACCTTTTTCTAAATTCTTATAATTTAGAAGTGTCTGTTAACTTGTTCTATAATTTTCTTAATTCCTTAATATCTGTATATTTTAGCTGAATATTAGTTTTTAATAAGTTTAGTTTATAATACTTCTAGTATAAAAATAGTTCCCATTTCATGCTATTATAGTCGTCTATTGTTGTATTCTTAAATTTATTCTTATTATATATTTTTAATAATAACTATTATTTTAATATTTATTTATAAGCTTCCTAGAGATCCGTTTTTTCTTTACTTAAATATTATATTATAGATTTCTAGTATATTCTTTATATAGTTTGCTTGTTAATTAAGTGTATTAGATACTATATTTTTTCCCCTAATTTATAAAGCATTTAGAAATCGAAAGTTAATAGTAATTTCTGTTATCTGACTTATTATTAATTTAACTTCTTAATTATTATAAATGTTATTAGATTTTTATGATTTAAATATATAATAATTTAATTTTTAGTTCTCTCTAAATATGCTCTTTATTTCTCAAATACTTGAACTATTACTAATAGTTTTTTATTATAAATATTATAGTTTAATTTAGTAGTTATAAGTTTATAAGATAAAAAAATCTATTAAGTGTTTTTATTTATTATTTTATATTTATAATAGAACCGCTCTCATAGCTCTGTCTGATATATCTATATATATTTCTATTTAAAATTAAAAATTAAACATTTTTAATATTAGAGATTCTTTAAATATTTTTTTTAGAATAGTAAAAGCGTTTTCCTTATATTATTCTTACTTAAATTATTAGTCTTTTTTAAGTAATTCCGTTAAGGGTAATGTGATTTTTAAGTAGTCCTTAATAAATTATCTACAGAATCTCATAAATCTAAGAAAACAATGAATTTTTTTAGTGTTTATTAGTATTAGCTAAGATAGAATATTTTTAGCTTTATTTAAATTAACTACTATTCCATCTTAGGATACTAAATATCCTAAGAACTTAACTTCTGTTTTATAGAATATATTTTTTTATTTAAATGTAGAGTTTATGTTCCTTAAGCTTTTATAATACTCTTTTAATATACTTAATATATTTATTTCGCGTTCCGTTCATGTATACGAGCATATTATTAAAATATATTATTATAAATATGTTTAGATATTTCTTTAGTATATAGTTAATAATTACATAGAATATTACTAGTGCGTTTATGAGTCTAAATAGTATAATTAAATATTTAAATAGTTTATATTTTATTTTAAATACTATTACCTACTCATGTCCTTTAGCTATTTTTATTTAATAATATTTATTTTTAATATTAAAGAGACTAAACCATTTAGCTCCTCTAAGTTTATTTATAAGTTTTAATATTAATAGTATAAAATAGTAATTTTTTACTATTATCTTATTAAAATATTAATAGTTAATGTATAGTTATAGCTTTCTATTTTTTTTGTATAAAAAGTTAAAGTAATACTATCTTACTTTTACTTATCTATATATACTCTTTTTATAATTTATTATTAAGATATTATTATAACTCTTTTTATTAGTTTATAGATAGCTGATATAGTAGTTCTAGTTTTAAATCCATTCCCTCTTTAAGCGTGATTTTATAGTCTTAGTTTTAGTATTCTAGTAATTAGTCTTTAGCTTTCTTAAAGAACTATTCTTTAAATTCTTTTTAGTATTCTTTCAGCATAATAAACGTAGTATTATAAAGTATTATTTTCTTTATTTATATTATAGCTTATTACTATCTATATTAATTATTCCTAATTCCTATAGTTTTTTTTAATTAATAGTTAGATTCTATTATGCTAGCTAGTTTTATCTTAAGATAAAATCTTTACTATTTAGATTTATAATTTTAATATAATAGTTATCCCTGTAATTTACTATCTAAATAATTATATTCTATATTTTAATATTAATTAATTTTTTTTAAATATTATTAGATTTTTATTTATGTGTTTTACTTATACAGGTTTATTTAAAACTCTAGTTAGTATTTAGTATCTCTATATATATTTATTTAATATTAGTATTTTACTAGCTTTACTATTTATAAGTGCTAGAATCTAATTACTATTAATATATATATTTATATGTAACTTATTTTTATATTTACTTTAGTTTAGTTATATATATATAAATGTTATATTTCTTTTAACCTTTAATTAGCTCTCTAGTAGCTTAGTTATAGTCTATTAGTTTTTTAGTTTTTTATATATAGTTAACTCTTAAGTAGCAGTTGTTTCTTTAGTATTTTTTTTTTAATTCTATAAATTAAATATCTTTAAAGTTAATACATTTCTTTATTAAGTATTTTATATATGTTCTTAGCTTATTCTCTATAACCTTCACATTTCCATTCTAAGAAATATTCTTAATATATGAGTTTTGTATATACTTTTATAACTAGCTATCCCTTCTGGCAGTATTCAGCTTAGTGTTATTAATATCTTAGTTAATATTTATCCTATAATAACTATTTATATTTATTTGAGTTTAGGTCTTATAATTCATTTTCTAAGTTTATATAAATTAATTTTTATTAGGGATTAAATTTCTCTTTATATATTAACTATTAAAGTACTTTTCTTATCTTTAGTTTCTTAACTCTTATAGCGTGTTTTACCTATTTATAGTTTAAACTAGTATAAGTTTTTTTTATATATATCTAATACTTTTATTTTATTACCCTGTTTGCGGTATTATTATCTTATATTTATAAAATTAATAAAATAGTCTTTTCTTCCCTTTTATTTTAATTTTATATAAGTTCTAGATATTCTACAGGGTGGTAGTACATTACAGAGGTTATAACTAATATTTATTTTTATTAATAAAATTTATTTATTTATATAGCTAGTTTTGATTTATTTAATTTTTTATATTACTTATTATCTACTGTTTATAGTACTTATTAGTATTTATATATCCTATTGTTTAAAACAACTTTCTAGTATTTAGTAATATAATATTCTTCTAAATAGTATTTTAATTTATATATTTAATAATATTTCTAGTGTATTTATTATATAATTATTATAAACATAAGTTCTTTACCTTTTTTTATTTTTTTATTTTTTTTTATTTTAATTTTTAGTTTTCCTTCTAGAAGAGTCCTCCTTCCTGTTTTATAATTTTATAAAACTATTATATTTTCTTATTAGTTTCTATGTTATACTATTAAATTACTATTTCTTATATTATAGAAATTATATTATTAAGTTATTCAGCTAAATAATCTCCTACCTGCTAATATAGTATTTTATATTTTTATTTAAGATATTTATAGCTTTTATATATCCAGTATTACTCTTATTTAATTCTTTTTTTAATAGTTTCTTTTATTATTTAGTCTTTTACTTACTCTACTTAGATTATGGTTATCTTAATTTTTTTTAGTATTTTAGTTTAAACATAAGCTTTTTTAATATCTACTTATTATTATTTATAGTCTTTTATAAAGTGCTTTTATTTTCTATACTTTAGATAAACCTTATAAGTATAGTATTTTATTTATTTCTAAGTTTATTTTTCTTACCTTTTATTAGTAGTTATTCTGCTAATATTTATTATATTATATAACTAAATATTTCTTCTATTTCTTTTAAGTAAATAAATTATTAATCTTATATAAACTTTCTTTTCTTATTTCTATTAATATTAGTAATTATTAATAGTTATTATTTATTTAATAATTTTGAGTAGTATACTTAGCCGCTTTTTTTTAAAAAATTTATTCTTAATTCTATCCTTTAGTTCTTTGTAGTATATTATAACTAGTAATTAGTCTTCTTAATTTAATTATAACTAGATTTATTTAAACTCTGCTATATATCTAGCTGCTAATATATATTATTTAAGTTATTAAAGCTTTTAAATTACTTTTATTTCTTTATTAATTTCTCTAAAGACTATAATTATTTCCCTTTTGAAATTCTCGTAATTCCTAAAGGCTTTTTTTATGTTATTATTATAATTTCTAAGTTCTATTATACTTAAGTTAGGTTTTTTATTTACTAGATAGTTTTTTACTAAGGACTTAAACTATTTTATAGCTCGTCCTATTATAATTATACTAGCTACTAGAATTTAATCTTAGTTAGTTATAAATAATACTTAATTAAAATAATAGTAAAGGTTTATTATTAGTATAAAGATTTTTAGTTTATCCTAATTACTATTAAATTTTATAGGAGAGTATATTCTTGCTATTTCTATTTTTTAATATTTCTTTATTTTAACTTATTATTATATACTAATTATGGCTTTATAAAGCTCTATAATAGCTATCTTTTATTCCTAGATAATTTATTATATACTCTTAGTTTCTCTTAATGTATTTTCTATAGTAGATAATAGTTTTACTATAACTTCTTTTTTACTACTACTTTTTTCTAACAAATAAAGTTCCTATTCGTCCTTATAGTAGGTTGTTATAGAGTTTTTAGATAACTATTATTAGAATTTATCTAATCACTTTTTCTATTCTTTTAAGATAGTAATTATAATATTATAGGTTACTAACTTACTAATATAATTTATACTAGTAACTAGTTATCTAATTAATTAAGTAATTATAATTAGTTTCTTTATGTCTAGATTAGATAGCTTGTTAGACTTAGTAGAAATAAATTAAACTTAATAGAGATAGAAAAAGTAAGTATAGTAAGTTAAAATTTAATAGAATAGTATTAAACTATTTTACTTAAGGTATAAATCTTAATTTTAGAGTAATTATAAAGAATTAAAAGTAACTATAAGTTGTCTGATGTGTTATACTTATAGTAAATTCTCTATACATATATTATATACTAATTAGAAGTATATTAGATACTACTAGAAAAAATAAAAGAAAATAAGTTTTTATTTTTTTTATTAATACTTCTTTAATTTATATTCTGCTATAGTAGGTTATATAATCTTATTAAATTATTTATTTAAGTACTGCTTTTTATAGAACTTAAACTTACTATAAAGTACTTTTATTTATAGATTTTGTTTTTTCTAATTTACTTTTACTCTTTAGTATTATTTATATATTTCTTTATACTATATTTTTTATAGCAACGCCTTCTTAGCTATGGCTGCTTCTTTATTATAGTTTATAATAATAAAGTCTTAATATTTTAAACATCTAGCTATATAAAATCTCCTATATAGAATAAACAGGTAAGATAGTAGTATATGTTTATTTAATTTTTATAATAAACTTATATAGTTAATGGTTTAATACGTAAGTAGTTTATAATCTTTTATATCTTAACTATAAGCTTCTTAAAGTCTTAACTTTATATAAAATAAATAGTAGCTAATAGTTTAAATCTAACTCTTAAGTAGAAGCCGTAATTTATAAAGAATAAAATAATAATAGTATTTTTTAAGTAAATAGAGTTTAAAATAAACTTAGCTAATAGTAGCTATTTAAATTAGTTATTTTATAAATAGCTAATACATAACTATAAGTACTATTTAAAGACTATATTAGTTTATTCTAACTAGCTATTAATCTTAAAATAGTATGTAATTAATAGTAGCATTATAATCTTTAACTAATAATTTAAGTACTTCTAGAATTTAAAAATAAACTAAAGTCTATAATTAAAAAGAATAGTACTTAGTAAGCTGTAGAGTTTCTATATATATATTAAAAATAAATAAATAATGTCTTTAGTATTATGGCATATTTAATAAAAAATTAAGTACTTTATTTTTATTAAATAGTAGGTTATAATTATTATAATATTATAATAATTACTTAATAATAAGTAAATAATAAAGTCTATAGATATATTCTTTTAAGTATAATCTAAAATAAATAACAGTTTTAAAACTCTTTAGCAGGCTTCTTTTAATAGAATAGTATTATAATAAATATAATAATTATAAAGCTAGTAAATAATAAAGTTATATATATAAAGCTAGTAGTACTTATAAGATAATAATTTATATATTTTATTTTAACTTATATAGCTAGTAATAAGGCTTTTATAATAAGAATAAAGTAGTTTAGCTTTTAGCTTATTTATAATAAGTATATAGAGTTTTTCTCTATATTATAAATATCTATCTATCTTAATATACTTAACTAGTATTAGGTACTTATTCTTATAGTTTCTATTCTATAAGTTAGTTAGTATAAAGTTAATTATAGAATTAGTATAATAGCTTTTTTAGAATAGAATTTAGATTCTTAGTAATAGCAGGTTTTTAATTTACTTAATTTCTAAAATAATAGTAAATCTAGTAAAAATAGAAATAAAAATAAGTTTAATAAGTAGTAATAGTTTAACAGTATATTAATAGAGCTAGTTATAAATTATTATAATAATTCTATAAATAAAAGTCTCTAGTAAGTTAAAGAAGTAGATTAATTTTTTCTTATAATTAATTATAATATATAAAGTAATAGCTGAAAGTAATTTTAGATTTTCTTATTTTAAAATAATCTAGCTTTAGTAACGGAGCCTCTTATTTTCTTTTTATAATAAATTAACTAATTTATTAATTAAAGAGTCTAGCCTCACGCCTTACTTTCTAAGATAATATATAATCTTAAAGTTAAAATAAAATAGGAATTCAGACTAGTAGACTTAGTAGTAGTTTAGTAACTTTATTATTATAAAATATTTTAAATTATAATAGTTTGTAATTACTATAATTAGTGAAGCATATTTCTTAAGTTCTAGTTACTATTTTTTAAAATAATAAATAATTACTAATAGTTTTTTATTATAGATTTTATAATTACACTCTATTATTAAGTGCTTCTTTAAGAAGAATATAATAAACTATAAAATACTATTATCTTTATATTATAATAGTATTCCTGTAGAATTATAGTTAGAGATATTTATTTTAATAATAACTTCTTTTTTCTAATTAAATAACACTAAAATAAGTGCGGTAGTAAATACTATTTTTAGCTTTTAAAAAGCTTTCTTATAATTATTATTTTATTTAAATAGTATATTCTTCTATATTAAGCGGACTAGTGGAGTAGTAAGATAAAAAAAATTCTTATATAAAATAATAATAGAAGTTTATAAAGTTAATAAATATCTATATATTTATAATATAAGTTAGTATTATCTAGTTAATTATTATTTTAATTTTTTTTTTAAGTTCATGCGGATACCCTTATATCCTATAATTAAACCTAGAAATTAGATTTTAGTAATAAAGAATTTATATTTATTCACTCTTATATATAGCCCTGCTTTTTATAGGCTTCTTAGTATTAAATAAAAGTATTCTTTATATTTAGTATAAGTATAACTATAGACTAGAATATTATTTATATAAATAGTATAAAAGCAATTTAGATGTTTTTATAAAATATTATTTATATATTACTAAAAGATTATAAAAGTATCTATTAACCTAAATAGTATTACTAGTATCTTATATAAGCTAAAATAGATTTAGAATATAGTAAATTATTTTTAGTTAGCTTTAATATAAAGGTTATTAAAAGCCTATAGAATATTAATCTTATAAAAGTATTATATCCCTTTTAGGTTATTTAATAGTTTCTTAATTAATAATAGTAGGTAATAGTTTTTTACTATAATTTTATTTAATACATAATAGTTAACGTAGAATTAGAGTTCTTTATTTACTTTCTTTATAAATAGAACTAGAGATATAGTTAGGGAGCTATTAGAGTAAATAAATCTCTTTTAAATATTTTTATTAAGTTATTTATAAAGTACTTATAGCTTTATATAGAATATTAAGTATAGGTAACTACAAAACAGGGTTTTTCCGTCTATTAGCAAAATATTATAATTATATAGATAATACAGCAGCAAGTTTTTAGCTTCTTCTAGTAAAAAAAACTAATAAAACTAAAATAAAAATTTCTAAATATTAGGCAGGAGCTTTTCTTATAGATTTATACTCTTAATTATAATAAAAGCTTATTTAATATCTTTTATAGAGATAGTAAATAAATAGTAGCTACTATAGCAGGTATATATAATATAAGCTTTTAAAAATATAAAATAGATATTTAGCTTCCTATAGTCCTTCTAGCTGTAGTAGAATTTAGAAATTAATTTCTATAAAATAGAAATAACTCTATAAGTGTAAACTAAAGTAAATAGAATTTTATAATAATTATAATAAAATAAGTTATTAAATATAAGAATATTTATAGTTTAGTTAATCTAAGGGTTATAGTACTATAGCTAATATACTTCTAGTATAATAAAATATAACTCTAAAATAGTCATAAACAGGCAGATTATTTTAGTATAATTATTAATATAAAAGCTTATAATAATATATACGGCAATAAATCCGATATAGAACTTATTTTTATTTATAATATTAAAATAAAATAATCTCTTTAGCTGTTTTAGCTAGAAGCTTATAGAAATAATTTAATTTTAGTTAACAAAGTCTCCTTTAGCTCTGCTATTAATAAGGTTATAAATAGTAATAATCTAGCTAGTAAATTATATTAAATATCTAGTAATAATAGAAATTAATTTAATAGAAAATATAAGAATATAGAATTATAAATTAAGCCTTTTCTTAATTAACATCTCATAAATAGCGATAGCGGGGATTTTATAAGAGTATAATTTTAAAGCTAAAACATAACTTAATTATAACTTAAGACTTTTACTAGATTATATAGTAGAAAATATAGTAAAGTATAAGAATAAATAAAGAAATAAATAAAAGACAAAAATAGTAAACTAAATAATATATAAATAAAGATACTTTAAAACTAGCAGGTATTAGAGTAAGAGTAATAGATAATAAAATAACTTTTTAAGTTATAATAATAGTATTTATAGTATTTCTTATAGCTTTAGCTTAAGAAGTTTAGTTAATAGTAGTAACTTAAATCTATAAGTTTAGTATTAAAATTAGTAGAAATAGCTATTAATAAAAAAATAATATACTTTTAAGTAGTAAGTTAAAGATTATAGGTTTTATAACTACTTATAAAACCAGCTAAGTTATAATAATAGTAGTAGTTCTTAAAGTTTTATAAATAATAAGCTAATAAATAGTACTAATAGTTTAATAGTAAATTATAAAGTAATATATTCTATAATTCCTTAAAAATAGCATTCTCTAGAAAGGTTAGTAGGGAGTCTTTAAATAGGCTAAATTTAAAAGCTAATTATTAAAATTCTACTAAAAAAATACTAAACTCCTAGTTCTTTTAGCAGAGCTTAAATAGATTTATTAAATATTATAAACTTAATTTAAGTCTCTATAAGTTTACTCTAGAATTTCTAGTATTATAAAGTAGTCTAGTAAGTAATAGATACTATTAGTAATATATAAAAGAACTTACTTATATAGTATATTTTTAAGCCGTTTATTTGCATAAGCTATATAGAATTTAGCGGTAGAAAAATAGTCTTAATTTATAGTTATCTTTATATAAATCTATACTATAAAGTATTAAAAATTATTTTAGTTACTATTAAATTTATTAGAGTTAAATAAACATTCAGAAAAAGTATAAATTAAAAATAAAATAAAAATAAATAAAAAAGAGATAGTTATAAGTAGTTTAGTTTTAATTAAAACAATAGTAAGGACAAAAACAGAGATAGAAATAGAAATAGTAAAAATAATAAATATTAAGTTTCTAAACTATAGCTATATATATAAGTTTATAATTTACCTTTAAACTTTTTATAACTCTTATTTCTAATAGCTATAGACTTTTTTAAGTATTAAGACTTATTTATAAAGGTCTATTATCTCCGCTGTAGTAGTAGTAAGTTACTATAATTAGTCTTTATAAATATTATAAAGAACTATAATATAGTCTAGTTATTCTTATAGTTATTCTTATATAGATTATAGGAATTTATTTTTATTCTATAAGACTAATAGGGGTTATAAAGCTAATATAAAAAAAAAGCTATTTAATATTAAAAAATAGTAGTATATAGATAAAGTTAGTAACTATAATAATAGTATATAATATAAAATAGATTATAAGACGTAGCTCACCGAGCTACGTATAGAAACTATAGATAAAATATATATAAAATTCTAAAAATAAAAGAGCCTATATAGTCTGTATAAAAGCTTTATATAGTACTTAATTTAAATAAACTTAAGAATAATAGTTCTTATAAGACTATACTATAACACCTAGAAAATTTATTATTAATAGAAATAAGCTATTTATGTTAACTTTTTAAAATATATTTATTTATAGAATAGAAGCTAAATATAAGCTATTAATAGCTTATTATTCTTAAATAAATAGATAAATAGAACGAATAAACTAAACACTAGAGTAGTATCTAAAAATATATATTAATAAGTTATAAAATAACTAAGTTATATTATTACTAATAGCTGAGTTTATATATAACTTCGTAAAATTATTAATAATAGGTATTTTACTATTCTTTATAAACTATAATTATGAGCTAACTAATTATAAAAAATTATAATAATTATAAAGTAAATTAGCAAATACTTATAAAAAAGTGAAAATATTTAAGTATTATATAAAAAAATATACAACAAAATAACTTACTAAAACTTATAAACTAAGGATTATACTAATAAGTCTAGAGTTAAAAAAACTAATTATTAAGAAAAGAGACAAAGTTTTTCTACTATAAAAAAATTTTAAAATAAAAAACTATTAAGAAAACTAAATTTAATTTAAATAAGACTATTTAAAGTTAAGAAATAAATAGAATTAGTTAATTATAAATTATAACTACTAAAAATAATAAAAAGAATTTATGTTATATTTTATATTTTACTTTTAGAATTAGTACTACTAAATATACTATTAGCTAAAAAAGTTTAGTTAAAACTAGATAATAATTTTAAATAAAAAGTAAGTAAAATTCTTACACTATAAAAGTTTAGACGTTAGTAAAAGTATTTAGTCTAATAAAAAAACTATAAACTAAAAAAAAAAATATAGAAATTAATTAAGTATATAAAATATTATATTTAACTAATTAACTAGTTCTACTCTAAGAATCTATAAATATTAGATCCTAGAATAAAGAAAATTAAACGCCTTTCTAATCTAATAAAAAAAAAGTATTATTTAAGAAGAAACTTATAAAAAATAAAGTACTTAAAAATAAAAGATTATTATTATAAAAAAAAAAATTTTCTTTTTTTTTCTAATTTTTTAAGATCTTTAATGGAAGCTAGCTTATAAGGAATTATCTTAAAATAACGAGATTTAAGCAGCTGTAGTTACTTATAAAAATATATTTTCTAAGTAAAAGTAATATAAGCTAATTTCTTAAGTAAAAAGATAATATTTTTAGCTATAAAGATCTACTAATACAGATCTAATTCTAGCTATTTAATATAATTAAATTCCGTAAGGAATATTATAAGATTGTAATATTAGTTATAACTAAAATACTTAAAATAATAGTTAGAGAAAAGATTTACTAGGTATTATCTATTCTAGTAATAATAATTTCTATATAGTATTAGCATAAAATAGTTCTAATTATAAATTTAATTTATAAGATAATAATAATAGATAGTTAAGAACTTAGCTTTAATTATTATTAAATAAAAAATAAAAAGAATTAATATAAAAAAGAGCTTATAAGATAATAGAGAGTATAAACTACGTTTATAAAAAAATTACAGAAATAAATATACAGACTTTTAGGTTAAAAGCTTAAAGAGAGAAGTATATATTATAAAATATAATAAAAAAAATAAAATAGAAACATAACTACGTAATAATATATAAATAGTTATAAGAAACTAAAAACTTTAGTAAAAAGCTAATAAGTTAGAACGTAAGTATTAAGTATTATATATAATAAATACTTAGCAGTAGGATTATATAAAGTACTTAAATAATATAAAAAAGTTATAAAATAAAGCTATAAAAATAACTTTACTAAAGCATATAATGCTAATTAAAGATAGTTAGAAACAAATATTAAAGACTAAATTAGTAAGAAACTTACTAAGAAAAAAGCTAAGTAAAGTATATAATAAAATTTTAGAAGTCTAAGCAGATTATAAAGAGTATTATAAGATTTTAAAATTATAATAAATTAACTTAATGAAACTAGGCGAGAGTTAATTAGTTATAACTACTAAAAAATAGAATTATATAAGAAGGCTTTTTTTTTTATTATATTATTTTTTATAATTACTTAACATTTCACACGTACTGTGTTCTAAATTAATAGAATATTTTAACTTTATTAATAACTTATTTTTCTTTATCCTACTTTAAAGTCTTATTATACTAAAGTAATTAGCTAAAGCTAATAGCTAAATCTTTAAACTTTATTTTTAATAGACTTTACTTTATTTAATATTTTTAAATTAAGTAAAGCCCTTATCACGTAATAATAAAATATAAAATTACTTAACTTATTTATTATATAAACCTTATAAATATTACTAATTTTATTGTTTATTTTATATATTCTTAATATATTTTATGTATTTTTTAAAATTGTATAAAAAAATCACTAATATTTATTATTAATAGTATAAATATTTATAGATTACTAATATTTTATTTATTTATATTTATATATTAAAAACTATACTATAATTAATTACTTAAATAGTAGTAAAACATAATAATATTAAACATACATATATTTATTTAATACTAAAAGTTTTTATATAGTATATAGCTATGCTTTTAATTTAGCTAAAAAAGCCATATAATAATTAAGAAATTCTAATTAGTATATCTAATACTAATAAAATTAGAAATAAGTAAATATAGTATTTTTAGTAAAACTCTTATATATATAGTATATATATAATTTATAGTATAATCTATATTTTATAAAATATTAGTTAAGTCTTATAAATTAACTTTTATTTACTTTTTAAAGTATTTTTATAGCTATTTTTAGAATGTTTATAATTTACCTTATCTTCCTATTATTATTTATAGTATTATAAATAAGCTTTATAAGTATAACACTACTATTTTTATTATTTATTTTTTTTAACTTTTTTAGTATTAAAGTAGTTTATTATTTTACTTTTCATATTATTATAAATTTATAGGTTTTAAAATAAGTATATAAGTTTTATAATTTAGAAATTAGCTATTTAATTACAAGTCTTAGAGTAAAAAAAGCTATTTATAAACTAATTATACATAGTTACTTTAGTTATTAAATTAATACTAAAAATATAGATAGTAATTTCTTTAAAGTTTAAACTATAGTTTTAATTACTTTACTAGTTTATAGAATTAATAAAACTCTTAAAACTATTTTAATTAATAAGTTTTTTAAAAAGTTTTATATAATTTTAGTATACCTAAAACTTACTATATATAGTTAAGTTTTAGTATAATAATTTTTTTTATACTAATATTTTTACAAAAGTAATAGAAGGATTTTAGTAATATTTAATTTTTTGAAAAATTTTATTAACTCTTAATTTTTAATATATTGTAAATAAAACTTTTAATTATTATTATATTAAATATTTTAAATAAGTATTTCTAGTACTAATAAAAAAACTTTTTATTAATGTTATTATTATAACAAGTTTTATTTGCACTATAAAAACTATATTAATTAGTTTTTATAAATATATAGTCAAAAAATCACATAATTTATAGTTTTTAAATTTTTTAGTAATAAATTTAAATACTTTAATAATGCCAAATTTTCAAGTCCTATTATTTATTATTAATAGTAAGCTTTATAGCCTATTTTAAAAGTTTTTTTTAATAATAGAAAATTAAATACTATAGTAGTTTATTATATAGTAATATACTTATTATGAAAAGACGTAAAATCCAGCTTTTTATTCTAAAATACATAAACTAAATAACCTTTAATTTCTTTATAAAATAATTAAATAAATTTAAAAAAAAGTATAATATAAAAAAGTAAACTAGCTATAATAAGATAATATTAGTTTCTATTACTACTAAAAAAAATTAAACTTTTTTATTAAGTTATATTTTTTTTATTATAAAAAATCTTTTTATTATAAATAAAACAAAACTATACTAGTACTAAGTAATTTCTAAAAGTTTTATAACTATAAACCTAGTTAAAGTAAAAAAAAAATAAAGGCTAGATATTTTTTATAATTTATATTAATATAATAGAATTAAATAAACTATATTTTTAGTTGATTAATAAAAGTAAATAACTTTATACTTTTTACTTAGTTAACTTATATACTTTTAGTATTATATAAAAAACTTTAATAAAAGCTTAAATAAATTCTAATATTATAGTAAATTAATTATATACTTTTTATTACTATATTAGTTTTTATTAAGTTCTTTTAATTATAAATAATTTCTTAGTACATATAATTACCTTAAAGCTTACTTTTTTACTAGCAAATATATATATTAATTTTTAAATTTAAATTTAACTTTTATATTCTAGCTATTAAATTAAAAAATTATATAAAACTTTAAAGCCTAATATAATAAAATTCTAGCTTTAGTTTAGTATTATTTACTATAATACTAATAAAGATTTAGTAAAAAAAGTTACTTTTAAAAATACTTTTAAGTAAATAATATAAACTTAGAATTTTAAAGTCTTACTAGCTATAATTTAAAATTACTAAAAAAAGTCTATAATTACTTTAAATCATATAATTATAGTTAGTTTTAAAATAAAAAACATTATACTATTATTTTAGTAAGTTATATAAGTTAGCAATATTAAGAATATATAAAATTATAAGAATTTCATTAATTTTAAAAGTAAGAATACTAAAATAATAAAAATAATAATATAAATTTTTAATAAATTATTAACTATTATACTAAAAATACTAGGCTTAATAATATACTAAAAGAAAATAATATACTAAAAGAAAATAATAAACTAGTACTAGTTTCTATTATATATAAGACTTTAGCTACTTTATATATAGTATAGTACTATTAAGAATACTAAAAAAAAAATTAAGTAAAAAGATATAACTAGTTTTTAGTAGCTAAAGTAAAAGCTTAACTTTTAAGTCTTTAATTTATAGAAACAATTAATGCTAAAAAGCTAAGTAAAAAAATAGTAAATAAATTTAATACTAAAAGGTATATTACTAAGTAAATTAATATAGCAATAATTTAATATAGTAATATAAATTATTTTAAAAAACTTATATTATTATATTAAAACTTAACTATATAACTAACGTTTAATTTAAATTATTAGTATAGTAATTTATAAAGTAGTTTTTAAGCTTAAGTTATATTACTTAAGTTATTTTAACTTTTTATTCTTTAAATGCTAATAAATTATAAATGTAAGCTATTACATATATAAGCCTATAAATTTCTTAAAACTACTTTTTAATAATATTTTTAACGTCTTGTATAAATAAAGTAGTAGTAGTATAAGTAGTTTAGGTAAAGTACTTAAAATAAATATAAATATATAAAGCTTAAGGCTTTATTAACTTTAAGGCTAGTATTACTTTTAAAAAAAGCTTAAAGAGTTTTTATAAAGTAGAAAGTAGCTTCTAGAAGTAATAAAATAATATAATAAACTTAATATAATTAAATTTAGCTTTCTACTTTTTTATAAAATGCTCTAAAAAAAAGTAGTTTTAAAGTACTATATAATAATTTCTATAAAATTTTTATTTCTAATAATACTATTAATAGTATTAAATTTCTTTTATTAATAAATATTATTAAATAGATATAAGGCTTTATACTACTACTCTAAGCCTTTTAATATACTATTTAATAATTTAATAAGTATATAAACCTTTTTAAAGTATTTTATAACTTTAATTATAATTTATATAAAATTATTAATAGTTATTAAAGTAAAAACGTTGTTAACTATTAAATTAATAATATAAAAGGCGTATTTAAGTATTAATATTTTAAAAAACTACTAATTTAGTAATATCTACACCGCCTTTATATTACTAGTATTATTGGTTGAAATAGTAATAATATTACTTTTTTTTTTACTTTTTAACTATTTTTATAACGTATTTCACAAGTGAGCTGGTTAAATAAGCGAGCTAATCAGTTTACTAAGACCACACTAAATGTAATAAACTATGTAACGAACTACTCCACCCTACTATAATCTACCTCTAATTCCTCATCGTTGCTGGATTCTATAGTAGATTCTTTATTAATTTGGCATGTTCAAGCGTTATGCCTAGTCCCGCCGTAGTTTCTATAGCGCCTTTGAGTTAGTTTAACCCCATCTGCCCTAGCGTTACCCTAACTCTTCTTACTACTAGAAGTTGCAGTAGCAGCCTCTTTAGCAACTAACTGTAAGCCAGCCTTAAAGGTAAGGACTCCTTCTTGCTGGATACGCTTTCTTTTGTGCTGTTTCCGTCAGTTTGCGACCTTATTAGCTGCTTTAAGCTTGGTAATTCGATCGCGCCATAACACTATCTAATAAGCCATTAAAAAGGTGCCTTTAACAAGCTGATTGAACCCTTCCTTTAAGGAAGATAGTAAGCTACCTAACTTATCGCTAATCAGCTTTAATTGCGACCCAAATTCAAGGTGGTTACTAGAGGTTTTCGACTGCCATAGGGTATCTTATATAGTGGGGGGTGTAGGCGTGCATAATCGAATGTCAAGCTTTAATATCACCTTATCTGGATCGAATGGAACTAGGCCAGCACCTCAAAAACTTCTTTAGATATTCTTTTCAGTAATAGACGCATTAAACGCGTCCTGGAAGGCTGGTAAGAACTCTATTTTCGTGATATAGTTGAACTGGTTGCGTATTAGCTTCTCAACTTGGCGCCTATACGCTGTCTTCAACAGCGAAAAACAACCAACATCTAGTGGCTGCAAGATATGTGACGAATGTAGCGGCATACATAAAGTAACTATCTTGTTCTCTTTACAGTATTCGGTAAATTCCAGCGAGTTATGGCTTTCGTGGCCGTCTAGAATTAATAGACGGTATGCACCCACAGTACGCTCTTTTGTATGTGTATTAAAGTGCTTCAACCACTAGAAACTAAGCTTATTTATTGTCCAGCCGTTATTAGAGACCCTGAATGCCTATTAGGATGGTATGTTGACTTCCTGGTACCAGGTAGAGAGGTGGTTTTTGCCTTTGTAGATGATAAAGAGTGGAAGCGCATACCCTAACGTGCTGATATCTTAAATCACTATAACCCACTCCTAGTTACCTGGCTGAACAGCTTTTGGTTGATGCCGTCTTTCAGAGCCTGTAACGACTTTTTGCTGGGTTATTATACCTATCTGAAAGCTAGATTCGTTAAAGTTGTACGTGTCTTCGTCTTATATACCATATTTAGCCTTCATATTACGTACAAGGTCAAACTAAGCTTGTATGATTACTAGTTCTTCCTGTTTATAACGCTAGTAGTCTAGCTTCTGATTGTACTTTGTTTTAAGCCCTACGGTGCGCTTGATGAAGTTGTGTGGCTAGTTTATACCTACTGGGTCTTTTCTCTGCTTAGCTAATAGTTTATCAGCCATCTCTCGAACAGCATTAAGCGGAGGGGCAAATCCTCTTAAATCTAGCTTAAGTATATACGTTTTATTGCCTCCTCTTCAGTTGCTATCAGATTCATCGAATTGGGCTTAACATCGCGTCATGAGGTGATTCCAGCGCGTTGCGTTTGTAGGCTTGAGAAGGGGACGTTAAAAGTGCGCGTAGCAGGTCAGAGGCCAAATATTTGGCCTCTTTCAAGAGCTTAGATGGCAAGCTGTATTCGAGTTTCTTTAGGAATCAATTGCAGGTCGGTAGGTGGAGACATTATGGTATCAAATATCTTAACGCGTGGTCTTGGCAAACTGATCAGCTCACTTATTTAACCAGCTCGCTTGTGAAATACGTTAACTCTATTTATAATATATTAAGCTATATAGTACTTTCTGCCTATAAGTATAAATTTTAAAAAATGGCATGTTTTTAAGTTACTATAATGTAGTTAACTATTACCTTTCTATATAGGTTTATATAACTATTAGTAAATAAAGTAATCTGCTTAGAGGTTTTCTATAATATTAAATCTATTTTCTTTTTTGTTTCTTTGTATGTCTCTTCTAATAGAGGACCAACGAGCTTCTTACGTGATGGTGGGGTGTACAATAGGTGCAGTCATTTTAGGAATTAGTGGAACGCAGGATTTTCGACCTATAAGCTTATAGTTAGTAAAATCTTACTACTATAGCTGGGAGATAACATATAAAGCTAAAGGGCACTCTAAACGAGTATATAGCCTTAGCCAGAGCCTTGTCGGCCTTGTCCGCGTCGCGTTTTGTTTATTTCCACACCTCCTCTGTGATCCGCGACTGCTTCGTCGGTGGGCCTTTGCCGCGCCCGTAGACCTCATATCTCTCCTCTGGTAGCTCCTTACAGGTCATCATATGCTCGGAGATTCGTACAAGCGACTGATTTTTCCAAATCTGGGAGCAATAGTTGCATGAGACAACTATCTTGCTGTCGATGTTAGTTTTGGAGGCGTCAACCCACCTAGGGTCACTCTAAAGTTTGGGGTAGCCCATTACGACTTTTGTAACACTAAGAAACTATCGCGACAGCTCTGAGGGCAGTACGGAGATGGCTGGACAGTATACGACGATCGTCAGGATGACTGGAGAGGCAAAATCACTATGGGCGAGTCATTTCCGGGATCGGCATCTTACTCAGCTGTCATGTACGGTATCCCCCTTAGAATCGTCGTACATACAGTAAATATACAGGATTTACAATATACCGTACAAGAATTGCCCATCCCTAAATAAGATTTCTCGTCCCTCAGCTCTGTCTTTCTAGCTTGCACTTAGCAAGCCATGGAGTTAAATGGCGTCCAATAGATGTTCCTGTCTTGGCCAGACAGACAGCGGATTCAAGGAACCTGCCGAAAACTGAAACCGCCCTGCGTGCTCTTGTAAAAAAATTAGAGTTCTAATATGCGAATCTAACGCTTTAGGGCTTTGGGATCCTCACAGCAGCCCACCCAACTTCTGGAGAATTTCTTTCCACTTTAGTGACGTTAATGACTTGCCCTAATTGTACTACTCACCCTTAACAAGGCCTGCTGTGCTATCGGAGGCCATGGTCAGTCGTGGGGCGATGATAAGTGTAGAAAGAGGGGAGAGAATAGAACCAAAATCACGCCACATTTTAATAGAGGTTGCTTCTGCAACCAGAGCCCCGTTAGACAATACCCATGGGGAAGTGGGAGATAAGCCACACCAATTTCGCGCACACGCGAGCCGTAAGCCACAGCCCCTTGCCCTAATGTGGCGTAAGGCCAAAGCCCCTGGATCGCGCCAACAGGCGAAATTAACCAATAGGTTCTGGTCCCGGATATTCGGGACTCTATTCTCGCTAATTAGGATACTGGTTCCGTGTGGTAAGTTCTTGAATTGAGACAAAGAATAACGTAGTTAATTACTGAACTGTAAAGATCACTAAACCGTAAGCACATTTCTTGGCGTTGTGAACAACACATAGAATTCTTTGAATTATGCCACCACCAGCTAATTTTAAATGATAACTATATTGTCTAAGACTTCTTTAAGTGTAGGACAAGTCCTTCTGTCGTGTTCTGGTGATCTACAAGCGCTGTAGTGGCGAACAGCTGATATTAAAGCGTTTAGTGTCGCATTGCCACTTCCATTTGTAGCGGCTTGTATAGGGATCTAAAGACGTTGTAATAGCTTAACACCCTAAAAACTGTAAGACTCTCTCTTTGGGTGATATATTTGACCTTGATATTATGCTTTTTGACTTGCTTGGCGTTGTTGGCTTGTAATCCTTTGATTTGCTCGCCTAAGATGGAAACTCTGTGCAAAGCTGTCTTGGCTGTTTTGACTAATTTGACCATCCTCTCAATTGTAGCTAAAGTAGATTGCCGCTTAAGCTGATGCTGTCGTAGTTTAATTGCTGTCTGCTGCTTCTCTATATGTCGTACTGTTCTGGGGGTGTTTGATACTGAATTAACTGAGGAAGATAAGAGAACCGGTGGAGGTGTTGAAAGGTTAAATTTACCCAGTTTATTAAGAACCTCCTCTGGATTAAATGGAAAAATGCCTGTAGCTCTAAAGGCACTTTTAATGTTATTGCTAAGAGCTGCTGGTCGAAGCTTTGCGTAGATGTGAAGAAAGTCGTCGTTTGTAACATGATTCTGACTATTGCGGATTAAGTCTTGAACACCATTATGGAAGCGTCTTTTTATAGAGCTGAATACTGTAACATCCAAAGGCTGGATAATATGCGAGGAATGGCTAGGTAGCTACAGCGGAATGATGTTGTGCTCTCTAGCGTAGCGTTCAAAAGGTTCAGTATAATGACTGATGTGTCCATTTATAATGAGCAACCGTTTCGCTCCTGTCGTATTCCTGGTGTTTGGTTCAAATACGTTTTTCAGCCATATGAGACCCAGCTGATTATTTGTCTAGCCTGTTTCGCTAATAGCGACTGTCTAGTCCTTTGGAACGCCCGAATCTGTATTAAACCAGATGTTGGCAGAACCAAGACATGTAACCTTGCTACCTTGCGCTAAAAATAGCAGCGTTCAAAGGTGAGACTGCATTACCTCATCGTGAAACATTGATGAGACATACTGTCGTTACTGCACATTTGATTATGATGTATTTAACTAGTCATTACCTTCAAGCAACCAATCAATCAATGATGTTTAAGACAATATTTATGAGTACTTCCAGCTGCCAAGACATGACCTCTGCCAACAGTTTGGTACATGTAGTGTAACCGAGTGCAGGGAATCAATGTAGCAACCCATAATCATTTGAATGAGTGGAAGACTCGATCTATATACACAATTGAGGTGGATTGTACGTAAGAGCGTACGTAGGGGTGTACGCAATCTGCTGACGCCATAAGGGTCAGGTGTGAGAGATGGCGAGAGCACTACTTGGTGACAAAGAGCGCCACTTTGGTGACATGTAGGCCTACACAGTTTAGTGCAAGTCTATTATTACAGAATGTCAATCGGGGCCAAAGCTTGTGTAGCTGCCTGTTTCTTGTTATTGCCTTCTCTGTTGCCTACGGCTGCCTATGTCTGCCTTTATTGTTGAGTCAGACCTCCATTGTTGAGTCAGAGGTAGATATCCATATAGTTAGTCCTTACCCTTAGTTTGAATAGCAAGCGAAGTCAATTCATTCTTAATACAAGTCTTTCCAAGCCCATTCTACTGTCACATAACTTGTTAAATAGCTATCGCCTTCGTTTTCGTAGGACTCAGATTCTGCGCCCGCTTGGGCACTCGCGGAGTTGCCATCGATGACTGGGTTATGTTAGTAACCTGGGTACGTATATTCTTCTCAGTCACCAATCCGTCGTTGGAAAAGAGATGGAAAATCGGCAGAACAAAGAAAGGAAGGGTCTATTCAGTGAGCGACATAGTCCGATAGAAATGGATTCATTCCTTTGCCGGCCAATTGACAGATATGTTAATCGTTACTACGACCTTCAACTGGCCAAAGCAACGACGGCCACCTGGGACATTTTGTAAGTTGAAAACATACTTTGCTCTTCGTAGTTAACAAGTTCCAGATTCTTGTGACGGCAAAATCAAATCGAATTGCTGCATTGATTCCAGACGGGCCTCCATTGGGTTCACACCACAACTTGGATACTACCGGATCTATACTGGCCAACGATATTAATTTCTCTCCTCAAACTCTCCAATCAAGTACAAGACTATTTGCCATTTAGACAAAGTGATGGAGGAGGTCAGGTCTTGGCAGCTGGAAGTACTCATAAATATTGTCTTGAACATTGATTGATTAATTGAATGCTTGAGGTAATGACTGATTAAATACATGATAATCAAATAGGCAGTAATGACAGTATGACTCTTCAATGACTTACGATGCCATGGTGGCGTTGACGCCTTGAGTTCTGCCTGCCGTGGCGCGAGGTAGCAATGGTTGCCTATCGCGGTTATGCCAACACAAAGAAAAGGTCGTCCACGTTCTATTCTACAGGTGGTATAGTCCTTAGTGCAACCGGTTGACCAGACCCATCTTCGACGAAGTTGCTATTCCATCTGAGTGTGTAGACATCGGCCTCATCTGGCTTCGGTGTAACGTACCATTTTGTACTAGGCACATTGTTCTCTATGAAAAAGAGTTCATCGCCCCAAACCATAAAGCCTTTAGAAGTGAGGCTAGAGGGGTTAGACGAGAAGCTGACTTGCTCATATGCCCCCAGGGAGTTGTTAAGACTAAGCTTTAGCTTTCCGTTGATTGGTTCGGCGGGATTGATGGGGTTGATAATATAAGCGGACCCGTCATCTGGGCTTGGAGAAACTAAACAAAAAAAATTAGCTGAGTCAACGAGTCAAACAGCGGGAAAGGACAGACAAGTTATATTCGTGTAAGACCGAGCAGTCTGATTGTTTAGATTTCTAACAAAAGCTTTGCCTATACTCCAGCGTTAGTTTGAAAACAGGAACTTATCAGTCCTTGCGAAGACTTACCACCTCGATAGAACACCGGCGAGCCACCGATACCATAATCAGCATTGTACGCATACAAAGAGAATGATTCCCCATCCAACGGGCCACTCTGCTGAGGGGCCGCACAGGCTGAGGGAACAAAGACCCCAACAAGTGTCAAGAAAACTATGGTTGTAGAGAGACGCCCGAGCATGATAAATTGTCCGATGCTGCCAATAGTCAGGAGAAAGGAGAAGGGAATTGCAAGGTAGCAAGAGACTGGGGAGACGGAACGCAAAAGCGCTACGACTGATTCTTATATGGCCTTCAACAAAGCAAAGCCTCTTAATTGCGCCACCCGGTGCAGAGGAACAAGACGACCATGCAAGTGGCGCCACGAATTATGAACTGTGACGCAGTCCAGGTAGTTGGAAGCTGACGCGGCCCTCTATGAGGTTTACTAGGAAGTTTCGCATGCTTGAGCGCTCGAAAAGCGTGCATTGACTGGGGCCGTGCATTGACTGGGGCCGTGCATTCAGTGGTGAAAACGGTTATCTGGAGCTTGTACAAATTGGGATGGTGTAAGCGCGATGTCCCGCGGACACCGTACGGTACCCCGACCCTGGAACTCAACGAACTTTTCAAGTAGATTACTTTTACATCCCAGCTAACTCCCGCTGTACATTTTCATATTTCTGAACCCTCACGTTCCAGGACCGATTGCCACTTCTGGGCAAGCGACGCGCTCTATCTCGCAATCGTATACCGTTCAGCGGCGGTAATATTCGTAATAAGATGGCTGAGCTACATTTTATGCCTAGGAGCGTCTCCCCAATAATGTCTCACATTCAGCCTTTTAATTGTCAAACTGCTGATCATCCTTGTTGGCTCTTAGTGATCTGACTCAGCTAGCTCTATCGTCATGTTTCCTGTTGTATTGTAGCCCCTGGTTCTGCTACTGTTCTAATTGCGTCCTCTCGACCTTGTAAGGGTGACGAAGCTTCTCTTGAGGCGCTGCATACTTCGCCAATACTGTCATCAGCATAGAGGGCCAAGCTCCTAATGCGAGAATCTCAACTAAATGCTTCTTTTTGCAGTAGACCTGCTTCCCTATAAAGTCCTGGCTGCAGGAACCCGTTGGCTTTCTCCGTTCACTTATCACTCTCCATTCATTTATCATTCCTCATTCACTCATCATTCCCCATTCACAAACATTACATTTTCTCTGCTCTTTCCTTAGAAGCTCTATCCATCTTCTATCAAACCGACAGCCACGCCATGAGGGTCTTCTTTGTCGTGGCGGGTGTATCCCTTTTTACAGCGGCAACTGCTTCTCCATCATTTCACAACCTTCTAAAAAGCCCTGTGGACTTGGTCCGTAGACAGCAGGCATGCGCTGGTAATACTGCGGCCGATCGACAAACTTGGTGCGAGAATTCAATCAACACTGATTATCATAATGTGGTGCCCGACACTGGAGTCATCCGCGAATATTGGCTTGACCTAAAAGAAGCCACCGTCTCCCCAGATGGCCTTAGCCGACCGGCAATAACTTTCAATGGAACAATCCCGGGGCCTACTCTGTTCGCGGATTGGGGTGACACGATGATTGTTCATGTCAAGAATAGTCTTGATAGGAAAGGCACATCTGTTCATTGGCACGGTCTTCGGATGAATTACACAAACCAGGAAGACGGCGTTGCATCCATAACTCAATGTGCGACGACACCAGGAGACACTTATACTTACAAGTTCCGACTCACCCAATATGGCACAACATGGTACCACTCGCATTTTTCACTTCAAGCATGGGATGGAGCGTTTGGTGGTATCGTTATTAACGGGCCCGCCAGCGCCAACTACGAGGAAGACAAAGGCGTTTTCATCTTAGCAGACTGGTTTCATCAGCCACCAACCTCTTTATTCAGCCAAGCGCAAACCAGGGGTCCTCCAAGAGCACCTACAGGTTTGGTTAACGGTACCAATGTTTTTCCTGGTGAGCAAAATGGCACTGCCAGAGGATCTCGCTTCCAAACTAGTTTCCGGACTGGCGGTTCCTACCTTCTGAGGCTTATCAACGTGGCAATGGATACACATTGGAAATTTTCCATCGACAACCATACACTTACCGTTGTAGCTATGGATCTCGTCCCTATCAAAGCCTACCAGACTAACGTTCTTAGTATTGGAATCGGTAAGCTAATAAAGTCTCTTTCTCCAACGGCATCCACTAATCGTAAAACCACACCATAGCTCAGAGATATGATGTCATTGTTACCGCGGACAAGGCCAATATCGCGAGCGATTTCTGGTTGAGAGCCGTTCCCCAGCAGTCTTGCTCTGCGATTAGCAATGGGAACGATATCAGAGGCATAATCCATTACGGCGAGTCAACTGGAACACCAAATACAAAGTCATATCACTTTGTCGACGAGTGTGTCGACGAAGAAGCAAGGTCTCTGAGTCCTGTTGTCGCCAAGGACGTTGGCTCTACTCCATTCCTTAGAACGGTACAGGAGGTCACACTTGGGCGAAACGCCAGGAACCTATTCCGATGGTATGTTAACGGGAGCACGATGGAAGTCCAATGGGGTGATCCTACCTTGAACCGTGTTGTCAGCAACGATATGAGTTGGAACAGACCGCAGAACGTTATTCAGCTTGATGAGACAAACCAATGGGCGTATGTTATCATTCAGAGCCGTCTTGCTCTTCCGCACCCGATTCACCTTCATGGTCACGATTTCCACGTCCTTGCACAGGGCAGTGGCACCGTCAGGGACAACACTACATTGAACCTACGCAATCCTCCCCGTCGGGACACCGCCATGCTACCAGCTGGAGGACATTTGGTGATGGCATGGGAAACGGACAATCCTGGAGCTTGGTTGATGCACTGCCATATAGGTTGGCATACTGTGTAAGTTTCTCACAATGCCCACTACTTCACTTATTCCGGTTAGAGTTACTGATAGAATTATAGGCAAGGCCTTGCGCTCCAGTTTGTTGAGCGCTTTAGCGAGATCAAACCCCTTGTGAATACTACCCTTATTCAGGATTCGTGTGGTCGATGGAATGCCTTTGCTGCTGCAAACAATATTACGGTGGATGACTCTGGTATCTAAGACTTCGTGTTGTGCTTTCATAGATGTTCCCTTCAGTCTGCTTTTCTGTTGCAACAATGCCTTCCAGCTTCAACAAGATTTTGCGGTGTATGCTGTGTATATAACCTCCCTAGAAGCTCTGGCTTAATGAAGGCCAGAAAGTAGCAGTCCCTCTCCTACAGCATTTCTCCGAGTGAACAAGCGGTCTTCTAATCCCAAGGGGAAAATGCGGCCGGATAGGTTGGGAACACTTGGCGGGAGCGGAACGAAAATTCTCGAGACGCCAAACACGCAAGTTCGTATTATCAACCCCACCACAGCCGCCCTCTATAGTGCTATAGCCCTAGAGCCTCTTAGTTGGAGCTGAATTTAAAACGTCAAGTGCTTAGGTCTTAGATACGGAAACATAATTTGGTAATGTTAGCCTTGGGGATAGTTTTATCCGCTAGGTAGACACAGCCTTCCGGGTTTAGCTCGTTCTGGACGGTAAGTCATTTCGTATCTTTTGTGCATACAGTGAAGTCGGAGACTCGAAAGCAGATACGTCCGCCTTGCATACAGTTCTTGGATGCTTATTTAGGAATCCGTTTTTGTATAGTTCAACAAGTTAGTAGAGTTGAGGCAAATGTAAAACGCGTGTATTAATAACCTCTTTAAATCTACGTTTCTTCGCTTTGAGGTCATGACTTGTTTAGTTCCCCGATTCGTAGCAAGTAGAAGAGGTTAACATGATCGCGAAGGAACTACAGGCCTAACAAGATAATTAATAATTGGGCATTATCATCATTATCATCATCAATTCTATTGGCTGCGCAGGGCCATTGGCCCTATGTAGCCCTACTACTAGTTATACAAAAATAGTCGGGAATTCACAACAGTACACAATGCACTTCTCGGAATCGAAAATAGTTATGAGAGTCTGCAAGAATTCCTGGTGTTACTTGTAGCTACTGGAATGCTTACAGGTGTAATTAATTCTATGGACTCCCGTGGTAGAAGCGCACTAGCTTGGGCTGTTGAATATGGCTGGGCTGATGCCACCAGAATACTAACGATATTTGGTGCCAACGTTCATTAGTTAAGGCCGTCAGCATACGGCGCATCGCCTCTTTTACATCTTGCGATTGCTGGACCGGCTCCGAAACAATTGGGCACGCTAGTCTTAGGCGTTGTCAGAATTCTACTTCAAATGGGAGCTGACATAAATGCAAAAGATTACGAACTATGGACGCCGATGCACATAGCAGCTTCATGGAACTTGTATGATGTCGTAGCGGAATTAGTCCAGTTTAGAGGCTAGGCCCTGGATTGCGAAGCAGTTACAGAATGTGGCCGGTCTGCGCTTAATCTGGCTCTAGGTGGGTCAGCTGATAATTCTGTAGTGGATTTCTTACGGAATCTTTTCGTACATAGGTATCCAAATATAATGTGGTCTTGAGTTAAGCGTCGATGCAATGTTCTTGGAATTGCAGGGATGATGATGATGATAAGTTTTATTCCACTCGACTCTAAGCTTAAAGGGTGTAACCGAGTGCAGGGAATCAATGTAGCAACCCATAATTAATTGAATAAGTGGAAGACTCGATCTATATACACTATCGAGGTGGATTATATGTAAGAGAGTACAACCTGCTAATGCAATAGGGGCCTTATGTGTTGGAGGCCTAATGTAATAAGAGCCCCATGTAATAGAGGGCCTAATATAATAGAGGCGCTATTTGTAATAAGACAAGAAGAGACATTACCTGGTAACACACCCCCTCAGCCTATACAAGCTATAGTATAGACTGTAAACAAATAATAAGGCTTAAAAAAAGACGCTAAGCCTAAATAAACAAATTAAAAAAATTTACAAGAGTACTACTTAGTAATATACACCCTTTAGACTATATAAAATACTTCTAAATAGTATATAAAATTCTTAATAAATATAAGTAAGTTGTTGCTTTTTAGCTATATAAAATCTATTAAATAAACTTAAATTCTTAATAAGCTAAGTAAGTAAACTAAGTAAAATTAATTAAATTTAAGTTATCTAATTATAATTAGTCTATTAAATTAATTACTTTAAGTTAGCTTTTCTTAAGGTTTTTTTTAGTACTTTTTTACTAATTAATTTAGAATTTTATTAGTATTAAGCTTTTCTTAAATTTCTTTTATAACTTAAGAATTTAGTTTCTAGCCTTCTAGTCTTAAATATTTAATAAGGTAGTAGTATTTACTATATTAGTTTCTCTTTCTATATACATAAAAATTTAGTAGCTTTAAAGTTAAATTATTACTAAATAAATTATTACTAAATATGAGTAGTAATTATTTGTTTAGCATGATATAAATAAAATAACTAAAATTAACTATATTAGGTACTTTAGTGTTATAATAAAAGTTAGTAAAGTAAACTAAAAAGTTTTTAACTATAAAAAAAACTTTATTTTTTAACTTTAGTTTTAATAGCTTAACTTTAAGAGCTTTAGCAAATTTAAGGTATATAAACTTAATAATAAGTATAAAATCTTTTTATACTTAATTTTTATAAATATTTAAAAAATTAAGTTTCTTTATAAGTATATAAGTATTTTACTATTTTTTAAACTACTTATTAATATTTTATTTTATTTTTTAGAGTCTAATTTAATTATATTTAGTAGTAACTTCTTACTTATAGCTTATATTAGTAAAATAAAAATACTTAAAAAAAGTTTTTAATTAATTATATAGCTTAGTAAGGTCTTAAATAATTAAAATATATTATATATTAGTTGTTTTATTAATATACATTAAAATCTTTATAAGGGCTTTTTTAATTTAATTAATTTTTTATAACTTATTATAATAAAGTAAAAGCTTTATATTATAAACTACTTATTATAGAATATAATAAAAAAACTAAAATAGAAATATAGCTACGCGATGACGTATAAATATTTATAAGAAACTAAAAACTTTAATAAAAAGCTAATAAGTTAAAATATAAGTACTAAGTATTATATATAATAAATATTTAGCAACAAGATTATATAAAGTACTTAAGTAAATAGTATAAAAAAGTTATAAAATAAAATTATAAAAGTAACTTTACTAGAGCCTATAGGACTAATTAAAAATAATTAGAAATAAATATTAAAAACTAAATTAGTAAGAAACTTACTAAAAGAAAAACTAAATAAGGCATATAATAAAATTTTAGAAATTTAAATAAATTATAAAAAGTATTATAAAATTTTAGGGATTATAATAGATTAACTTAATAAAACTAAATAAAAGTTAATTAGTTATAACTATTAAGAAATAAACTATATAAAAAAGTATTTTTCTTTTATATTATTTTATTTTTTATAGTTACTTAACGTTTTCCATGCACTATATTCTGAATTAATAAAATATTTTAACTTTATTAATAACTTATTTTCTTTTATTCTACTTTAAAGTTATATTATATTAGAGTAATTAGCTAAAGCTAATAGCTAAGTTTTTAAACCTTATTTTTAATAAACTTTATTTTATTTAATGATTTTAGATTAGGTAAAGTTTTTATTATATAATAAAAATAACTACCTATACTTAGTATAAGTAAAAACGTAATTAAGTTATTAAAATAAAATTAATTATAGACATAGTAAGACTATTATTTATTATAAGTATTTTAGTATTAAGTTTACTATAAGTAGTATAATAGTAAGAGAATAAATTTAATAGCTTTTATAAATAGTCTAAACGCTTAAAATATAACTTAATAATAAGTTAAATAAATAAGTTAAGATTTAGCTACTAAAATAATATAATAGAATACATGAAAAACTACGTAAGTTTATAATAATAATAAATGTATATTATAGGTTTATTAGATAAATATTTATAACTAAGTAGAATTAAATTCTTGCTATTAGTATAAATATAAAAAGTAGAGCTATAAAATAGTTCTAGCTTTTAGCTAAATATTATCTAGAAACTAGTAACCTAAATTAAGAAAGTAATAAATTAAGAAATTATAGTGATAAAGTATAAAAAATCTTTACCAGCTATTAGGCATTCTTAAAAGAAATAAATATAGTATTTAGAAAAGTTAATAAAAAACTTGTTATAATTAAAAAACTTAAAAATCTTAAGTAAACTAAATTAATAGCTAAATATATAGTAGAGTTTAAGTAACTCTAATTACGAATTAATTAAAAAAAAGCTATTAATTAAATTCTACTACTAAGACCTTAAGAATAAAGTTAAGAATAAAATATCTAAGAAGAATAGACTAGACAAACTATTAGAAATAATAACGAAAGTAGTATAAATTAATAATAGATAATATAAATAAGATTAAAAGAAATAAGAAAAAAATGTTATTATACTTTAAAAACCCAAGAAAAATTCAAAGCCTGTGTATAACTAAAACTTAAGAAATATAAATATTAAGAAAGCATGAACAAAAGGCAAGAGGCTAAAGTCTAGTAAGCTATAAATAAAACTAAAATAAAAGAATTAATTAAAAAGAAAAGTCTATTTAAGATACAAAAAAGTAGAACACTTTATATAAGAATATATAGTAGAAACCAAGGAACGTAAAGTCACTATATTATATATTAAGCTAAAAAAACTTACGGAATAAGACATTTATTAGAGAATTAACTAAAATTAATATTAAATATATAGAGTATTCTAATACTTTAGATTTAATTATATAAGGAAGTACTAGATAATACTTCTAACTTTAGAGAGTAATTTAAATAAATATAATATAATTATTTATAAAGCAATATAAAAGTAACATAACGTAGTAAATAAAAAAGTAGAAAATTACTTTTTATAGAAAATTATTATTTCTAAGCTATTATTAAAGGAGCTAGAAACTAAAAGTAATTTTTTTAAAACTTATAATAAAAAAAAGCAATCCATAATTAAAAGTAACTTTTTTATAATTATTAGTTACTTAATATTTACTATAATTAGAGCTTAAGTATAATAATATGTATATTAAATCTATAAGTTAGACTAATACTTAAAAAAATTATTTAGTAAAGTACTAGAATATTATTCTAAAAAATAGAAGAAATAAGTGCTAATAAAGGTTATAAAATATAAAATATAAATAACATAATATATTTACTATAAAAGAAATATTATAGTTTCTAAAAGTAATTTAGAAAAATAAACTATATATAAAAGAGTTAAAAATACTCTTTAATATAACTATACTAAGTATACTATTAGTGTTAAAGTTTAAAGTAATTAAACTAAAATCTAAATAAGCTAATAAATAAGTATTAGTAGAAATTTTTTTTTACTAATACTATAATTAAAGTCTATACTAGTAAAAGAATAATTATAGTACAAAAAGTATTAGCTATACAGTTCTAAATATTATTTAAAAAAAAAATTATAAATAAAAATAGTATACTATATAATTTAATAAAACAGAACGAGAATAAACACTCTACTAAATAATAAAGTAATAAAAACTAGAAGATATTAATATTATAATAAGTAAATCTTCTAATAGTAAACTTAATCTATAAGATAATAAATACTAAATAGTAAGTTAAACTTAATACTAAATAGAATATAAATTCTATTAAAAATAATAAAAACTTAAGAAATAAAATATAAGTAATATAAGGTAGAGACTCTTACCTTATATAAAATATTTTAATTATAGAAAAGAAATAAAAAGTATATATAGTAAAAAGCTATAGTATAAGTATTATTTAGTAAAATATTTAAATTATATAAAAATAAAATAATAATAAAATAAGTCTATTTCTAAGTGTATCTTAAGTAATAGTTTAAAAAACTAAATAGCTAGTAAAACTAGAAAAGTAAAAAAATCTTACTTTTAAAAGTAATAAGAAAATAAAAGAGTTATTAAAAATACCTAAGTATTAAAACATCTTCCTAATAGGTAAGGAATATATTAAAAAAAAAATTTATAGAAAAAAGCTATTTACGCTTGTAGATAGTAAAATAAATAAAATATTTATTTTAAATAAATAGATAAAAGACTACGCTATATTATATAAAGTTATAAATAAACTAGTAAAGCTATAGAAAGTAGATAATAATATATTAGACTTTAGAAAAGAAATAATTAATCTAGAAACTAAGATAGTAACTATAGAAGCTATAAATTATAAAGATATTTATTATATTAAAATAACTAACTTAAGTAAAGGAGATATAATCCTAGAATAAAACTAACTTACTAAATAGAATCTAATTATTAATTAAAAAGAATTTTTTTTAAATTAATAATTTATATGTAAAGTCGCGCTAACTTAAATCCTATAAAGAAATTAAAAGAAAATAATTTTAATAATAGAATATATTTCTTTAAGTAAGATACAGTGCCTATGTAAATAAAAACTAAAAGATATTAAACTTTTATAAATTAAAAAAATATAGATGTTATAAGAAACAGCTAGTTTTACTATTTTAAAAGAATATTAAGAATTTAAAAAGTTATTTAAAAAGAAACTAGAGAAAAACCTATTAGAATATAAACTATAGAATTACTAGATATTACTCTAAAAAGGAGTGACATTAAAACTAAAATAAATATATAAACTTAACTAAGATTAATAAAAAGAACTTAAGAAATACCTGAATGTAAATCTAAAGAAAAGATATATATAAGTAAGTAAGAGCCTAATAGCGTCTTCTATACTATTTATACTAAAGAAAAATAGAAAACTATAATTATGTATAGATTTTAAATAACTTAATAACATAATAATAAAGAATTATTACTTATTATTATTAATTTAAGAACTTATAGATTAACTCTAGGAAATGAAATAGTTTAGTTTATTTAATATCTAAAAGAAATACTATAAAGTAGGAATAAAAAAAAAGTATAAATAATTAATAGCATTTAAGACAAGATTTAGACTATTTAAATATTTTATTATATTATTTAGGGTAATTAACATACTAACTACGTTCTAAATAATAATAAACTATATATTATATAAATATTTAAATATATTTATATTAGCTTATCTAAACAACGTTCTCGTCTACTTAAAAGAATTATTAAATAAGTATAAAGAATATATTAAGAAAGTATTATAAAAGCTAAAGAAATATAATTTATTTATATAACCAGAAAAATATTATTTCCACTAGATAAGTATAAACTTTCTTAGATTTATTATTTTATAGAAAGAAATAGCTATAGAATCTAATAAAACTAAAGATATTATAAACTAGCTATACTTAATATTAGTTAAAGAAATTTAGTTTTTTTTAGAATTCAAAATTTTTTATTAGAGGTTTATAAAGAATTATTTAAAAATCACAGTACTACTTACAGAAATTATATATAAAGATATTAAATTTAAATAGAATAAACTATAAGAAATAGTATTTTAAGAACTTAAGAGAAGATTCTTAAAAGTACTAATACTAAGAATATTTACTTCTAAATTACTAATAGTCATAAAACCTAATGCGTTGAATTATGTATATAAAGTAATATATAATTAAATACATAATAATAAGTACTTATATTTAGTTAACTATATATTAAAGAATTTTAGTGGACTTGAATTATATTATAATATCTATAATAAGAAACTACTTATAGTAGTTCTGGTATTTAAAAAAATAGAAAACATATCTTAAAAAAGTATAACACTAAGTAGTAGTCTACTTAAATTATAAGAATCTTATAAGTTTTATTATAATAAAGAAGTTAAATTAATAACAAAAGTAATAAGCAAAACTATTTATAACTTTTAATTTTAAGATATTTTAGTAAAAAAGTAAAAATAATAACGCGGCCAATGCTTTAAGCTAATAACATAATTATATACATAAAATAAAAATAGTTTAAAACTTAATTCTAAAGTAGAATTTAGATAGATTGTTAGAATATACTTATATAAAGATTGTAATAGTTACTTAAGTTAAAAGTAGCTAAAAATAATAAATTAAGAATAAGCTAAAAATAGAGTGTTTACTAATAAACTTATTATAGTATATTAAAGATAATAGACTTATTTAATAAAACAAACTTATATATGCGCTAGAATTTTTATGGAAGAAATTAATTTAAGAAAATTACAGTACTATTATATATAGATACTAAAGAGTTAAGAAGATAGTAAAATATTTTTCTAGAAACTTCTACTTCCTATATATATATAAGGCAGTTAAGAAAGTTCTTACTAATTACTTAAAATATAATAAAAATAAGCTAAAGTAATATAAACTATATAATTTACTACAGCTACTAGCTATAGTTAAGAGACTATAAAAATTAATTTTAATAGACTTTATTATAAATTTACTAGAATTCAGAGCATGAGACTAAGAACAAATATATAATATAATATTAATAATTATTAATAGAAATATAAAGTACACATATTTTAAACCTACGTATAAGAAAATTTTAGTAAACGAATTAGCTTATATAATCTTATAAACTTTAATTATAAAATATAAAATACCTAGAAAATTTATTACTAATAGAAATAAGCTATTTACGTTAACTTTCTAAAATACATTTATTTATAGAATAGAAGCTAAATATAAGCTATTAACAGCTTATTATTCTTAAATAAATAGATGAATAAAATAAATAAACTAAATACTAGAGTAGTATCTAAGAATATATGTTAATAAGCTATAAAATAACTAAGTTATATTACTACTAATAGCTGAGTTCACGTATAATTCTATAAAGTCATTAATAATAAGTATTTTACTATTTTTTATAAACTATAGTTATAAGCTAACTACTTATAGAAAACTATAATAGTTATAAAGTAAATTAGTAAATACTTATAAAAAACTTAAAAAACATTAAGTATTATATAGGAAAATATATAACAAAATAATTTTCTAAAACTTATAAACTAAGAAGTATACTAATAAGTCTAAAGTTAAAAAACTAATCTTAAAAAAAGAGAATAAAGTTTTTCTATTATAAAAAATTTTTAAGATAAAAAGACCATTAAGAAAACTAAATTACATTTAAATAAAACTATTTAAAGTTAAGAAATAAATAAGACTAGTTAATTATAAATTATGACTACTAAAAATAATAAAAAGAGTTTATTTTATATTTTATATTTTACTCTTAGAACTAGCACTACTAGATATACTATTAGCTAAAAAGGTTTAGCTAAAACTAAATAGTAATTCTAAATAGAAAGTAAGTAAATCTTAGACTATAAAAGGTTAGACGTTAGTAAAAGTATTTAGTCTAATAAAAAAACTATAAACTAAAAGAAAATATATAAAAATTAATTAAATATATAAAGTATTATGCTTAGCTAATTAACTAGTTTTACTCTAAAGTTCTATAAATATTAAATCTTAAAATAAAGAAAATTAGGCGCCTTCCTAATCTAATAGCAGAAAAAAAGTATTATTTAAAAAAAAACTTATAAAAATAAAGTGCCTAGAGGTAGAAAATTATTATTATAAAAACTTTCCTTTTTTTTCTCTTTTTTTTTATTTTTTAAGCTTTTTAATAAAAGCTAGCTTATAAAAATTTATCTTAAAATAATAAGATTCTAGTAGCTTTAGCTACTTATAAAAATATATTTCTTAAATAAAAGTAATATAAGCTAACTTTAGCTAAAAAGATAGTATTTTTAGCTATATAGATCTACTAACGCAGATCTAATTCTAGTTATTTAATATAATTAAATTCTTTAGAAAATACTATAAGATTTTAATATTAGTTATAACTAAAATACTTAAAATAATAATTAGAGGAAAGATCTACTAAATATTATTTATTCTAGTAATAATAATTTCCACACGATATTAGTATAGAATAGTTCTAATTATAAATTTAATTTATAAGATAATAACAACAAATAATTAAAGACTTAGCTTTAGTTATTATTAAATAAAAAATAAAAATAATTAAAATAAAAAAGAGTTTATAAGATAATAGAGGGTATACGCTATTTTTATAAAGAAAATTACAAAAATAAATACACAAACTTTTAGGTTAAAAGCTTAAAAAATGAGGCATCTATTATAAAACTTAATAAAGAAACTAAAATAAAAATATATCTACGTAATAATATATAGACAGTTATAAAAAACTAAGAACTGTAGTAAAAAGCTAATAAATTAGAACGTAAGTACTAAGTACTATATATAGTAAACACTTATTAATAAAATTATATAAAGTACTTAAGTAAATAGTATAAAGAAGTTATAAAATAAAACTATAAAATTAACTTTACTAAAGCTTATAACACTAATTAAAAATAGTTAAAAATAAATATTAAAGACTAGATTAGTAAAGAACTTACTAGAAAAAAGACTAAGTAAAGCACGTAATAAGATTTTAGAAATCTAGACAGATTATAAAGATTATTATAGAATTTTAGAGATTACAGTAAATTAACTTAATAAGACTAAGTAAAAATTAATTAGCTATAACTACTAAAAAATAAAACTATATAAAAAGGTATTATTTTTATATTTTTTTTTTTATAATTACTCAACGTTTTACACGTATTGTGTTCTAAATTAATAGAATATTTTAACTTTATTAATAACTTATTTTCTTTTGTCCTACTTTAAAGCCTTATTATGCTAAAATAATTAGTTAAAACTAATAACTAAGTCTTTAAACTTTATTTTTAATAGACTTTAGTTTATTTAATATCTTTACATTAGGTAAAGGTCTTATTACGTAATATTACTAAATAATTTCTATTTAGATTTCTTACTAATATAGTTATATTATATTAAACTATTTTACTAGTATTTAGCTACACTAGCTAGATTTCTTTAAATAAAAACTTTAATAGAAAAAAATTCTTTAATAGTATATTTATATTAAGATTAAAATTAATATAATATTATATATTAATATTTATTACTACATTCTTAATATAAAATATTTAATTATAAAATTTTTTTAAAATAGTAAAAATTATAGTTCTTTTATAAATTACTAAATTACTAGATAATAAAAAAGTAGCTATTTTACTAATATAATTATATATAAAAGTCTCTAAATATTACTTATATAATCGAAAGTTTAAGATGTTTATAACTTTAAAATTAAAATTATTTAACTTATATAAGCTATTTTATAAGCTTGAATTTTTATATAATAAGCTATATATTTTAATATTTTATTTACTAGTCTTTTAATTTACGTATAGTTTTTAGCCTTTAAGATATAAACCTTATTAACTTATAAAAAAGCTTATTTAGTAGATTTTACTATACCATTTTAAGATTTTATAAAAAGCCTTTTAATTCTTTTTAAAGTTATTAATTATTTTTATTTTTAAATATAGCTTATGTATTATCTTCTTTAAATTCTACTAAAAGTACTTAATAAAATTAAGATTTAGAAAATATAGAAGCTATTTAAAAGTCTAAATTTTATAACTTTTTAGAAATTTAACTATCTTTTTTACTATATATATAAAAGCGTTATTTTATTAAAAAATGTATTTTAGTTAATAATAGGGAATTAAACCTTTCTCTAGTATTTTAATATATAAAATAGTATTATAGCTCTTCTTTTTTAAAGTAAAGTCCTTTTTTATAATAACTAATTTACTTTTTTTAACTCTACTATTAAAAGTTACTTAAAAATTTATATTATCTAAAAAAGGGTTTTTATTTTCATTTTTTATTAAATTATTTCATAGGCCCATTTCTTATATATAAAGTAGAAATACTATTTTATATATTTATTAAAACTTTATTTAATAAAGTACTTACTTAAGAACTTAATTATATGCTTCTAGAAATTAAATTTTTAGTATTTTCTAGTAAATTTAAGCCTTAATTTAGCAATTTTAAGTATTAGCTTAGGTCTTTTTTTACATCTAAACTTATAAAGGCCTTTAGTTTTAAGTATATAATAAACTATAGTTTAGCTTATATAGAAAAAGCCTACTTTTTTTATAAGATTTCTATACTTTATTTTCAGAAAATTTTAAGCTAAATAAAAGGTAGGATGCTTTTTCTAATAATTAAGAAACTAAAAACATTTAAATTAAAGTAAGAATTTAGTTATTTTATAAAGCTACTAATATTTAATAGTATTAGTAATTATTTATTTTTTATAGTTAAATTTAGCTACTAGTTTCTTTTAGGTGGTATTAGTTTTTAACTTCAAAATAATTAACGAACATATATTAGATAATAGTTTTTTATTTAAAATATAATTTCTACTAATTTCCTAGCTAAAAATTATATAGTTATTAAAAAATAAATGTTTGTAATTAACGCGAATTTTATATTATAAGGTTATATAGTTTATATATAAAAACTTTTAGTATAAGTACTATAGTAGTAATAAAAATTACATTAAAAAAATATTAAGAAAAAATATTAAAAATTAATAATAATAATAAAATACTAAATAATTATACAACTATTAGTAAACTAGTTATATAGTAAATTAAAGATATTAAAAATAACTTTAGTAACATAATTTAAAGTTATAATTATAACTAAGTATAAGAAATTAATGTAGTAATCTATTATTAATTAAATAAGTAAAAACCTTAATTTATTTATATAATTAAAATAGGTTTTATATAAAAGAGTATAACTTATTAATATAGTAAAAACCTTATAAATTAAAAGTCTAATATAATAAAGGCCTTATATAATAAAAAGCCTAATATAATAAAAGTCCTATTTATAATAAAATAAAACAAGGTATTACTTAGTAATAAAGAATACTAATATACTAAGTTATATAACTATACCTTTTAAAATACTAACTTAAACTCTTTAAGTTTATATATAGTTTTTTTATTTTTATTTATTATTTATAATTTAATTTTTTTTTTGCTTTCGTGCTTAGTTAGTAGTAAATAATTTTAAAATCTTTTCTTTAAATATTTAGTATTTTTTTATAATAATTAAAATACAGCCTGCTTAAGTAAAATTATATAAAGTATAAATTAATATACTTAATAAATATAAATAAGTATTATATTTTTTAAAGTATAGTTAATTTACTTTTTTAGTCTTTAAATTTAGTTATTTTATAACTATAGTATACTTAATAGTTACTCTAACTATATTTATATTTAGCTTCTATTTATTTAAGTTAAATATTGTCTTTTCCTTTAGTTAAAAAAAACGTTACTTCTTTTTATTTTCATTTAATTTAATTTTTATATTTAGTGTATATTCTACTTTATATATTAGAAAAAAAAGTACTTAATTATTTCTTTTACTTATTTATATACATATTAATTGGATTCTACTGTTCTAATTTAGTATAGATATCTATTTAGTTAAACTATTTCTTAATAGAGAATATTGAATTTAGTAGCTAAAGATACTTATAAATATTATCTTAAATATTAATTAATTAATTAAATACTTAAAAAAATAACTAATTAAATATATAATAATTAAATAAGTAGTAATAATAGTATAACCTTTTAATAACTTATAATATTATAGTAATATTAATACCTTATGTTTTATTTACTATAGTATAAAGTAGTAATAGTTACTTATTATAGTTATACTAATACTTTCTTTTAAGCTTATATATAATGCTTTTAAAAAATTTTAATTATACTTTACTTACTTTATTTAAATTAAGCTAGTAATAATTAATAAATTTAAAATATAGTTTTAGATTAATAGCTTTAGTTAAGCTATTTACTATTATTTAAGAAATTAGTAAGTAAAGTATAGTAACTTGTCTACCTTATACCTCCTCTTATATATAGTAATATTAAACGTTAATATACTTATTATACTTATAAAATTTAGGGTTTTTACTTAAAGTTATAGTACTTTTATTATCTACATAAATTTTAATAAATTCTTAATAAAGTTCTAATTTAGTAAGTAGATGTTTAAACTAAGTAACTTTTTTAATAACTTAATATATAGCTATATATTTTATTTCTATAGCTAATAATATAATTATTAGCTAATACTTTATAGACTAGTTAATAGGTTCTTTATTTAAAGTAAATATATAGACTTTTATTAAGTGTTTAGTTATAAAATTGTTACGGACAGTAATAAAAAGGTAACTATTTCTAAGGAGCTAAAAAAACTAGTAATAATAGGTAATAAAGCTCTAGAATAAAAACATATATTTAAGCTTAAAAGGAAGAATTATAAGTAGGTATGGGATATATTAGCATAGGCTAAAGCAAGAGCCAAGAAACAAGAATAGAAATATAAAACTATGTAAACAGATCTGGAGTATTTACTTACGTAATAAGAGTAGAACTTAGTAAATAAAGAAGAAATAAAATAATAGAATCTCTAATAGCTTTAGTAGTCTTTAGTAGTATCTAATATACTACTAATAAGTATATAATATACGCATAGAGGATCTACTATAAGTATGAGGTATTAGATAGTTTATAATTACTTTTAATTCTTTATAGTTACTCTAAAATTAAAATTCACACCTTAAGTGAAATAGTTTAATACTATTCTATTAAATTTTAACTTACTATATTACTTCTTCTTATCTCTATTAAGTTAATTAACTTCTACTAAGTCTAATAAGCTATCTAATCTAGAAGTAAGAGAACTAATTAATTATTATAATAATTAGTTAGACAGCTTATTACTAGTAAAATTTATATTAGTAAGTTAGTAACCTATAATATTATAACTACTATCTTAAAAGAGTAGAAAAAGTAGTTAGATAGATTCTAGTAACTAATTATTAAACATTTATAACAACCTATTATAAAGACGAACAGGAACTTTATTCGTTAGAAGAAAGTAATAGTAAAGAAAAAGTTATAGTAAGATCTTTATTTATAACTAGAAATATATCTAAAGGTACTAAGAGTGTATAATAAGTTATCTAAGAATAAAAAGTAGCTATTATAAAGTTATGTGATACCTTAATAAACCTATAATAGTAAATTAAAATAAATTAAAGAGAAGAAACTACGAAAATATAGCCTCTTAAGAAATTTAATAGTAATAAGAATAAGCTTAAGATTTTCATGGCAACTATAAATCTTTACTATTATTTTAATTAAAAGTTATTTCTAACTAATTAGGATTGGATCTTAGTAGCTAGTATAAATATAATAGATAAAGCTATATAATAATTTAAACTACTAGTAAGAAATTACCTAGTAAACAGAGACCTTAACTTAGAAGTAGTAGAATTAACTAACTATAATAGTAATATATAACAAGCTTTTAAAAGTTATAAATACTTTAAACAGAAAATAATCGTTGTCTTTAGAGAAATTAATAAGAAGATAAAGGTAATTTAAAAGCTTTAATAGCTTAAGTAATAGACATTAGTAGCTAACTATATAATAAAGTTTAAATAAATCTAATTACGACTTAATTAGGCAGACCAGCTATTAGTTATGATATACTATAAAAAACTAAAAGACAGAATTAAAGACAAAATCTCTAAAGGAAAACAGCTAAGTATTTTACTAGAAATTATTAAATAAATAGTAACTATTAATAATTACTAGTACTAATAAGAATAAGAAAAAAAGGCTTGAGAAAGATTAGTAATTTATATACTTAAGTAAAACAGGAAGGACAACCGAACCTATAACAAAATAAATATTAATATTAAATAGATATTTGTTAAGAAAGGATAAGGAAAGTAAACTAAGAAATAAATAGAATACTATATATATAAAGCTTGCTTAGAATACAGAAAACAGGAACACTTCGTTAAAGATTATAAATAATAATAATTAGATATTAAGAAAGCTTATGTTTAGACTAAAGGACTAAAGGAAATTAAGATTATTATAGTCTAAGTAAAATAAGCAAAAGACACCATAATAGAAGAGATAATTATAAAGAAAATTTAAAAGAAGTAATACTAGATATATAGAAGCTATATATATCTTAGATAAGAATATAAAGTTCTGTATTAATAAGTTAAGGATTATCTAGTAGAATAACCTAGTAATATAATTACTATAGTATAAGAAGCAGCAGTTTAATAATATAACGCAGAAACTAAGAAAGAAATGCAAAAGTTCTATAAGATTATAGAATAGAAAGGTAGACTATTCTATAAGGAAAATCAGAAATTCAGATAAAGAAAGAATTAAGAGATAATAAAAGGTAAAGAGTTAATATCTATAATAATTATACAGCATATACACTAAAAACACTATTAGATATACGGATTAGAATACTACTAAAAGAAATACTATATTACTAAACACTAGAAAGTTACCTTAAGAGATAGGATATATAAATACTAATAAGCAGTACAGTTAGCAAGAAATAGATAATATAAAAAACTAAGTAAACAAGAATTAGCTATATAGATAAACGAGATCTATAGATAAATATTTATGCTAGTTATAAGTAATATAACGAACTATCACCCTATCAGATATCTAGAACTAAGATGGGATTAAAACAAGAAAGTGGAAATAGCCACTTTACTAGTATTATAAGTACAAGATAATAATACCGTAAATAGAATAATAAGAAAAGAATACTAGATATATGCAGTCTCTAACTATATAGAAAAAAACTATAAATAGAATAAACACGCCATACGTGTTAAGAGACTAAAGATAAGAAAAATATTATAATAACTAGCAAATAAAAAAGAACTTGGCCTGTAGTAAGAACTAGTTTATATAGATTTAAAAAACAAACTACAGAACCTAAACTCAGATAAATATAAATAACTAAATAACTATTATAGAATAAATGTTAGATAGGATGCTGATAATACTAAACTAAATACTATTAAAAAAGATAGTTAGTTACAGACTCATACAAAAAACTCACATGTTAAGAATATTTCTTAGGATGGAAATATTAGGATTATAGAGAATAAGCTAGAAACGCATATAAGATACTTAATAGAGATATATACTAACTCTAGAAATACCTAATTTATAGACCTAAAGAGAAAACACTAAAGAAATAACTACCATTTAAGAGTTAACTATAAATAAAAAACTAGAAAACTAGTAAACTATAACTAAGCTATTAGAGACTTAAGAACTAAAGATTAGATATAACATATTAATTATATATACATAACTAAATAAGAGGAAATACGAAAACAAGCTATATATAAACGCATATATTAATAGTAATTAGATACTAGTACTTATAGATAATAGAGCTAGCAAGACACTTATATTAAATAAATAGATATAAAGATATTAGATACTAACTAGAGTTTTAGATAAACCTATGTAAGTAAGACGTATAGATAATAGTCTAACAGCATTTAAAAGAGGTCTAATTAATTTTAAAATAAAGAATATAACTATTAGAGTAACAAGTTACACAAATAACCGCTATATAAAGATTATAGATTTAGGTAGTAAAGATTTTATCTTAGGATAGAACTAGCTAGTATAATAGAATCTAATAATTAACTAGAGAATAAAGTCTATAAAAACCAGGAGAAACTACTATAGATAAATGAAAACTATAATATAGATAAAGAAAGTAATACTTTATAACACTACGTTTATTATACCAAACGAATACTAAGAGGAATTTAGAGAATAGTTTTTTAAGAAAACGAAGAACTAATTACTAGAATACTAGGACTAGGACTATAAAATCATGCTTAAAGAAGAAATAGATTTAAAACTAGAACCATTATATCAAGTACCCATACACTAATAAGAAGAATTAAGGAGATTTCTATAGAAAAATTAATAAAAGAGATATATATAAACTAGTTAAAGCAAGATAGCTTCACTAATACTTTTTATACTAAAAAAAAATTATAAATTATAGCTATATATTAATTACAGATACCTTAATGAAGCTATAGTAAAAAACTATTACCTAATATTATTAATATTAGAACTTATAAATAAACTCAGAGGAGCTAAATAGTTTAGCCTTTTTAATATTAAGAATAGATATTATAAAATATAAATAACTAAAGGACACGAATAGATAACTATATTTAAAATAAGATATAGATTATTTAAATATCTAGTTATATTAATAGGACTTACTAACGAACCAGTAATATTCTAGACAATTATTAACTATATACTAAGAAAATATCTAAACGTATTTATAATAGTATATCTTAATAATGTGCTTATATATATAAATAGAACGCTAAAAGAATATATTAAGTATATTAAGAGAGTATTACAAAAGCTTAAAAAACACAAGCTATATATTTAAACGGAAAAATATATATTTCATAGAAAAGAAATTAAGTTCTTAGGATACCTAGTATCCTGAGACGGAATAGTAGTTAATTCTAGATAAAATAAAAAATATACTATCTTAACTAATACTAATAAACACAAAAGAAATTTATTCTTTTCTTAGATTTATAGGGTTCTGTAAATAGTTTATTAAGGATTACTTAAAAATTATATTACTTTTAATAAAATTATTAAAAAAAGATTAATAATTTAAGTAAGAACAACGCGAGGAAAACGCTTTTATAACTTTAAATAGAAATATATATAGATATATTAAATAGAGCTATAAAAGCCATCCTATTATAAGTATAAAATAATAAATATAAATATCTAGTAAACTTTCTATCTCATAAACTTATAACTACTAAATTAAACTATAATAATTATGATAAAGAACTATTGGTAATAGTTTAAGTATTTAAGAAATAGAGACATTACTTAGAGGGAACTAAATATTAAATTATTATATATTTAGACCACAAGAATCTAACGGCATTCATAATAATAAAGAAATTAAATTAATAATAAGTTAAATAGTGGGAATTAGTTTTAATATTTAATTTTTAAATACTTTATAAATTAGGAAAAGAAAATATAGTGGCTGACGTACTTAATTAAAGAGCAGACTATATAAGAAATATACTAAAAGTTTATAATATAATACTTAAGTAAAGACCAGACTGATCTCTAGGAAACTTATAAATAAATATTAAAACAATAATTATTATCAAAAACGCATAGTAAAAATAAATTAGAGAGTATAACTATAGATAACTATAATAGCACGAAACGGGCACTATTTTTATACTAGAAGTATTATAAACTAAACTTATTAAGAACTAATATTCAGCTAAAATGCACGGACATTAAGGAATTAAAAAAACTATAGAATAAATCAATAAATATTTTTAGATTCTAGGAATATAGAAAAAGATTAGAGTTATTCTCTTAAAGTATATAGAATATAAAAAGAATAAAGCATTAAAATATAAAGAATATAGACTTATATAACTAATTCCTTCACCAAACCTACTATGGGAATTAGTTATAATAGACTTTATTACAGAAATACCAACAACAACCACCTTTTAAGGTTAATAGTATAATATAATACTAGTTATAGTAGACTAATTTATAAAGTATATATACTTTAAACCAGTACACATAGAAGTTAAAGTAGATAAATTAGTAATATTATTAATTAAGCTATTAATAGCATAATATAGATTACTATAAGAATTTATTACAGACAGAGATAAATTATTCACATTAATATTTTAGAAAATGTTTATAGAGAAGCTAGGAGCTAAGTATCACCTCTTAATAGCATTTTACCTATAAATAAATAAACAGATAGAACGGACAAATTAGACACTAAAATAATATCTATAAATATATGTTAATAAGTAATAAGATAATTAGGTTAACCTATTACTAATAGCTAAGTTTATATATAATTCTATAAAGTTATTAATAACTAAAACATTACTATTCTTTATAAACTATAGTTATAAGCCTACAGCTTATCGAGAACCATGAAAACTAGACAAGGTATTAGAATTAGCAAGAATAAAGATTAAGAAGTTATAATAACTTTATTAAGAAATAGTAGAAAAAATTACCTGGAAAGGAGGCCTCAGCAAACAACAGAAAAACAAATCTAAAGTTAAGAGACTAATTTTTAAAGAGGGGGATAAAATTTTCCTATAATAAAAAAATCTAAAAACTAAACAACCATCAAAAAAACTAGATTATATTAAATTAGGACTATTTAAGGTTAAATGATAAATAAGACCTGTAAATTATAAACTATAACTACCTAAAGACACGCGGATTTACCTAGTTTTTTATATTTTATTATTAGAACCAGCACTATAGAACGCTAGACTATAGATAAGACTTAAACTTAAGAAAGATATAACTAAGTATGAAGTCTAATAAATTTTAAACTACCAGCAGTTTAGGCGTTAGTGGATATACTTAGTTAGATAAAAGAATTATAAACTAGAGAATAATACATGGAAGCTAATTAAGAACCTAAAGAATAGTTTAGAGCTAATTAACTAGTACTATTAGATAAACTAGAAAGAGCTTGCTCTAAGGTCATACCCTAAGAATAAAACGAATACAGTATATTCTAATTAAAATTAAAGGATATAGAGGGCGAAGTGACAGGCTGGGAGGAAGCTTAAACTATAGATTATAGTATATAAGTTTCTTAACCCTGAGAATAAGCCTTTTCCTCTTTAAGGGCTTGGACCTCGTGAATTAAGGCTATCTCTTAATTAAACATTTCCTTCTCTTTTAAATCTACTTGCGTGAGTTCACGACGAAGTCGTAACTCACGAGCACAAAGTTCAGAACATTAATTCTTAATAGAATTAAGTTAACGACGGAGCTTTGCTTTGTTATGATTAAGATGATTTTATTCTAATTATAACATGATTAGGTCACACTTCACGTTGCGGTCAGCGCAAGCTGAATAACAACCAGAACTTAAGTTCACTAGGCAGTCATCGCCCCGACGGGAACAATTCGAACAAGGTGTTGGTATGTAATGGGGTTTGCTACGGATCTGAGAAGCTAGGCGGCGAGCACGTATTAGAGACGACTCAAGACGTGTCATCATTAAAAAGCTGGGCAGGGAAGAAAGGAAGTCAAGGGTCTTATAGTCTAGAACACAGAATAGAAGACCTGCTGCCTTTATACTGCCTATAAAAGGGAGAAACAATCTTCCAAGACAAAGACTTAGAAGGAGGGGATAGTGTTATGGACGGTAACAAGAAGGCAACTATACCCAAGAAGCTGAAAGAACTGGCAACAACAGCCAATAAGGCTCTAGAATAGAAACGTATGTTTGAGCTTGAAAGGAAGAATTGCAAGCAGGCACGGGACACATTAGCGCAGGCCAAGGCGAGAGCTAAGAAGCGAGGATAGAGATACGAAACCATGTGGACGGATCCGGAGCATCCACCCACGTGATAAGAGTAGGGCTTGGCAGATAGAAGAGAAGTGAGGTAACAGAACCTCTGGCAGCTCTAGCAGCCTCTAGCAGTATCTAATATACTGCCAACAAGTATATAATGTACGCACGGAGGATCTACTATAAGTATGAGGCATCAGACAGTTCACGATTACTTTTAATTTTTTATAGTTACTCTAAAATTAAGATTTACACCTTAAGTGAAATAGTTTAATACTATTCTGTTAAATCTTAATTTACTATATTACTTCTTTTTATCTCTACTAAGTTAACTAACTTTTACTAAGTCTAATAAGCTATCTAATCCGGAAGTAAGGGAACTAATTAACTATTATAATAATTAGTTAAACGACTTATTACTAGTAAAATTTACGTTAGTAAGTTAGTAACTTGTAATAAAAATATTTAGTAAAGCTAGTATTTATATATCTAGTAAGTTTATTATTACTTTTTCTACTAAATGTAATATAGTAATTAATTATACTATATAAGTAGAAAAAGATTTTTTAAGTATATTTTAATACTAAAACTTAAGGTTATTTATATACTAAGTAAGTAATAAGACTATAAACACTATATCTAGCTATATAATAGTTATAATATATATAAATAATTCTAACTAAGTTGTAAACTTTTATTTTAATACTTTAGTAGTAATACTATTAAATAGTTTAAAGTATTAACTTATAGCTATTAGTATTTTTATTTTATATTTATACTTACTATATTTATATTTATTAAAAAAAAATTAATATATACTTATTAATTAAGTATAATTGTTTTTATACTATAATTATGTTTAATTTCTATTTTAAGGTAATATCTAATGCTTTTTAGGTTATTTGTCTTAAATTTCTTACTTAGTTAATTAATAACTTACTATATAGCTAGCTTATTACTACTAATTAGCTTAATATTATTTACATAAACTATAATTATAAGTCTTATATAAATAGTATTTTTAATAAAAACATTATTATTTACTATAAGTAGTTTAAATCTAATTTTAATAAGAAAGTTTATAAGTTATTTTACTTACTTACATGCTAATTATTTAAGTTTATATAAGTTTTTTTAACTATATAAATAAAATATTTCTAATTTTATTTTTTTTACATATAATTAGGTACTTGCTTAATATAATATTTTTTATTAAAATCTAAATTAAAATATACTATTATAAAATTAAGTTAAATAATATTATAATTAAATAATATTATAAGTATAAATATTATTTGCACTAAAGCTACTTAAATAACTGTAGTATATATTTAGTTATAGTTAATACTAAATTATTATATAAATTTTCTTTTTACAAATTTAGTGTTATATTTGGTAATTTAATTATTAGCTTTATTTTTAACTTTAAATATCTACTTTTTATTTAGTATTATATGCTTAGTAAGTAGTTTAGTAAGTTTAAATATTTTATTTTAGTATTTATAGTACATTTCTACTTTTTACTATTTAGCTATTATATTACTTTTATAAATAATTTTAGTTTTAAGTTATTTAAACTTAGCTTTTTATAAATATTTATATTAGCTATAATTAAAGTATACTTTAAAATATTATTAAGGTATAAGTAAAAGCTTTAATAAATATAGTTAATTTTATTAAGTATTACTATATATAGTATATAAAAATACATATTAAAAATTTTAGTAAAAGTAATTACTTTTTATATATTTACTAAGACTTTTCTTATTATTAGCTTTATTAAAATTATATACTTAAACTTATTATAAAAATTTAAAAAGTAGTTACCTTTTATTATTATAAATTAATTATTATTATAGTTTAATTAAAAAGAGTAGTTTTTAAATTATTTTAAAGCAATTTTTATTATTAATTTTAATTATTAGTAGTTTAATATAAATTATCCTTTACGTATATTTTCTACTATATTAAGTACTTTTCTGGTTTTCTAATAATATAAGACTTGATATATATAGTCCATTTAGCTTTTTTTTATAAAATAATTTCTATTTAATAATTTTAACTAGAATTTTATTTACCTTATATTATATAACTATTTAACTATTAATTACTAGTATAGAATTTAAGTTAAATAAAAAATATAGTTTATTTACTTAGCTATAAATTTTTGTAAATAACTGCTATATATTTTATTTAAAATTAAAATTATTCTTATTTTCTATAAATTAATATCTATTATATAGCTTGTAATTTTTATTAGGTTTAAATTTTCGTTTTTTTATAACTTAATATATTTCTTTTCTTTAGGCGTTAATAATAAATTTATTAAATTTATTTACAAATTCTATCAATTTCTTTTTAATTTTATGTAATATAATTTTTTTAAATTAAGTTTTTTAACTATTCTAATAGTATATGATATTTTTAAATAGTAGAATTTTAAAAAAATTTAGTTTTAATTTATTAATAACTTTATATAATATTTTACTATTAAGTTTTTATACTAAGGTTTTGTTTTTTAACTTAGTAGCATATTTAATTACTAGTAACTATAAAAATTATAAAAAGTTTTAGTTTACTAATATTATTATTACTTTTTTATAAAAGTAAAATTAAGTAATTTTAGTAAATCTATTTTTTTATAAAGTATTATATACTATTAGTTAGTAGATAATTCTTTTTTTCTTTATTTATTTTTTAAAGTTTTGACTTATAAATACAAAATCTTAATTCAAGAAAATATATATAATAAAGGCTTTTTCTTATATTTTTTAACAAGCTTATAGCTTTTTTACGTAATTTAAATTATTATTTTTAAAGTAAATATGTTTTATTTACGTACTAGTAATATAGTTATTACTTATAAAAATATATTTATACTTTTAATTATATTTTTCTAGTTTAATTAGTAGTATAAAGTTTAAGTAAAAAAATTCTTTTTTTCACTTTACATACTATTATTTACTAAATAATTATTTTTAAAGCTTAAATTTTAAGTAGTATATTAAATAGTATACTAATAACTATTTAGCTTTAGTTTAATGGTATTTTTTATAAGTTTCTCAAAATTAATATATTCTAAATATTTTATTATTTAATGAAGCTACTTTATTAATATTTTTTTTATTAGTAATAGTTTTATAACTAATAATATATATAGCTTTTTTACTATTTTTATTATATAAATAAAAATAATTTTATTTTTTTTATATATTATAGCTATTTTATTGCTTTTTTAATTTTTAACTTTTTTATTTTTTAATTAAAAGTATATTTTTGTGTTTCATTTTTATAGCTAATAAAATATTAATAAAACTGTTTAAGTAATACTAAATATTTTATAAAAAGAAATAACTTAACTTTTATATTAGCTTTAAAATAGTAAAAAAATTTTTAAAGTTTTAGTTAAAGTTTTACTAACATAATATATTTTAGTAAACTAAGTATAATTATTATAAATATTAAATTTAAATAAAGTATTATATATTATTTTATATTTATTACTATAAGTAAAAAAGTTTAAAAAAAAGTTTAAATTTAGTTAGAGTAAGCTATAATACTTTACTATCTTTATTTTTTTTAAAGTTTTTTTACTCTTTATATTAGCTATTTGTGGCCTTTTATAGGTACTTAAACTAGTAGTTATTTTTACTTTTATGTTCTCTTTTATACTATAAACATGTTTTAGTACATAGTTTTTATTTATTTTAGGTAATTTATCTTAATTCTATTTTTTATTCTTTTTTTTACTTTACTTTTTTATAAGTAAAATAGTTTTAAATTAAAACTTATTTATAAACTTTTTATTATAAAGTTAACTTATTAAAGTATTATATAAAAGTAATTTAATTTCTATATTACGTTTTTATTTTTAAAATAAAATAAAGTATATTCTAAAATTATAAATTATTATATACTTAAGTATAAAATTAACTATTATTTTTCGCTATATAATATTTTAAATAAGCATTCTAAATTTATTAATATAGTTTTTTATTTTTTTTTATAAAGTATATGTTATTATCTAATTTTATTTAATAACTAAATACTTTTAGAGTTTTATATTAATTTTATAGTACTTAATAAAAGTATTAATAACTTATTAAGTAGCTGGAATTTTATTAATTTTTTATACTAGTATATATTTATAATAAATAACAATATTATTAATTAGTTTATTATTATTAAAATAAAATACCTAGTTATTTTAGTTTTTTATAAGATTTAAACTAAAGTTAAAGTTTTAGTAGTTACTTATAACTTTAAATTTTAATTTTTTTTCTAAATTAGTTTTATTTATTTAAGTAAAAGTATCTTTATTTTAATTAATTTTTTAATTAATTTTTATAATATACTATTAAACGCAACAAACGTTTTATTGTTACTTTAATATAAGTTTATTAAAAAAGTCGTTTATTAGGTACTTTAATAGTATAAAATAAATCTATCTATATTTTATATACTTTTTACTATTATATACTTTTCAAACTTAAATAGTTATATAATAAAGTTTATAGTACTTTTAACTTTTAATACTTTAGTTTTTTTTATTTTAAAAATTATAAGAAATTAATTAATTAATTAAATAATTTAAATTAAGTTATAAAAATAAGTAATACATAAAATTTATAAAGCTAAGCTTATAACTTAAGAGAAAATATTAATTTTAGTAGTTAAAAGTACTTATAAATATTATCTTAAATATTAAATAATATTTAAATACTTAAAGTAATAACTAATTAAATATATAATAATTAAATAAGTAGTAATAAGAGTATAACTTTTTAATAACTTATAATATTATAGTAGTATTAATACCTTAAGTTCTACTTACTATAGTATAAAGTAGTAATAGTTGTTTATTATAGTTATAACTAATATTCTTACTTATAATTATATAAATACTTTAGCTTTTTATTTTTAAAGATATTATAAAGGATTTAAGTATACTTTTCTAGAAATATAGTATTTATTTATTTTAAAAATCTTTTAACATACTTATGAAGTATTTTCTTTTCTTTTTTTGCTACTATTATAATATTTATAATTATAGATTTTACTTAGTATACTAACCTTTATAGTATTTAGCTATATATAGTAGTTTTTTATACTACTTTCTTTAATTTTCTTTTTAGTTTAAATTTAAGTCTAGTTAGTATTTATAAAATAAGTATTTAATTTTATTTATTTACTAATATATAAGTTACATTATAAATCTATTTAATATTATATTGACTTAACTACTTTCTAAGTAAATAGTTATATATTAACTAGTAATTTTAATTATTTAGTTTAATTTAGTTTAAAAATTTAAACTAAATTAAACTAAGTTTTAGTAATAAGTTTAATTTAGTAATATATAATATAAAAAAAAGTAAAAAAATTACTTATATAATTATTAAAAAGCATTATATACTATTTTTTATTAACTTTATTAAATATATTAACTACTAGAGTTTTAAACTATATATAAAAATACTTTACTACTTTAATAATATTATTAATTAAGTAGTTTTATTAGTTAGTAATTAAAAACTTAGTATTATTAAATAGCTTTTTATATTTACTAAGTATTAGTAATATAGCTAGTAAATTTAGTATAAAAAAGTTTATAAATTATATTTATTATTTTAATATTTAAAGGTTTTATTATTATTATAATAACTTTTAAAAATAAAATTACTTTTATAATACTATTTATATAAATTAATGTTATAAAATATACTAATTTAAATATATTTATAATAAAATTATTATTTAAATATTTATTATATTATAAAGTAGTAATTATTTATATTTTATTATATTATAAAGTAGTAATTATTTATATTTTATTACTTATTACTATTAATAAAGTATTACTTTAAATTTTTTTAAATTTTTTTACTACAGTTTAAATACATTTAAACTAATTTTTTTAAACTATTATTATATATTTACTTTTCTTTAAACTAAAGTTATTTTATATATAAATTTAGTACTTAAATATTATAATAAATTAATAAAAAATTCTTATTTTTCAAGTACTACTTTTATTAATTAAGTTATTTATTAAAATACTACTTTTTATATTTTTAAGTTATTTTTATATAAACTATTAAATAGTTATATATAAATTTCTTTTTATAATCTTCTTTAAATTATTTAACTTAAGGCCTTTATAATAGTGCTTTAAATTATTAATTTTAGTAAAAAAATTATCTAGTATTAAAAACTAGTTAAAAAAGTAAATATACTTATTTTAAATAATTATTATTAATTTAAGAAAATTATAAAGTATTATATAAATTTTTTTAAGTTTAAATTTATAATAACTTATTATATACTATATTTATATATATTAGTATTATTTACTATAGTTATATAATATTATATAATACTTTTTTACTAGCACTTTAAAGTTACTTTATAAAAGTTTTAATAACTTTTTTTTCTACTTTTTTCTCTACTAAAGTAGCTTTAAAATAGTTTACTTTTATTTATAACTATTCATAATTACTTATATAAAATTACTAGATATAATATTACTTTAGTATTACTTTTTTTTTGCTTGTAAAGGTAATATAGTATTAGTTAAATTAAGTACTTAAATATGGTTTATAGTACTAATAACTTTTTTTACTTTTTTTAAGTTTTACTATACTAAACAACTTTAATTATACTATAAAATAGTATAATAAAGTCGTAAATTAATAAATAGTAAGTAATTTACTTAAAATAAGCTTTTATTATATTTAAATTTTTAGTTTCTTTTAAAAAGTAGTAAGTAACTAGCTTTAAAAGCTTTTACTAAAATATTTATTTACTATTTAGTTACTTTTAGATAATAAATCTTTTAGAGCTTTTACTAAAATACTTATTTACTAATTATTTTTAAAAAACAGACTTTTTATAAGCTCTTATTATTATTATAATAATAATAATACTAATACTAATAAGTACTATTATATTAATATAGTACTTAATAGTAATTTATAAATAAGTATTTTTATATTTATAGTATGTAGACAGCTTTTTATATAATTTTAGTACATATATAAAATAGAAAAAAAAACTAAAAACTAAAAAACTAAATACTATTAATACTATTTAGTTATAAACTAAGTTAAGATAATTTATATTTTTAGGTCTTTACTTATAAGCCTATTAAATTATAGTAATTATTAAATTACTTTATATAGTTATAAACATTAAATTTTATAGTAATTTCTATAAACTTTATAGTAGTATAAAATAAAAATAAAATAGTAAAAAGAATAGCTTTAAAGCTAAAAACCTTTTTAGGTATTAATATTAATAAAAAAAATTTATTTAAAAAAACACTTTATATTACTTTTATATATTAATAAAAAAAGCTTGAAAACAACTAATAAAGTAAGACTAAATATTTAAAAAAGTAGGTAAAAGTTAAAAGTACTTTTATAAGTATTAAAAAGTATTCTAAATATAGTTAAAAAAATACTTACTATTAATATTACTATATAAGTTAAAATAAATTTAATAAAAATTATTAATAAGTTTTATAAGTAAATTCTTTATATTAAAGTACTAGAGTAGTAAACTAATATATTTTTTTATTACTAATAATTCTTTATATACTAAAAGTAATATTATAAAAGCTTTATATTTATTTAAAGTAAAAACTTAAGTAAAAAAAGCTATAAAAGCTTAATATTAGCTGAAACTAATATAACTACTAAAAAAAGAAAAGGAAATAATTTGTAAGGATCCAGGCCAATGATGGTAATTAGGTGTAATAGAGTGGATTTGATAAAGAGTTAACTACGTACGCTATAGAGACTTGATAGCTACCTCTGCTAAGTCGCTAAGGTCACGTGGTTACGCACGGAGTCAAAGCTGAGACAACCGTCTTGGTTAACTATCCTGGGCTCTAGCCCATTACATTACCCCCCTTCTTATAGACTAGGTAGGGGCTCTCTGGTGAACCGTTCACCCGGGGGCCCCTGTAGGCCTATCTTAGGTTCTGTTTGCTGTGGCTTCTCCTGAAGCTCTTGTCGGTAGTTTGCTGGCAGGAGTTTGTGTCTGCCTTTTCGCAGAGGCGCTGTATGCTCCTTCCAACGGTCCAACGCTGCTGTGTCTTCTAGCTGGCTTGCTGGCTCCATAGTTGTCAACGCATAGCCTTTCCACTTCACTTCGTACCGTAGCTGGTGGCCTCGCCCTCGTCTCGTCTGTACCTCGGCGACGATATCCTGCACTACGTGCTCTTCGTGGTCATCCACCTGGATTGGTGGCGGCTGAGGGTCGTCTGTAGGCTGGCTTGGTAATGGGTCGTTGCTTGCTAGCCGTAGTCTGTCTACATGAAACGTTGGGTTTGGCCTTGGGGGCGTATTTAGCTTTATAGCGTGCGGGCTAATTATATTTTCTACAGTGTATTTGGTATTCTTCCAGTCCAGCTTCTTATTTCCTCGTCTAGTGGAGAGTTGGTTACCGAGCTTCAGCCATACCTTGTCTCCAACACGCAGTTACGGGGCTTCATCCTGATGTCGGTTTGCCTGTCTTTCTTGCTCTTGCTGTGCCTCAGCCATGGTTGCCTGTGCTAAGTCGACATACTCCTTCAGCTTTCCCACGATTTCCCTAGCGCTAGCTTTTGGGTCTCGAGCTGTTACGTTACGCCTGGTTCTAATATCCACTTGCAGCGGTTCTACATTGTATCCGTGCTGGAGAAAGAACGGGCTTATTCCTGTTGAGGTGGTGTCTCTTCCCTTTACTGTAATCTCAGCCATCGGGCAGAGCTTCGCCTAGTTTGCTTGGTCCTACGCGACAAACGCTCGAAGATAGGCCTTGACTGTGCTGTTCATCCTTTCTGTCGAACCGTCTGTTTGCGGATGGAACGCTGTTGACAATCGCCTTTCGATTCGTAGGATTTCGCAAAGCTTAGTCTAGAACTCGCTGATAAATTGGCTGCCGCGATCAGATACTATAGCGTTAGGAATCCAATGGTAAGCAATAACCTTATGGATAAAAGCCTATGTTACTGTCTCGATATCTATGTTTGGAAGAGGGCAGAGAGTTATGTCCTTGCTCAGCCTGTCGGTGATTACCAGTAAGATCGTACAGCCATCACTTTCTGGTAATCCGGTTACAAAATCCATTAAGATCTCCTTCTAAATATGATCGGGAATGGGTAATGGGCGTAACAGCCCTTGCTGGTGATCTCTTCATGGCTTCGTACGGCCACAGATATCGCAGTTTCGAATGTAACGCCGTACGTGGTTCGACATCCCTGGCCAAAAGTAATCTCTTATTAACATTAAATAGGTGCTCTGCTGTCCTGGGTGTCCGGTCGCTTACGACAAATGAATCCGGTGGATGATTAATGTCCTTAATGGCTCTGAGTCAGGCACCTAATTCCTATTCCGATAATAAAGGGTCCCATCTTCGTCAATCGTGCACTCAGCCAGCGAAACTTTTAGTTCGAGCTCTGGGGGAAATCTCCGCTCCTGATTACGGAGGGCCTGTACTGCTCTTGTGTACACTTTATCATCTAGTGCTACATCATGCTATCTTCATTCAAGCTCGTTACAAGACTCCTGGGCACGAGACTCCTGGGCTTCGGTTGTGCTATCTCCTATAATCGTTGAAAGACTGATTTGAGCAGAGAAAGCCTATACTACTTGCCCATCATCGTTCGATTCAAGCTCTTCTTCCTGACATGTGACTACTGGCTTTAGCAGCTGAATCATATGGCTCTTCAGCCTTTCGTTGTCTTCTCCACTCGGACGATCCTGTTCGCGTCTTGATAGTGCGTTGGCTCGTACGTTTTCTTTCCCTAGCCTATATTAAATCTCTATATTGTATCGGCTAAGGAATAACTGCCAGCGCGTGTGTCTTTCGCTTAATTTTCAAGGCCTTATAAAGTGCTCAAGGTTCTTGTGATTAGTAATAACCCAGAACTTTTTAACAGACCGTAATTCAGCATCCCATGCCTCCAGGCAACGAATAATTACAAGGAGTTCTTTGTTGTGTATCTTGTAATTACACTCTGTGGGTGTGTTCTTCTTTAAAAAGTACGTACATAAACGCAGCACGCTATCGTCGCCGTATTACGAAAGAACTCCCCTAATTGTGTGACCTAAAGAGTTAGCTTCTAAAACAGTCTTATAGTTAGGATTAAATTAGGCTAGTACTGGTTCTGATATAAAGATCTCTTTTAGCTTATTAAATGCTGTTTGCTCTTTATTAGTCCATTAGAACGGCACGTCACTCATAAGTCTTATAAGTAAGGCAGCGATTTCTGAAAAAGACTTAATAAACTAATAATAGAAATTAGCGAATCTAAGAAAGCTTCTGACTTCTTTTACAGTTGTTAGAGGCTACCACTTAGTAATTACTTTTATCTTAGTAGGATCCATTCAAATTCCTTACTCTACTTTAATAATAAACTCTAGATATTTCGTGCTCTTAGTTTCGAATTCGTACTTCTTAATATCTAAATGTAAACCTACGGCGCTAAGTTTCTCTAGTACTAAATTAATCTACTAGTAATACTCTTCTAGTAAGCCTAAAGAGTAGATAAGTACATTATTAAAAAAGGCTAAACAGAACTTATTAAGATATTCCTATAGGGTCTAGTTTATATACCGCTAAAACATACTAAAGGCTTCTACTAGTCTAAAAGGTATAACTAGCTATTTAAAGAGTTTAAATCTTATATAAAAAGCCGTTAGCTATTTATCTCCTTTTATAATATAAATCTTATAAAAGGCTGCTGAAATATTAAGCTTAGTATACTATTTTACCTTACTAATCTAGCTAAGTATTTTATGGATTAGGGGAAGAGAATATTTATTCTTCTTAGAAATCTTATTAAGCGCGCGGTAGTTAATATAAAAGTAAAGACCTTTACTAAACTTATATATAAATAGTATTAAAACTATAGCTAGGGAGTTACTTACGTAAATAAAGCCCTTTTCTAATAGCAGTATTAACTCTTTTTATAGTACTAATAGTTTTTTTCTTAATATATTATACAGCAGTCTCTATAGGACCTTAGGGTCCTTTCTATTAATCTTTTTAAGTTTAATATAATAGTCTATTTCATGACCTTACAGTAGTAGGAGTTTGTTTACTTTCTTTTCTAAAAACAGCTTTAAGTGCTTCTAATAGGCCTTAAAAAGTAGTATTCTAAAATCTAGCTTTAGTTTAGACACTAAGATTTTTTAAATGTTTATTAGTAATACTATAAAGATACATATCTCACTTATTCTTTTTAATTTATTTATTTATATTAAAAAAGTAGCTATATTAACCTCTATTAGCTTCTGCTAGCATAGTTTCTTCTCTTTCTTACTATAAACTCTTATTCTTAAAATATAAATATAGAATGATTTCTTTGCTGGCGTAATTGTAATATTATTTTAGTTTATTTAAAGTTTACCTAAAATAAGATTAAACTTAAGCATATTATTAATAATATATATATAGACTTATTTAGTATATCTTTTAATATTAAGGTTAATTTATATAACTTAGGTAACCCTTTTAGGTTTTTTATATACTTTAATAATTTCTTATAAGGCTATGTTAATACGCGCTAAATAAACTTTAGTAATAAAAATAAAGCTTATAAAACTATAGCATAAACACCTAGTATTAATTATTATATATACGATATTCATCTGGTTGATTAATAAGTATATAGTAATAAAGTCTATATTTATATATATATTTCGGAACTTCTACTATTCTTTTTATAATACTATTTTACCTATTTCAGCTAAAAGTCTCTACTTGTGACTGTAAGTAAGAGCTATTTTTTTCTTAATACTTTTTCTTTTTCTCTTTTATCTCTATTTTCTTTATTTCTTTTATTAGTGTTTATTTATTTAGCCTTTATTAATACTATAGTAGCTAAGCGCGACTGATTTACTTTTATATATTTATACTTATTCTTTATATAACTAAAAGAACTATATTGATAATAGAGGTCTTACTTACGGTATTAGTTAAATTCCTTTTAGCTTACTTAAAGTATTCTAAATTAGTTATCCTATAGCTTTACTACCTCTATATGTATAAATATTACTTTCTAATTTATTAGTTTAAACGTTAGTGCAGATAGCGTTATATAGATAGCTATAATAATTTTATAGTTACTTAATATAATTTATATAAAGTTATTATTAACATAAATTACTTCTTAAGTGTACTCTTTAAAGCTTAGTATTACTAAAAGAGCTGTAATATACTTCTAGAGTTCTCTATCCAATCTCTAGGTAAATATACTCTTTTTTATATTTTTATTTAGCTAATTACTTCCTACTAGTAGTAGCTTCTTATTAAACTCTATATAGTATTCTCTTACTAATTTTTTTTTCTATTTCATGCTTTGTAGCTTATCTAGAGACTTTTATTTTTAATACTAGTTTTTAAACTAGAAGTCCATAAACGCCTATATTACTTTAAGGGTGGTATTATTTATTTAATTAGAAAGCTATAAAAGAATAGTTTATACTACTTATTCTTTTAAATACTGAAAGAAATAGTTTATCTATTTTTTCTTACTACCTATATGGTATTTGTTAAATTATAACTTAGCTTTAGCTTAATACTTAAACGTAAAATAAAAAGACCATATACCATTAAACATAAAGAGTTTAGAAAAATTAAATAGTTTAACTACTAGTTTAATTACTAGTTATAGCGTTAACATGAAGAGAGTTACTAGTATTATCACTAAAACCTATAAAAGTAGCCTTAATAGGAAATCGTAACTTTTTAGTATAGTTAACTTCTTAGATATTACTTATAACACGTTTATAATCTCCTTAAGTGAGGTGCTATTATTAGCTTTATTTACTAGAAATAAAACTTTCCCTTTATTACGCTAAGCAGGATAGTTATTAAGTTTAATCTCTACTTAACTTATTATTATTTTAATAGCTAGAACTTTTAACCCTTATAAAGTAAGTAACCAGCGTAGTTTATAGCTAATCTGTTTATTATTATATCCTATATTAAGCAAGTTTATCGCTTAGGCTATTAATGCAAATACTAAGTAGTTATTAGTATTTATTAATATTTACTATACTACTAGATAGTTCTTCTAAATACTAGAGAGCTTTTTATTCTTTTATAAAGTTAATTATACTACCAAAGGCCTCTTAGCCTCTTATAAGAAATAGAGTTAATTAAATCTAAATATAAGAATCTAGGCTAATAATAGTAATTAGGTATAATAAAGTAGATTTAATAAAAAGTTAACTATATATGCTATAGAGACTTAATAGCTACCTCTATTAAGTTACTAAAATCACGTGGTTATATATAGAGTTAAAGCTAAGATAATTATCTTAGTTAACCATCCTAAGCTCTAGCCTATTACATAATTTTTAAATTTAATAAAACTTTATTACAGTCTATTAAATAATAGTAAATATACTAAAATACGAGATTTCTTTCTTTTATAAAAATTTAAGCTTTATTTAATATTATATACTAAATATAGCTATTTAATAAAAACTAATAATTTTAGAATTAGTATATACTACTTATTTAAGTAATTTTTAGAGTAAAAAGTTTACTAAATTCTTTAACTTACCTATTTTTAATAACAGCATTAACTTAATTTTTAAGAATAAGAATAAGTAGATAAAAAATAAGCTTAAGTTTAATATTAACTAATATAAGTATAATAACTTAAATACTATAAAAATAAGATAAATTATTTATATTTAAACTTATATTACTAGTAAGACTAGTTATTTTATTACCTTTTTTTTAAATACTAAAAACAAATAAAAAAAGTTATTATAAAAAATGTAATATAATATTTTTAAAGTGTTTTTAAAAACTTTAATTAATATATTAAAGTCTAATAAAAGCTTAAGTTTTTTAAAATAAATTTTTTAATAATTTTAACTAGTTTTTAGTAAATTTTATATAACTTATAAATTTTACTAAAATACTATAAAACTAGTAGAAAAAGAACTTTTATAAACTATTATATAGTAAGGTATATATATATATATATATATATATAAAGTAAATATACTTAAAAGTATTATACTTTTAAAATATTTTATAATAAAACTTAGTATATACTATATAAATTATCTTAATTTAACTATAAGTATATAAAGTATAAAGTAATACTATAAACTAAAATAAGCTTATTAAAAAGTATTAAAAAAAGTAAGCTAGTACTAACTTTTAATTTTAAATTAATAACTTTAGTTATTTTTTACATAATTACATAATACTTAAGAAAATTAAGAATAAAGTAGTTAATTAGAAAAAGTATATTAAGTACTTAAATAATGCTCTAAAACTAAATAAAAGCTTAGAAAATAAATTACTTTACGTAAAGTTTTTTACTTAAAGTTTCTTATTAAAGCATTTAGTATACTTATATAATTAAGTAATATAATTAGTAGTTTTACTTTTATAATAAAGTATTAAATTACTTTAAATAGTATAAGTATTAATTTCTTTAACTTACTAAATACTAAAGCCAAAAAAACTATTTTTATTTATTTTTAATTATATTAAGTTATTAAGAAACACTTTTAACTTAAGTTTTACTATTTTTAAAAAGTATTCTTATTATAAAATATAATAACTAGTAAACTAGTATAGTAAATTAGTAATATATTTTATAAGTAAGCGCCGCATATAAGTGAGCGCCATATCTTGAAATTTACTAAAAAAACTAAAAATCCCTACCCTAATATCTCAACAACCACTTAATAATAAATTCTAAAAATCGAAATTCAAGCTTTTATATATATATTACAGCTTCTATGAAAGTTGCATGGAAATGAAATTGATAGTTTTTAAGATATTAGAATTTAGGGGCTAAAACTAAGCTAAATTACTATATCTTAAAAACTACTAAATTAATTTCCATGGAACTTTCATAGAGGCTGTAATATATATATAAAAGCTCGAATTTCGATTTTTAGAATTTATTATTAAGTAGTTGTTAAGATATTAGGGTGGGAATTTTTGGTTTTTTAGGTAAATTTTAAGATACGGCGCTCACTTATATATAGCGTTCACTTATAAAATACGTTATAATTAATTAATTCTTTTTAATTAATTTAGTAATAAATAAATCTTATATTACTATATAGTTTGTTTTTTATAATACTAAATATTGTAAATTAATTATTAGCTAAAAATAAAATAAATTAATAAAAATAATACTAGACTTAACTAACTAATGTATAGTCTAGCCTAAAAATACTAAATTAATACTAAATATAATATTATAATACCTAGTATAATATTTACTAAACTAGTAATTAACTTAATATACTAATACTATAGAAACGTATATTATAGTAAATTAACTAATATAATAACTTATGTAAAATATTTAAGGAACTATATTATTAATTACTAGCTTAAGTTTTACTAGTAATAAAAAAACTACTTTTACATAATACTATAATACTAAAATTAACTTTACTTTATTTAAAAAATATTTCTTTTTATAAAGTATTAAGAAAAAAAGTATAATAATAAAAATAACTAGTATATTAAAATTAATAATGTTATTAACAACTATTAGTAAAAATAATTACTAATAAATAATACTAAAAAGCTATATAAACTTATTATTACAAATAGTAATAATAAAATAACTATATTATATTCCATAAGCGAGCTGCGCACCCAAGCGAGCTGCGCATCTTGGAATTCACCAAAATATCGAAATTTTCCACCTTAATATCTCAACAACCACTTAATGATAAATTCTCAAAATTGAAATTTGAGCTTTCGTATATACATTACAGCTTTCATGAGAGTTGCATAAACATTGGTTGAGTAGTTTCTGAGATATAGCGATTTAGAAGCCAAAACGAAGCCGAATCGCTATATCTCAGAAACTACTCAACCAATGTTTATGCAACTCTCATGAAAGCTGTAATGTATATACGAAAGCTCAAATTTCAATTTTGAGAATTTATCATTAAGTGGTTGTTGAGATATTAAGGTGGAAAATTTCGATATTTTGGTGAATTCCAAGATGCGCAGCTCGCTTGGGTGCGCAGCTCACTTATAGAATATAATAGTTAAAAAAGTATTAATATAAAGGAATATAGTAAAGTTCTAGTAAAGAAAATATATAAAAAAAAAATTAATAAAAACTAGAAATAACTAGTATTAAATTAAGAAAAAAAAATCCTTTAAAAAAAGTTTAAAAGTTATTAAAAGTAGTATATAGTATATAATATTATAATAAACTATAATATTAATAAGTATAAATAATAAAAATAAAAACTTATTTAATATTTTTTTAGTAGTATTTAATATACTATATATAAGTATAAAATATTAAATAACTTATAATTACTTTTAGATTTTTATAGTTACTTTAAATTTAAAAATTTGTTTTTAAGTTAAAATTATTTTTGAGTAATATAGTATAAACTATTTTATTAAATTTTTTAATTTTTTTTTTACTTTATTAAAATCTTTTTCTACTAAGTTTATTAAGCTCTATTATAAGTAGTAAGTAAGAAAACTATCTAAATTACTAGTTAATAAGAATAGTTAAAAAATTATATACTTAAGGTAAATTTATAAATAAGTAATATATAATATTATAACTACCTAAAAATTATAAATAACTTATGTTAAATTAATACTAATAAAATAACTATAGAAGCGCCTATTAAAAGTTTTTGTTTATACTAAAAAAGCTATATTTCTTAGCATATTTTAGTGTTGTCTTATCTTAAATTTTTTCTACTTTATCTCTTATTTATTTTATTATAGCTTTAAATATTAATATTATAATATATGCATTAGTAGTCGCTCTAAATTACCTTTTAGAAACAAAATAACTACTAAAATTATTAAAAAAACTAGTCTCTTAAAGCAGATGATTAATAATATCTATGTTTAAATAATCTAGCGTAGTTTTAACTCTAACTATATTCTACTTATTATTAAAAATAAATATCTTTAAAATGCTCCTTGTTCTGGACGTTTAATAAAATAAACTAAAAACATTAAATAAGTAATTACTATAAAAGTATGCTATAATTAATATAGATAAGAGAAAATATATACTAATTTTACTAATAAGCTTAGCTAATAAGATATTCCTATTTTACTTATAATAGTATAGAGATGTCTAAAGGCTTTTAGTTTTAAAAAAACGAAACTAACACAAAAGCCTAAACTAATAAAGAAAATAAAAAAAAAGTAATTATAATAGTATCTAGTATATAAAGATTAGATACTTAAAGATTAGAAGAATATAATCTGGTCAGATAAAACGGCTATTATATTACTCTATTAAAAAAAAGATTATTAGATATAGTAAACTTTAAATAAGGCTTTTATCTAAAGCTATATTCGTAAGTATTAGAAGGTATACTTAGAATTTATATTTTAGAACTACTTTACATATAATTAGAAAGAGCCTTATTATTATTAGTTACTTAAGATAAAAAAGGAAAAAGAGAAAGTAGAAAAGGTTCTAAAAGAAATAAATAAGGCTCTTAAGCTAATAATATAAGAGTAGTAGAAACTTAAAATAGGAATAAAATAACTAAATTTAAAAGCAAAAAGTAGTTAAAAGCTAATCTAGAGATAGAATTAAAAGAATAAAAAGCTAACTCATTAAACTAGTAAAGAAGTTAATTAGTATAGTATTAGTAAAACTAAAATAAGTAATCTTATTACTTTACTACTTTACTACCACTTTACCACCTAACATTATAAATCACTAGAGATTCGTAATGTCGTTACTGCCTATTTAATTCTTATATATTTAATTAGTTATTACCTTTAGTAGTGTAGGAAGCAATTAATGTAATTATTTTTTTAAAGATAATATTTATAAGAACTTCATGCTACTAAGTATAATCTCTATAATATAAATATTAGATAAAAGTATTAATACCTAAACTTATTCCCTTTATAAACGAGTGTTTAAAGGATTGTCTGAATATAGTAATTTAAAAGAATAAAATATCTATTTATACTTATGTTACTTAGCAGAAGGTATATAGCCTATATTAAATTAAATAGCTTTTTTAGTGTAGTAACTCTCTAGACCTAAACACTATCAAGCTTTACTAGTACTAAATAAAAAAAAGAGATAATAAAGAAGGGTGCTTTAAAAAGTTATATAGAAGTAATATAAGCCTAGAAAAAGTACTAGAATAAGCTTTTATAGAAAAGAATTTAGATATAAATTAAGAGAATAATAAAGCACATTAAGCTAATTATTAAGTTAGAAAGTGGGAATAAGTATAAGAAGAGAAGAAAACATATACAGCATACTTATTAGCCTAATTAGATAAATATAGATACTAAGTATTATAGCTTTTTTAATGCTTAGCGTAAGCAGAAACTTTTAATAAGCACTTCCATAATTATATTCTATAACTACTTTATATAAAAAAAAGTAAGAACTTTATTTTAATAGTAAGTTTAGTAGTAATAGTAAAAAAAAAAATTGTAAGAATATTATTTACTATTAAAAGTATATTAAGAGCTAAAATAGTATAGTAAATTATTTAAAAATAAAATTAAGCTATTATAAAGTTATAATAAGTAATAATAATAATGTAAAATAAGCTAGTACTAAGTAAAATAACTAAAATCTATTTACTAACTAAGTTTAATAAAAATTAAGAAAAGCTTAAAATATTTATAGTAGTTATAATAGTGCTGCTTGCTTTACTTACTGTAGGCTATATAATATTATAACTAGCTATACTAGCTATAATTTAGCGTAGAGCCTAGAGTATAGCTAGCTTATACTTAAGTTATATACTATTCTATTTAGAGATAAGCCCCCTTTATATCTCTTCTTTTTTTATCTTAGTATAGCTAAAATAGAGCTAACTTATTTTGTCAATTTATATTAATACTATAACGCGTGAAAACTAAGCCTGTTATTATATTACACTAAAATTAATCTAACTTAGCTGGATAATAGTAATATAATATTAAGATTAAGCCGCGTAATTAACTTAAGTATTTAATTTACTAATAACTGTACCTAGAGAATTAATTATACGACTACACTAAGTCGTTAGTTTATTAACTATATAATCTCTACTAGAAAGCTTTATAGTAGTAGGCAGTTAAAACTCTAAGTAATAGCCTATATAAGCCCTACATAGTAGGCCTTAAAAGTGACTTAGTAAGTAACTAGAAGATCTATAGCAGTAGGTAATATACCTATTAGATTAGAAGAGAGCTATAAAAGTTCTAGTGAACCCCTTTTTATTATCTTCTCTACACTAGAGAAACTAATCTCTGTGAGTACTACTAGCTTATCTTTTCTATACTAAAGAAACTAACCCCTGTAAGCACTACTAGTTTATTTTCTTCCTACTAGAAAAACTAACCTCTGTGAGCACTACTAGCTTATCTTTTTTATACTAAAGAATTAGCTAATTACTTCACCCTACTAAGAGCCAGAAGCTTTATATAAATATAAGAATAAATAGATTAGAACTATAGGAAAGCTTTTTATGCTAGAGATAAGAATTAATTCTAAGACAACAGCTACTAGTAATAACTACACGTTTATTCTTAAGTCGCTTAAGTGTGCTGTCACGTACTACTCTAATAATATAATTAGAGAAGACTACACTATTAAGAAGCTCTATATCCAGGCATGATATAATAAGAAACTTTTTATAGCTACTATTAAGAGTACTACCTAAGAAACCGACACCTATAAGCCTTAGGAGATAAAGATTATGCTTTTTATCCTAATAACCCTTAATTAAGTAATAATTACTAATAAGCTAGAGTATAGCTACCTTAAAGTACTTATATATTATAACTATACTAATATGCTAGGAAAAGCGCTTAACACGACTAAAACTAAGCTTAATAAAGCTAGAGATAAGCTTACTAAGCTTTATTAGCTACTAAATAACACGCTTAAGCGTGTAGCGGATTAAGAGAATAAGATTAAAATACTAAAGATATAGATAAAAAAATCTACGTATAATATATACTCTTTTCTCTTTATAAAGGCCAGCCTAGTGCTATTATTAATATTAGTAAAGAAAATACGCTTTATAGCTCTGCTATAGACCTCTTAGAATTAGGCTAGCTATATCACTATAGGACCTAATAATAGTTCTAATATAAGAGATTTTAGTAACTAAACTTTTTAAGTATTACTTTATCTACCCGCCACTCTACTAGCTATGCTTACTATAGGTAGCTATTAAGGTAATAGCTACTTAGTATAATTTCCTAATCTACTAATACTTAAGAACAGTAAGGACGTTACCTTTAATTAATAGAAAGATATTTTAGAGAATAAGATATATACTAACTAAAACTAGTTTACTAAAGCTAGTAAGTAAGCTACTTAGGAGAATATTATCTCTTATATACATATATATACAGAGGGTCCTGTTAACTAGTACCTTTTAATACTTATACGTATAATAAGAAAGAGTAAGCAGCTAGTTAGCTACCAGTATATAGTAAATTACCTAGAGAGAATATATAGTAACCTATATAAAAGACTTAATACTTACCGTGATTTCTAAAAGCTTTACTTTAAAGACTTTACTAACTTTACTATATTCTAGAGTAACTTCTTTTGCCTAGCTTAAGAACGTAGCCTACTTATAAACTAATAGATAAAAGAATTTTATAAGAAGCTTTTAGACGCTCTACATATGTAGATAGGCATCTACTAATAGTAGTATTATAACTAGTATAATAAGTATATAGATCTGGCTTAAGACTTCGCTAAAGAGCTAACTCTTAACACTAGAAAAGCTACTAAGTAGATTAATAAAAGAACTAGAAAAACTTAGCTGCTACTAACTTAGTAGTTTTACTTAAAAGCTAAGTGCCTAACTCACGTAATAGCTACTACTATCCTACTAATATCTATCTCTAAGCTAGTTAGTTACTATAATTACGGGAAACCTAGTTACTTTATAAAAAACTACTAACTACCTACTTAAGCTATAGCTAAAGTAATTAAGCCTATAGATACTAATAAAGAGCTCTATACGCCCTAGGATACTAGTAATAATAAGAAGTTTTAGCTTACTATAGAGAAACTATTAGGGAAAGACTTACTTTAAAGGAAGTCTTTTTCTTAGAGTTACTTTCTAAAGCTACTAACTAGTTTAATCTTTACTAACTACTATTTAGTAAACTAGTTTTTACCTTACTCTACTATATCTCCACTAGTGAACTAGCTATTAAGCTAAGTAGCTTTTTTAATATTAGAGCTAGTAGTTTTATTCTAGTACACCTAAAGTATATACGCGCTATTAAGAAAGGGCTTAAGATAAAAACTTACTAAATAGAATCTATTCCCCTAGCTAGCTATAATAATAGACTAAATAGATAAGTAAATAAGTACTTTTAGGCTAATCTAGTACTAAATAACTACTATCTATTAATCTATTTTATTTTCTGTAATACTAGCTGCTATGACCTTATAATTAGCTATAAGCTATTTAAAGATATAAGTATATTAATTAACTGTAAGAAGTAAGCACTTAAATAGCTAGATAATAAGCTAATTAATTATAAGTATAATATCGTTATTTTAACGTAAGGCCTATTAATTAAAATTAATCTCTTATACTAAGCTAATACTAACTAACATGATAAGCTAATGAATATAGTAATTTTATAGTATACCTATAAGCTATTTTAGCACTCATTTTAACGTATTACATACTAAGAGAATTTTAAGAAAATAAAAAAATAGCTTTACTTATAATAGTAGCTAGAGCTAAATAAGTAAACTTTTTATTCTTAATTTATCTTACATAAAGACCTCTCTAAGGCAGGCCTTAAGATTAATACTATAAAAGCTATTACCTTTATAATATATATATAGTAAAAGGAAACTATACTAGGGTATACTAGTATCTATAAAGTAGATAAGCTTATCTAGGACTATAGAGACCTTATAAGAAAGTTTTTCTCTTAAGGCCTTAAAGACTTCTTAGTAAAACCTTTACTAAAAAGGCCTTATTAATTAAATAAGGACCTTATAGAAGAAGAGGAATTTTAATAGCTTATTAAGTAGAAACTACTCTACCCTAGCTACGCCGGCGTGACTTAGGTTTATTTCTTAAAGAAAAACTCAGACATACTACCCCCGTATTATAAAGGTGTTAATTATAATATTAAACTAATAGCTAAGAATATACTAATATTAAGCCTATTATATAGTATATCTCTTAAGTAGCTATAGCTTATTAAGACCTACCTAAATAACTACTTTAGACAAGGAATTATTACTCACAGTAATGCTTTATATATTTTCTTAGTATTATTTACTAAGAAGCCTAAAGAAGAGTAACGCTTTTATGTTGACTATTATAAGCTTAATACTATTATAAAGAAAGACGCTTATTTGATTCTGTTAATTCAGAAGACTCTTATCTGCCTAGCACGTATAAGAGTATTTACCAAGCTTAATATATAACAGGCCTTCTATTATATACGTTTAAATAAGAATATAGAGAACCTAATTATGTTCTGTACTTAGTATAGAAATTATAAGTATCACGTGCTACTATTTGGTCTCTGTAATAGCCCTACTATATTCTAGCACTATATTAATAAGATACTTTATAGTCTACTAGATGACTTCTATACTACTTATCTTAATAATATTCTAATCTACTCTGAAGACCTGCTATAGTATAAGGAGTATATTACTTAAATATTAAGATATCTCTAAAATATAGGCCTCTAAATAGACATTAAAAAAAGCAAGTTTACTATTACTAGAATAAAGTTCCTAAGCCTTATTATTAGCATAAAAGGGATTTAAAAGGACCCTGAGAAAGTTACTACTATATAGAAATAGCCAGTACTTATGTTAGTTAAAAGCCTGTAATTCTTCCTAGAATTCTGTAATTTCTATAAAGTTTTTCTAAAAAACTATAGATATATTATTTAACTGCTTACTAAGCTGCTTAAGAAGGGTATATAATATATCTTTAGCAAATACAAGCTAGCAGTCTTCTAGTAAGCTAAAAATTTAATACTATTAGATAATATTTTAGTTTACTACTTGCCTTACCGCTAGACGCGTATGGAGATAGACGTAAGTAATAGAGTTATTATAAGGGTACTATTATAGCTCTAAGAGGATAATCTTTAGTAACCTATAGCTTTCTACTCTAAGACTATAAGTAAACTCTAGATAAACTATAATATATATAATAAAAAGATATTAGCTATAATCTATAGCCTTTAAGAATAGCGCTTACAGCTTATAGGCTTGTAAACTATAGAGTTATTTAATACCTTAACTAACTACTATACACTAGAGTATTTCTTTATAAAGTAAAAGCTTACTCCCTACTAAATACGCTAGATAATAAATATAGTAAATTATTACCTAATACTTATTTATTACTTTAGTATAGTTAATATAATAGCTGATACGCTCTCGCGTAAGTAAGAAGAACTAAAGACCTAAAAAAATAAAAATAAAACAGCCTAAATATACGTCTTTTTTTTAGTAAAGTAAATTAATATTAGCTTTATTAAGACCATAAGTAATAACCTAGCTGCGCTGTTAGTAAAAGACATACTAGCTACTAATATAATTAAAATAGCTACTACTAATACTTTTATAGCCTTACCTTCCCTAAACGACCCTTACTTACTAATTAATTATATTATTAAGGTGAATTGTAGCTATGAGAGTTTATAGCTATTCTAAGAGTGTACTTTCTCTAGTAACTATCTAGCATAAAAACTTAGCTAGAGTTTTTTTATATACTATAGTAAGCTAGTAGTCTCTACTATACACTTTTTAAGAATCTATTTTATTTAAGCTATTTATACTACCTAGGTGATTACTTACTTAAGTAAGAGAAAAATAAATAAGCTAC